>VXAC01004656.1:158621-352349 GCA_013399225.1 Rhipidura dahli | reverse complement strand
AAAAAAAAAAAAAAAGTAATTATGTGATATGAAAACCTAAAGGGATCCGTGTTTTAGAGAGGATATTGAGCTCTGTGGTTTGAGCAGTGTGTGAAAAATCAAGGTGAGACCTCCTCAAATGCTTGGCTGACCCTCTGCCCTCCTCATCCTTTGGAGATCCCTGCTCCTCCTCTCCACGTGCTGGATGCCTCCCCAGAGCTGGTGCTGGGCCAGTGCCATGTCTGGGCTGGCTGCTCGTGTTTCCCATTTCCTGTAGTGACCTCCAGGATGTGCAGCCTTCCCCAGCTCATCCCCACACGGAGCCCATTCTCACAGCAATTTATTTCTGGCAGCCAACATGCAGGAATTCTGAACCCAAAAGATCAGCTCAAAAACACCCGTAGTGTGAATATTCAGCAATGGAAATTTTCCCCATTCTCCTCCAAGCTGAAGAACGTGGGAAGTCACTGGATTTTCTCACTCCTGCACACAACCCCAGGTCTGTCCTCATTTCTGAAGGGCAGCACCTCTAGCCCCGAGCAGGTTATTATCCCAGGGATGTTTTATTCATGCTAATGCTGCCACATGGAGATTATCTTTTTCACATTAACGAGGAGTAATTTGAGAAATTGGAAAAATCCTGACCTTTGGAGATGGAAAGAAGTATCAAGAAAGAGAAGAAAACGTGTCCCAAACGAGGGAGTCACTGTTCCATGGATCAGTGGTTATCCAGTGGTGTGGGCCACTTTTGCAGGGCCCAGGAATCCAGGATGGGCAGCTCCAGCTGCTCCCAGCACAGGAGGATGCTCTGCCCTGCTCCTGCCCAGGGATGAGCAGCTCCAGGCACTGTCTGGGTTGGAAAAGTGACCGAGGCCGCTTTTTCCTGACTCTTCTGGATGTGCTGTGCCAAAGGCACTGAAAGTGCACTCTGGGATTGATGTCCTGGTATCTCCTGAGTGTGAGAGGTTCATATTTATCAGTCTGCAGTCAGTCCACGCTCGGGAGGCAGCTCTGGGGTCTGATCTGTGCATGGGACAGGAGCACTCGGTGCGAACCCAGCTCCTCTGCCCGCTCCAGGGCTTTGCTCCCTGTCCATCCCCCTTCCCAAGGCCCACTCTGATCCTTCCCTGTGCAGGTTCTCTCCTTCCCAAATAAGCCTCAGGTGAGTTATTACCCACAGAGCACAGTGGGCACTGGTAAATGGATGGGTTTCTTCCCAGGAGAAAGCAGGGCTGCAGCATCCTCAGGCTGCCCTTGGATCAAGGGATGCTGCTGGGACTGGGGTCTCTGCTGCTGAGCCCTAACTGCTGCAGCTATTTGGATTTCAAAGAGAAATATGAAATGGGTCATAGGATTCACAATTAAAGCCCCAGCTTGCCAGAGTGTTTGTGGGAATCATGACATTCCATTGGCAAAAGAAAGGGTGTGGAAGGAATGGAGCCAATGGATCTCTTGCCCAGTGATGTCAGCAGAGACCAGCTGGATCCCAGGGAGCACAGGTGTGGGTCTGTGCCTCCCTCGGACCTGGAATGGAGCAAGGATCCACAGAAATCCTCCGGAGATGGAAATGAAGCCTGAAGGTGGCAGCAGAAGATGCAGCTGGAGCAGGGCAGCTGCTCACAGTGTGGGGGTCTCCAGGGGATGGTGCCAGGTGGCTGTGCAGGGAAGAGCAGGATGGGAGAAACCTCCTGTGAGTGCTTTGTGTCAAAAATATAGAATCTGTCTATGGTATAAAGTACCTGGGAGTGACTCTCTGCAAAGGCAGAGGAGAGAGGAGCTGAATCCAAGGACCTCTGGCACTCCAAGTGCTCCACATCCCGTCTGGGACAGCGTGGCTGGGAAAGGCTCCTCTGCAATCCCTGAGAAACATGCACGTCCCTTCCTGTTGGATTAACAGCAGGGGTGACCCCAGCTGGCCCCAGGTGCCCCACTGCTCCCACGGCCAGCAGCAGAGCTGTGCCTCAGCAGCCCTGAGGAGACTCCTGCTGGGGTTCCTCATGCAGCAGACAGGAATCCAGCAGGAATCCAGCTGCCCAGAGGATGCCACCCTCAGCCTGGTGCCAGTGGGGCTGGGCTGTGTCCTCAGACACGCTCTGGGCATCCCCTCCCAGGAGAGCAGCCAGCCTCAGCCCGTGTGGTGGTGCCAGGCTGCAGTGCTGGTGCCCAGAGCTGTGTCTGCAGTGACCTGGGAGCTCTGGACCTGCTCAGTTCACACACAGGGAGCTGCCCACGGCCACTCCTCGGTGCCACCAGCGCTGCACAAACTGCTCAGAGCTGCCTTGGCCCCTACAGAACTTCAGAGATCATTTTTCACCTCTACATTCAGTGCCCTGGGAGATCTCTGGAGCTGCTCAGACCTCCTGAACACCCCATGCTGCAGGAACTGCACAGGAGTTTGCTTTCCTGGGAAGAGGGCTGGGAAATGCCTCTGTGCAAAACACATTTGGGGCTTGAGGAAAAGCATCTATAAAATCCTTTCTTGCTGCTACAGCAGCTCACAGCCACGCTCCTCAGCTCCAGGTTTTTAAATTGTTTCAGTAATAGTGATGTTTAATGTTTTATTTTAAATTCCTTCTGCCTGTTGTACCATGTGGACATGTGCTGCTGTTTGCAATGAGATTCAGTGTAAATCTCTGGCAGAGCATCACTGCTCTGCTGCTCTCTGCCCAGCCAATCCCACCATCACACCAAGGCACTGCAGCAGCTCTTTGCCTGCCCAGGTGGGTGAAGCCCCCCAGGGCTCCTCCAGCTCCTGCCCAGGTGAGCAGGGCTGTGTCACACACCTGGGTGCTCCCTCTGGTCACTGCTCCCAGCCAGCTCCCCTTGTGGGGTGTGTTCCCCAAATGGTTAAATAATGGTTAAATAATTGGTTAAATAATTCCCTCTTTTCCTGCATTCTTCCAAGGGTGGATGGGAGCATCTCTGGAGCCACCTGGAGCAGAGCAGGACCTGGCTCTGCCCTTCTTCCTCACCCCTCCCTGGTGCCAGGGCCCACAGGGCTGCTCAAGGCCACCAGTGAAGGGTTAATTAGTGCTCAGACTAATTGCTGTGGGCAGTGTGCATTCTGTTAATATCCAACAGAACCACAGAGGCTTTGCCACAGGAGCACTGCTTATGGCTCTGGTAAAAGGCAGTGTGTCTGCTGCATTAATTCCCCAGTGGCACATTAATTCCCTGCCTTTATCAGAATTACAGCCCTGTGCTCTGGGATTGCACAACTCATTTGGTCCCTCACACTCCACGCCATGGAAAACTGTTCTGTGACCTGCAGGCTCCATTGGCTTCAAGTGTCTCACAACTCCTTCAGCATTATAAACACACAACTCCATTTATTGTTTTATTCCCCCCTCCCCAGGCTGAAATAGGAAAGGTGAATGGCAAATGAGGAGATTTTCTTTGTCCAGCATCTTATTTTGATACCTAGGCAGAAATTAAAGATTATGAAATTTCTTGGTCAGAAAAATAACTGTAGGTGCCCAGCCATCATAATATATAAATATAAATATAAACAGAAATAGAAATAATATAAATATAAATATAAGTATAAAAGATATTCATATTAAAAAAAAAAGAAAGATATCCATATGTATGTGCAGGTGTCAAGCTGAGGCTTTGGAAGTGCCCAGGCTGTAGGACAGAGGCTGATTTGTCCACCCCGTGATCAGACACGGGTTCTGGATTTATACAAAAACCATCTCAAATTTTTACACAGAATGTGTTAGAAAAGTCTCTCTGGGGGTACTGAAGGTTTTCCACCTTTACTGGGAAAAGTAAAGCTTTAGTTTAGTAAGTGCTCAAGTGGGATGGTGTCTCACACTGGAGTGGTTTGAGGCCAGTCCTGAGAGAAGTGGCACCTCTGGGTAGAGCCAGACTTCATATCCCAAAAAACTGGCTGGGTTAGGTCTTCACCTGGAAATTGTTATGGTTTGAATGTCATTAATAGAAATAAATCTCCCTGTTTGCATGAATAAGTTGCTCACGTGGAGAGGAGAAGGCTCCAGGGACAGCTCAGAGCCCCTTCCAGGGGATCCAGGAGAGCTGGAGAGGAACTTGGGACAAGGGATGGAGGGACAGAACACAGGGAATGGCTGTAAGCTGAAAGAGCAGGTTTAGATTGGTGTTAGGAAAAAATTCTTTACTCAGGGAGTGGTGAGGCCCTGGCCCAGGGTGTCCAGAGCAGCTGGGGCTGCCCTTGGATCCCTGGCAGTGCCCAAGGCCAGGCTGGACATTGGGGCTGGGAGCAGCCTGGGACAGTGGGAGGTGTCCCTGCCCCGCACTGGGTGGGTTTTCAGGTCTCTTCCAAACCCTTCTGGGATTGTATGATTCCAGAAGTTTTGCTGGTTCCAGGTGGATACAGAGGACTCGGTGTTTTCCAGATTTTTCAGAAATCTGACCTTGCAGCATCCAAAGAAATGTTCTGCCTTTGATCTCTCCTTGTCCAGAGTAAGAGGGAATCTCTGCAGCTTTTAATGTGTTTTATTCCTCATGCTTATTTAAAAAAAAAAAATATTAAGCCTTTTGAACTCCTTGTTTGATGAGTGAGGTTCATTTAAAAAATGACTGAGATTAAAACAGAGACAAAAAGCTCGTGGGCACGATTCTGAGCCTGCTGCGGGGGGGGGATTTAAAAGCCGCGTGGATGTGGCACCTGGGGACATGGGCCAGTGGTGGCCTTGGCAGGGTTTGATCCCACAGCTCTTCTCTAACCCTAAAGATTCGATTCCACAGCTTTATGATCTATCAGAAGAGTTCTGCCAGTCCTGCAGGGCTGTGGGAGACGGGGCTGGGTTTGTCTGCCTGCACTGATATCTCGGCTGCTGTCGCACCGCGGACGCACAGAAAAACCTCACCAGGTCCAGGTCAGGTAGAAATGGAGGCATGAGCTGGGTTAATGGCTTTTTTCCTGAGGTTTTTATATGTTAGTTCACAAAAAGTGAGTTAAATGACATAAAGTAATTGATTCTCTGGCCACCCACCCCTCGAGGGGGTTGGCCCAACTCTAAGATGTCCATTCCCAAGTGTTTTTCTGGTGGAAGCCACAGCAATCTGGCAAAACCAAATCACAGGTGTGGATATTTTATAACCAATAACTTTGTTTTGGTTAGCTTCCATGGGAAAGACAGAGCTCCCATAAAATGCTACAGAGCTGAAGAAATTCACTGCTGAAGCTCTGTCAGCATCCACAGGGTGCTGGGTTGCCAGGGACACGTCCTGGCTCCGGGACCCTCCCAGCCTGCGGAGCTGTGCTGGGTGTGCAGCCACGGCTCCTGCCCTGCTGCCCTGAGCAGTTCTGCACTCAGAGCCTCAGCAGGGCTGTGCCATGGGCTCCTTCTGATTCAGGAAATATTCCTTAGCAGTCCTCACATGTAACCAGCTCCCCTGCTCCTGCCTGCGAGGCAGAGGGGATGCAGGGAGAGGCTCGGGATGATTTCCACGTGAGAGATCCACTGGGATGGCTGCTGAGGTGGTTTCTAAATTCTGACTTTGTTTTCCACAAGTTTGCTACTCCTCTGCTCTGATTTCTTCCCTTTTCTTGGTAAATACAGATTGACATCTGTAAACTTTCTGCCTGTGAAAATCGTGCCTCCATCAGCTTCTCCTTCTGCAGGAACTTTGGTAATTTCTGGAAGCTTTTTCTCTTCCCCAAGTCTAATCTCAGACAATAAACAAAGCCAGACAAACGCTTTTTTAGTCTGGAAAGGCACAAATAAGCAACCTGTTCTTGTTAAATGAGGCACTATAAAAATGCTGAGCTTTAAATCATCGTCCCAGTAATTATTGTCATCGTTGTCGTTATTAGATGACATAAGATTTTATTACTGATAATTTGGAGGCTTTGATACATTTATTTGAACTGACTGCTCCTTTGGCTATGAATAATTGCTTAAATTTCTCTCTTGGGTTTTTGCCTCTATAAAAAGATTGTTGACCTTGAAGCTTCTGCTTTATTTTGGATTCCTGTTCAAATGCAAATACTGAGAAAATACCTTGAGAAAAAATGGACCTCAGCAAGCAGAACATGGAATTTGGGAGCCTTGGAGAGAGAGGTCAGGTTTAGGGTTGCCAGAGACCCCCTAGCTTCTCTCTTGATCCTTTTTATTTTTACTTTAAGAGTAGAAAGTGAGGTTTGCTTTTCCCTAAGCAGATGTTGATGTGTTGGAGTGCTTTGACTGCTGAAGGTTTGCACTGGGGGGTGATGAAATTGATGGCTCTTTTGTGGAGCAGCTGTTGGGAAGAGTCCTTGGCCAGGAACCTGCCCCAGCCCAGCTGTTTGCCCAGGAAATGCTGTGCTTGGGGGATGCACCCATTCAGCTGTGCTAAGAACAAAGAATGAGTTAGGAAATGAATTAAGGAGAAAAAAGGAGTTGGATAACAGCAACTAACTGTGCCAGGCAGGGTGACAGACTCTGGAGAGCTCCGAAATGTCATGGTTTCATGCAGTGTGCAAATAAGGATGAAATTGAAAACCAGCTCTTTTAGGAGAGGTAACTCTTAATTTGCATGAAGTAATAATCAAGTCATTATCAGGCCACCTTAAACAGCCACGCTGAAGGTCACTTAACAGCACGGAGAGACACCACCCAACAGGGTCTGTCTGGAAGGAGAAGGATAATTACCCGTGGGATTTGTTAATTTTTGTGTCGATTAATCAGGTGTGTGTTTCCAGCTAATCACTGACTTCAGGCTGCAAACACCGACAGTTGTTTGACTCTCAGGAGGTCCTGCAGGACTGAACAACGTCTGAGCCTGAAACTGGGGGCAACTGAGGCAAAGTGGGAATGGCACCTGAAATTTTTCAACCTTTTTGATCAGGTGAGTGAAGATCAGAGAGGCCAATGGCAGAGAGACTCCTTGTGGATAAAAGGCCAGAGGAGTCAAGAGACCTCCCATCCACAGTTTTAAAATCCTCCATTTGTATGGAGAAGGGAAGAGGGCACCTTTGCTGCCGAGAGCTGAAGTGCTGAGAGCTGAGGAGAGGCTCCCTGCTCTCAGAGCTGTCAGAGATGACATTCTCACCCAGCTCCTGCTTCCCTGGCCAGGAAAAGGTTGCAGTTTTGGCAGCACACAGAAACAATCATGTCTGGTCAAGTGTGGCACAAAGGAGTCGAACTCCAGCAAAGGGGAAAGGCGCCTGGTTTTGGATGATTTATAGCAATGGAGGGAGAGGGTCGGGCTCAGCTCTGGAATCAAAGGTGGGATAAGCACTAACCAAATGTTTTCCATCTGTATTCACTGATTTCAACTACAGTCCTTCAATAGGCTCAGACAGAAATGTGAGTGCTATCCCAGAAACATGGGCTAAGCAGTACATTTTCATTGTTAGTCTTCCTATCCATGCCTCATATAATTTTTCTGTTGGGTTAATGGCAAATACTCTTAGGTAATAACAGGGGTGCAGGTTAATTATTCAGTAAGTGCTGCTAAAGACAGCAGTGTTTCCTCTCCTGCTACAAAAAGGCTTCATTTCCCACCATGTTATTAAACATCCTCACTTAAGAGGCCTGAGAATGAATCATTGCCTCTGATTTAGGATCATCAAAAAGCACATAGCTGCTGCCTTTATTTAATTGACTCGTGATTTAATGTTAATGGAATTCACGTATCCTTGCTCTCAGATGATAAAATGGAGCTTGTCTGGGTGATCTCTGAGCCAGTGGAACCCAGCTGGGGTTGGGCATCTCTGTTGGAGGTGATGTCCCACACAAACCCCAGGTGCTGGACTGCCCTGAGAGCAGCACACAGGTGCAGAGTAAAGCCCATCCCTGTGCAGGTGTTAATGAAAAATCCCTGCATCCCTTCAGCTGTTCATGTCCAAAATCTGCATTTGGTTAGGTCAGCTAAAGGAAGAGTCGCTGCTAAAAGGCTGCTAAAAGGTTGGACTTGATGACTGAAGCTTGGACCTGATGACCTTGGAGGTGTTTCCCAGCCTTACTGATCCCATGACTCTGTGAAATGTGGTTTTCCTGTGCTGAACAAGTCCCTGGTGCCCATCAGTGCCTGGCTGTGTGCCTCTGGAGGGCGGGAGGTGTGGGGATCCTGGAGCAGGGGCAGAGCAGCAGCTGTGCTGGGCCAGCTCCGAGGGGACATTCCCCAGGCCCTTGGCACGGTGGAGGTGTTGGATGGGGGAGCCAGGAGCAGTGGGGCAGTGCAGAGCTTGGGACGACCTTTGGAGTGAAGAAGTGGGAAATTTGGGAGGCAGAGAGCTATTTGCAGCTCAGGAAAATGAATCAGTAAAGCACGGACGTAGTGGAAGTTCCAGGCAAGGTGTTCCTCCATCTTCCAGGGGTAAATTGTTCCCCTCAGCCCCAGCACTGCTGACAGGGCTGGTCCATGCCTTCCTTTGCCTTTCCTCCCCCTGGTGTCTGCACAGAATTCAGAGGCTGCAGGAGTGCAGCAGGAGTTCTTGCCTTCCAGGGCCAGGTATTTGTAGTGCTGCTTAATTAACAGTAACAGTGATAATAGTGATAGTAATAATAATAATAATGGTAATGGTAATGATAATAGTTTTTAAAAATCCTCTCAAGCTGCCTGCCTTCCACAGCTTAGCTGAACATTGTCCCACAGCCAGACTGGGGGCACTGGGGTTAATGGACCTGCTCTGGGCTGGTGCTCGAGCCAGAAGGGATCTTCAGTCACCATTCCCAACAGTCCTGGTGAACAGGGAGCAGTGGCATCTCCAGCTCAGCCCCATTCCACCCCCAAACCATCCCACGGCTGTGTCTGGAGTGGATGACATTCCACGGGATGATGATTTCTGTTTCCTCCCCTGAGTTATTATCAAAGTGCAACATTTGTTCAGATTAACATCTCAACCCCCTCTTCTATTTTGGGGGGCTCTGAAAGCTTGGGTGATACATCAATGACCAAATGTAATTGCTTTCTCTAAAATATGGCTTTCTAAAAGGAAGTCTGACTGGGATGCATGTAGTGAAGGATTTAATTTATGTAGAAGCAATGGGTCTGAAAAAGGAGGAGGAGGAAAAGTTGTGATATGGAGGCTGAATTCATCTTCAGTTATGAATAATAGATGATTCACTTGGGAATATTTTTTGCTAGATTTAAATGAAATCTCATCAAAAACATGATAATTAAATGTATTTATAAACCTGCACATCCCACTCAAGGGGGTTTTAGTGATATTGTCAATACTGGAGGTTAACCATGACACCAGTCAGAATATATTGTTGCAAGGAGGGCTGTGATGGCAATTCCTTGTAGGAATCCCTGGAAACCGAGGGTTTAACAGACTTCCTCAGTTCGTATTTCTAAATTGTCCACCAGAAATTAGCAAGTTCTTCTTGGCTCAGTAAGGTCTGGAACAATTGATGAAGTTGGCCAACAGATTCAGGTGTTGGTCACATCTGCCCTCCCGGTCAGGGGAAACCATCAGTCTGAGAACACTTCCCCTGATGCCTTAATAGGCCTCCTAGAAACAGAGCCCAGACAGGAATAAGGGAATAAAAGTGGGGATTTATTGGAAAGGCCTCCAAAGGTACCCCTGGGGAGCCAGAGGTGCTGCCCAGATGGGCCCCGAGATGGACCCTGAGAGGCCACGAGTTCTGCACACTTTTATAGCTTTGGTTCATTTGCATCTCAGGGTTAATTCTCCAATTAAAGCTGCAGTTAATGATGGAATTGCCCTCAGCTTGCCCCCTTTCAGAGGCTCTTTGGTTGATACTTTTTGGGCCCAGTTTGGGCTGGGTGTCCTTGGAGAGCAGCCCCGGAGAGGCTTTGCTGTGTGTGCCCAGCACAGAGAGCAGCACTGAACAGGGAACAGGCAACTCCAGAGTTACACACTGGGCACTGCAGGGTTGGAAAAATAGAAAAGTTAAAACCTAAGGCATCATGTGAGGGTGGGAAGGGGCTGGGATGGAATTCCCAGAGCAGCTGTGGCTGTCCCTGGATCCCTGGCAGTGCCCAAGGGGATGGGGCTTGGAGCAGCCTGGGAAGTGTCCCTGCCCACTGGAAATGGGATGAGCTTGGAGGGCTTCCAACCCAAACCATCCCAGGGCTCCATGACTTCAGAGTTCTGCCAGGAGTGAGCTGCTGTGGTGTCCAAAAGGCCAGAGAAGGGAGAACAAAAGATTGAGCTCAGCTTTCAACCTCGAGCACTGATCCTCCCAGCGTTTTGTGTCAGCTTTTCTACAGAATCCCTTCCCTGAGTGGAACAGGATGTCCCACATCTGCCCCTGCTGTATTTTCCAGAGAAAAAAAGAGTGATGGATATTTCAACATGGTCTACAAACCTCTGGTTCTGTTAATTTGGCCTCTCTAGGTCACATTTGCCTCATCTGCATGCAGGGAGGCACCTCCTCCTTGGTGTAAAGGCTGCAACATTCTCTGCTGATGAAAATACTTTGATAGGTTTTTTTTTTTTTTCCCCCTCACAAATTATCAGGTCATTTAAAAAAATGAGCTCGTTTTAATCTAATTCTGCATGTGCAACTGTCTGGAGAGTTATTTTCAGCTCCAGTAGTTGCAGCTTGCAATTATTCTGCTTCCTTTAAGAAAAGAAAAGTAACAGCTCTATATTTTATGCAAATTACTGGCGATCTCTCACAGCAACTTGTGTTTAGGATAAGTAATAGGAAAAATAAGAGGCCCAATGGATGGTAATGTGGATTTGAAAAAGCACAGGGGAAGCAAGAAAATATGTAAAGATCGCTAAAATATTAACATTTGACCACTTAGGCAGGAATATTTCAATTAAAAGCCATGTAATTCTTCTTGAAGTGAAATCAACTGTTCCTAACTAACTGTGGCTTCTGGAGGTGAAAAAGCAACTTTTGAATTTCATTTCCTTAATTGCTGTGGTTCATATGTGCACTCAGACTCCCCTGCACCTCCCACCGAGGTCACGGAGTTGAAGTGGGGTGTCAAGAAGTGCCTCAAGTGCCTCCATCCATTCCCAGGATGGGGTGTGGAAGTGGGAATTGGTGTTTTCCTGCCTTTACACCCACGTTTGGAGCCCTTTTTGAGTCCAAGCTGCCTGTTTGTGTGCCTTGCCCACATGCTGCCAGTACAGGCACGGCTGAAGGTTGTGTCCAGTTTCAATGTGCTTTAAATTTGATGCTTATTTTGTGCATTTCCATGGAAGCTGCACTGATGTGAACACAATTCAGCAGCATTTTGTCGGTTTATTTACTGGAAAAAAGCTGGTGACTGGAATTTGTCCTTAAGGCTGCCTTACATGTCACAATTATTGCTGTTTAAAGGGAAAAATCAGCTTTTCTGATTTTAACCCTTGCAGAAAAAGGTTCCTCCAATAATTTTTCCCTTGGATCCATGGTTGACCTCTGTGCCTGTTGGTGGCCCTGGCACAGGGTGCCCAGAGCAGCTGGGGCTGCCCCTGGATCCCTGGCAGTGCCCAAGGCCAGGCTGGACACTGGGGCTGGGAGCAGCCTGGGACAGTGGGAGGTGTCCTTGCCCATGGCAGGGGTGGGATGGGATGATCTTTAAGGTCCTTTCCAACCCAAACCACTCTGGGATTCCATGATTCCATTACAGAATCCATCCATCAAGCAGCAGCCCATCTCCTGCCAAGAGCCAGGCTGTCACCTCCAAAGGCTGAGGAACGACTCTCCAAACAAGCCCCGTGGCACTGATATTCCAGAGAAACCTCTGGAGCATCTGACCTGAACACCCCCTTGCAGAAGCAGCTCCCCCCAGCCCCGGGAGCAGGGAGAGAGGGGACATGAACACGAAGAATTACGAGGCTTGGAAAGAAGGGAATGAGGCTGAAAAGACCTGGGAGGTTTGGGGCTGCCACTGGAGGGGCTGAGTGCTGCAAACACAGGCAGTAAATACTTCTGGGTGCTCTGATGAGATTGAAGATTTACTGAGGAGGATTTTTTAAAATGTTGTCTGTGGTGGTAAGGCAGAGATTTTTGATAGCAAAGTGGTGCTTTGGGAAATTTAATGCCCATTGTCACCAATCTGTCTGTGTTGAGCAGAAGGAGCAGGTTAATCCAGGGAGGACGAGACAGGAATGTGGGATGGGAAGTCCCAGGGCTGAGGGAGCGATGCAGAGCAGCTCTGGGAAGCAGAGGAGGCAGGGAAAGGCTTTTCCACAGCTTTGCACGGGGTTTTGTGGCCTTGCTGAGCCTGGGTAAAGCAGGTGCCTGTCCCCTGAATCCCTTCAGTCCAATGTGTGTCTCTGCACTTCATTCCTGCTCCCAGATTCCGGTGTAAAGCAGGAGTTGTGGTGTAAAAGCCCCAAAAGCTTGGCTGCACAGGGCTTTGTACTCTGAACACAGCCTTACTGTCACCTCAGCCTGAGAATTATCCCCCCAGCTCAGCCATAATTCAGTCTATTTTCCTCCACCTCATCCCTGTTTTCCCTGCACCTCATCCCTGTTCTTCCTGCACCCAATCCCCCTGAGTTTGGAGCAGCAGGGCCTGAGAGGCAGCTGGACACCCCAAAAACATGAGGACACTGCAGGTGTGACCCTGCAGGCACCACTCACCAGAGATCCCCTCACACACTTCATGTGAGCAGCAGTACAAACGAGCTGGTGGTTTCTTTATTAGATTTGAGCATTCTGTTGTTAATTAATTGACTGGAATGTTTGAGGATGTTTTCCCCCCACATCCCTCTCCCTGAGGAGCAGCCAGCAGCGGTGCCACGTGGCACAAATTAATCCTCACAACTGCCACACGTCATCCCCCCAGCTGGGGAACAGAAGCCACCACGGAATATTTGTTCCCTACAGAACACAAAGTGACAGAACATCTTCCTTAACAAATGAATAATTAAGCTTAAATAACAATGTCAAAATACCCTTTTGAAAAAGTCCTATTTGCATGCCTAATGGTTGTAAATTTAGTGCTTTAGTATTTCATTTTCCTGCTGAGGAACTGGTTTTTGGGAGGTCATACAAGACCCCAAAGGTCTGATTTGATTTCTGCAGGAATGGAAGTTTTCCCCCATGGCAGGGCTTTGGGATGAGATGTTTTTAAGGTCCCTTCCAACCCAAACCGTTCTGAGATGCTGTGATCTTGGAGGGTTTTGTCATCTCTCAGGAGTCGCTGCTTAAATGAAAGGGAGTCTACAAGTCTCCTGAACATCTCCTTATAGGATAAAATCCAATGGGAAAGTGTTCCCAGGAAGGGGTTTCCCAGAGTTTCTGAGAGGGTTTCTGGAAAGCCACTGTCAATTGCCCTCATGACTCCAACTCCAGCTGAAAATCAGGGCCGTGCACTCCAAGGGAGGAATGAGAAGTGAGATATTTAAAGGCCCTTTCTCCTGTGTAAGTTCCTGCCAAATCACCTGCTTGAAATGAGGAGGCACCAATGGTCATTGAAATTCCTGCCCTGTTTGTTTGATTTTCCTGTGCTCTTTGAGGCGGGGGGCAGAATGAAAGGGTGGTCAGGCAAGCAGCTCATACACTCACAGAATGAGGAGTTTGTTCCTTGAGCTCCTCTCCCTTATCAGAAATTCCTGTGACAAGGAGAAATCCACCACCTTTATCTTTTGGGGAGCTGTTGTACTTATAGGAGGGGGTGATGGTGGTGAGGATGAGGAGAGAGGACCCTTGCAGGAACCCATTTAGTTATGGATGGTTGGAACTGGTCAGTGGCACAGCTGAAGGATTTGTTTGAGGCTTAAAAGGCAAAAGTTACAGACACTAAAACTTCAGGGGTGAGGATTTGGGAGCCTTGGGGGTAAGGTTAGGTCTGGAATCCCAAATGCAGGGCAAGGAGGAAGTTTCATGTGGTCCAGCACTGTGACAAGTGAAAGGTTTTAGGTCTGAGTTTGTGAGTTATGGCAACCTGCACTTTATTGTGAACTTGTATTTTAATTCACAAAAAACCCCAAACCAGTATTTTACAGCAGCAAGAACAACCAGCAAAAAGAAAAGCCCAGGCTTGGTTTAGAACCACAGTGAACAAGGAATAAGCAATTTGTGGAATTCTAAATGGAGGAGCCTTGGGGAGGGGCAAGAAAATGCCAGAAAAAAAGAAGCTTTAGGCAAAGGAGATAATTGAAGTGCAATGGAGATGGGGGTTTTCGTGTGTATGTATCCAGGCAACTGTTTGCTTTGGCTGTAATGAGTGCTATAAATCACACAGTGAACACTCTCACCCCACAGCCAGGCTGGGACAGAGCTGCTGCTGCTGCCAGCTAATGGAGCACATCCCTTGCAGAACAGCAGCTCCCTCTCATTGTCACTCACCTGGTGGCACCGTGACAGCTCACGCAGGGCAGTGCTCAGGACACCCTGGGGCAGCTGCACCTGCCTGCCATGAGCACCAGAAAGCTGAAGGAACCCTGTGGCATCACCAAACACATCCTGTCAGCAAACCCCTGACCTCCAGGGCTTGTAAGGGGTGGCTGGAGCCCGTTTCTCTGTCCCAGGGCTCCCCTTTGGTTTGGGCTCCCCTTTGGTTTGGGCTCCCATTCCCCCACAGTGGGTGAAGGATCCAGAGCCTGCTCCCCATGGACTGGAGTGGGAGAGGGGTGAGGATCCAGAGCCTGAAGGTTCAGGAAGAGAGGTGTAGCTACACTCCTGAAGTTGGGTATTTTCTGTTGTTATCAGGCCTTAACTCTCACACGTGTGTGGATGCTGACAGAGCTTCAGCAGTGAATTTCTTCAGCTCTCCAGCATTTTGTGAGAGCTCTGTCTTTCCCATGCAAGCTAACCAAAACAAAGTTATTAGTTTATACAATATCCACACCTGTGACTTGTTTCTCCTGGATTGTTACGGCTTCAACCAGAAAAACACTTGGGAATGGACGAGTTAGAGTTGGGCCAACCCCCTCGAGGGGTGGATGGCTAGAGAACCAATTACTTTATGTCATTTAACTCACTTTTTGTGAACTAACATATAAAAACCCCATAAAAAACGCCATTAAACCTGGCCTTGCTGCCATTTCTACGTGACCCTGGACTTGGTGTGGTTTTTCTTAACACGGACACACCTGGATTGCTCCCTGATTCCTGGACTGCTGTGTGGCTTTGGGAGAGCCAAGCCACGGGACAAGAGGTGATGGATGCATGGGAAGCTCCACCTGGACATGAGGCAGAACTTCCCTGGGCAGAGACTGAGCACTGGGCAGGCTGCCCAGGGAAGCTGTGGGGTCTCCTCACTGGGAATATTCCAGAACCCCTGGACACAACCCTGTGCCCTGTGCTCTGGGATGAGCAGGGGGTTTGGGCCAGGTGGTCCCTTCCAGTCTGACCCACTCTGGAATTCTGTGAACTCCCCATGGGCTATCAGAATTTTAGGATTTCAGAGTTTTCCTTTTTGGCAGCGTGCTCTGCCCGAATTTAAAAGACAAACAACAGGCTCTGTGGCTACTCAGAAAGAATATAATGCTCTTTTTTTTCCCTTTTGTGTGTGAAAAATGAGTAACCCATTGAAAGAAGAGCCTGTTCCACACCACTACATGTGTTTCATGCATATTCACAAAGAAGCAGTTTTGAAAAATACACTGCTGTGCTCTTGCTGCTGGAGATAGAGGAGAGTATTACAAATTCCATTTTTCCCCTACTGCTTCACTTCTGCTCCTGTGTAAACACTGAGTGTTTGTTGTGCTGGTGGGATTAACTGGTGTTTGTTTAAGGTGGGAGAGGTGTTTTTAGAAAACAGATGGATTTGGACTGTTTGTTTCCCCCAGGAACTGGAGGAATGGAAGCTCATTTAGAATTGTTCGCAGTAATTTTTGCTGTTGGCTCTGAGGAAATGCTGAGAGGCTGCATTTACCTCTGCCCTCTCCACCTGCCCTGCCTCAGCTACAACTCCTGCCTGCTGCACGCTGCTTGTGGGGCACTAGAGAATGGTAAATACTCTGAAAATGTGCTCAGACCTCAGACACATCAGCCAGCATTGGGGGGATTTTTGATCTTTTATTCTGGGCTTTGGTGGGGAGAACAATATTGCCTCAGCACACGGGGCTGTGGCCCAGATAAATGCAGTGAAGGCATGTGAAGCACTGAGATAACGCCCTGACTGATGGCACAGGAACAGCCCCATGGAGAAATTCCTGATTCAGAGCATGGCCAGAACACGAGGAAAGCTCTGGAGCAGGTGCTGAGCTGGGGGGATGCAGCAGGGCTTGGCATCTTTGCACTCGGCTGCCTTTGATCTCCAGTCTCCAGGTGAGCTGATCACTGCAGGTGTAACAGCAGCAGCAGCAGGGCCTGGCTGCAGTCCAGGAGGAAAGAGCTCATTTTAAAGTTTAGTGCCCAAAATTCAGTGTTTGACTGACCACAGAGCCTGGAGAGAAACCCTCAGAGCTCTGTTGCTGACGTGAATCCAGTGCCCTTTGCAACGTTTAGGTGCCCTTTGGAGCTTCCCAGAGGTAACTCCACGTGTGAGATTCAGAACAAAAAGGCCCTTTGTTAACTCATTTATAGTAAAGTATTGAAAATATCCATGATTTATGGAAAAATTCCTTCCCAACGGACGAGGAGGGGAAAGCCCCATTTGCTGCTTATTTTAATTATTGGGACACACGGAGGGTGACATTGGGACTACTGGTGACACGAGGAGCCCACAAATCTCAGCCATGCTCTCCATTTCCAGCACAAACAGTGAAGAAAGCAAAGAAATAAAATTCCAGGCTTCAGCAGAGGACACTCCAAGTGTCTCCTCTGTTGTACTTTGGTTCTGCTCTTGATGACTTAAGGGGCCTCCTAGAAACAGAGCCCAGCCAGGAGTAAAGGGAATAAAAGTGGGCTTTTATTGGAAAGGCCTCCAAAGGTACCCCTGGGGAGCCAGAGGTGCTGCCCAGATGGGCCCCAAGACCCTGAGAGGCCACGAGTTCTTCCCCCTTTTATAGGTTTGGTTCATTTGCATCTCAGCCTTAATTCTCCCTTAATGAAAGCTTCAGTTAATGATGGAATTCCCCTCAGCTTGCCCCCCTCAGAGGCTTTTGGTTGATATTTTTTGGGCCCAGTTTGGGCTGGGTGTCCTTGGAGAGCAGCCCCGGAGAGGCTTTGCTGTGTGTGCCCAGCACAGAGAGCAGCACTGAACAGGGAACAGGCAACTCCAGAGTTACACACTGGGCACTGCAGGGTTTGGAAAATAGAAAAGTTAAAACCTGAGGCATCACTGTGCCAAGTGAAACTGCTCCTCCTCCTGCAGAGAGGGGCTGAGGGATGCTGCACATCAGTTCTGGGGGAAAAGAGAGAGAAATCATTAACAGCAGAGCGAGGGAAAGTGCCCAGAACTGCACAACTTTTTCCAGCGTACAGATACAAAAAAAAAAGAGCTTCTTGGAGGTTGATGGGGTTTGGATTGTCCCTGGAGATTTATTTGATGTATGATCTGACTGGGAGCAGGCAGGTACACTGTAGATTTCGAGGGCAGTGGAGCATAGCCCAATAATTCATGAGAAGTTTAACCCTAATGGGAGCTGGGGAGCTGCAGGAGGGGCTGTGCTGGGGTCCCTGTTGGAGGCTGTTGGAGGTTCTGTTTCCAAGCCTGGAGCTGTGCTGCTCAGGCTGGAAGGGCTCTGAGCTCTGCAGGGCTCTGCTCAACCTTCCCTCTGCCTGGCTGGCCGTGGTGTGGCCACCATCCCTCCCTGTGCCAGCAGGGCTGGAGAGCTCCTGCAGGTAGTCAGAGGAGGCAGAAATTCAGAGTTCCCTGATGTGTGGCACCTTAGCAGCCCCAGGGTCAGTTATCAGCACTGCCAGGCAGTGGCCCCTTGATTTTCCCTGCTTCTCCGGGAATCTGTGCACAGGCTGGGAAGATTTGCTGCCGTGTTCTTGGTTGAAAAAGTGTTTATCAAAATCAGCCAAGCTGAATTTGTCACCTGCTCTGGGACAAGAGTGGCCACGAAGACTTGAGGGGTATCTGTTCAGCTCAGCATAGCCCCGAGACTCAGGCCCACAATTTTCAAGGGAACTTCCTGACTCCTGGATAATCTGGGATAAATTTTTCTGTTATCACCCAGAAGTGATCGGGGGGAAGGGTTTGCCCGAGGAGCTGACCTGTGGCTGCTCTGAGCTCCAGCACAGCCCAGCAGTTCCCATTCCAGTTGCTGGGAAGCTGAGAATGGATCACCACATCTGTTTAAATGCTGAGCTCTTTGAGGCACAGAAATATTTCTGTTACATCTCCATCCTGGGAGAGCAGGGAACAAGTCCTGACTGAGATTCCAGGGACTGTTCAGGAGATATGACTGAAAACCAGGTTTAAGGGAAATATTGCCACAGGATTATAGGCCAAGAAATCAAAGGCTTTAAAATTGCTTGGACTTTTTTTTTTTTTATGAGAGCTTGCTAAGAAAATGGCACAAATGGCACCTCACTGTCTTTATGGTGAAGAAAATGTATTTTAAGGTGCAATAAGTAGAGCACATTCAGCCAATTCTAACTTTCTGAAATAATCATGTTCCACTGGAGTGCCAGCCACCTGCATTTCAGAATTGTGTGTGAGGGTATCAGAGCTGGTGAGAACTTTTGAACATTTGTATTTCTGTGATCAAACAAGAAGATATTTTTAGAAGCAGGAGGGGGAAGGAGTCTGTCCCTGTTTGGCTCAAGGACAGTACATTAGACAGATATAATTGTGCTCCTTCATTTAGACATGACAGCAATGCTGCTCTCACACTGCTAAAGCTCTTTTTTATTTAAATGAAATAAATAAAATTCAAATGAAGAAATTTTCCCCTAAGATTTTTCTTTTTTTCCCCTTTTTTCTTTTTTTTTTTTTTGAGAAAACAATAATTCTAAATCTATCTTGATATTTAGCCAAGTTTCTCTTCCTTCTCTCCCCTTTCAGCAGAGCAGGGGACTACAAAGCTCAGAGAGAGGCACTTCTTTGATCACAAATACGAAGATGGTGCATGACAGTAATTAAATTTTTCCTCTCAACTAATTTAATTTGTTAGCCAAAGAGGGGGAAAGGCTTTATTGCAAATGGGAAGAGGCAGCTTCTTCCACCTGACTTTACTTGTACTTGACTAACTACTTCATTAGAACCCAGGCAAGTCCAGTGACAGATCATTAATTTGCAGGGCTGTAATCTGGGAAGCCCAGATTAGCTGGGAGCTGCTGTGCCAAACCCAGCCTAACTTCATTAATGCTTCTTAAAGCTGAGCCTTGAGTCTGCTTTCCTGCTGCCTCTGTCATGTTACAGATAAATTCAATGTACTAAGAGAGCAAAAGCAAAAAGAAGAGATCACTTTGTGTTGTACCAGAGGGATGTGGTTCCCTGCTGGATGAGGTGATGTCTGCTAAAACCTGGGGCCATTGTTGGGTGGGGGTCTGGGCAAAAGCAATTTCGTGTTGTGTTATTTGGCCTCCATGGCCAAGGTGGTTTTATGCCCTTGCATCCAAGTTCCCATTGATGCCAGGATGATTTTTGCCTTTTCTTTTATCCCCCTGTTATACCTTTTCACAATTTCTGCATTCTTGGTGCTCTTTGCCCACATTCTGGGACTTGTTTGTCAGGCTGGGAGACTGAACATCTCAGCAGCTTTGCAGTGAGGGATCAGTGTGCCCAGAGCCCAAGGGCCTCTCCAGAACACATTTTGGAAGCTGAGACAGAACCATCCAGGGGAAGGTTCCTTGGGGAGGGGGCTCCCTCCAGCCTCTCCTTGGGGAATCTTTGATAGATGTGCTAATTAGTGACACCTCTAATGGGATCCCAGATCTTTGGTGGGTGTGCCGTGCGGGGTGCAGGGAGGTGCATTCAACCTGGCCATGGTGCACCTGAGGAACCTTAAAATAAATCCCAAGGGAAAATCCCTTTTTCCCTTCTGGCCGTGCTTGACTCTTGATTTTAAGACCAGGAAAAGGCATCACCATCCCTGGAGGGGTTTAAAGCTGTGTGGATGTGGCACCTGGGGACATGGGCTCATGGTGGCCTTGGCAGTGCTGGAAATGGTTGGATTCATGGTCTCAGTGGGTTTTGGAGGCTCCACCCTCGGGGTTATTGCCTTTTATCACTGATTCCAACCCAGACTCCTGCAGGACGTGATGCCTCACTGGTGTCACAGAAACCCATGTAAGAATGAACAACTGCATTTGAAACTGGACAAATTTATTCAAGACTGTACATAACATTTCTTTTCCTCAGCTACTGGATTGCTGGAGCCTTTGCTTGTTTGTTTTATTGCAGATCCATTATTGCAAGCTGGGAAATTGGTGCTGGCACAACCCTTCTCCGCAGTCACCTGTTGCTAAAACCCTTTTTATTCCAGTTTGAAACTGCTTTTTCTCTGCCTTTATTGCCTCTGCAAGGATCCACTGCAGCTGCCAATAAACCCCTCAGTTTGCAGTGCTGAAAGGTTGTTTGCACAGAAGGGAACTCTCTGCCCAAACATGCTGTAAAATCAGGGCAGATGCATTGTTCCCCGAAACACACGGACATGAAATTTGATGGTAGCACTTCCAGCTTCATTAAGTTCTTCCCAGGGTCTGATAAAAGTGGCATTCATGGAAAATGCTTTGGGAGGAGGAGTTTTGTTGTTTGTTTCAGTGGGAGCAGTGTTAGAGCAGGGTGGCAGGGGCACAGCAAGAAAATAATAACATTATTCCATGCACAGGCAATGGGTGAGGCTCTTAAATATGAGGCACAGGACACAAGGAGCATTTTGCAGGAGTTTTACATCTCACAAGCCTTGCCACATCTTCACACATTCAAAACCTAAAAATGCTTTACAGATTTTTGATGTTCATTGATTTAGGCCAAGTTACAAAGGCTGGGAGAGGAAAATCACTGGGGATTCAGAGAGCTTCCATTATTTCCACAGTCATGCAAACCATAAACTCACAGAGAATCTGACAGGTTTCGAGGTCTCTCAGCAGTGGGAGGGTGGCTTAAGTGCTTTACAAGATTGCTCTCAAAATTGTTATAAGATTATGTGTGATAGGAGCAAATCTGGTGCCCCTGAAGACGGGGGGTAGTAAACATAATTACGTTTGGTGTTTTGCAGCTTCACAAAAGGATTTGTTGACTCCCACCGTGGTTACATTGATTTTATACCTTTCTGAGCACACAAAATAGCAATTAGTCAATGCTGTACATTGCATTTCTGACAGGTATAAAATTATAGTGCCAATTATTTTGCACAAGTTGATGAACAGCAGTAGAGGTTTCTGAACAGTCTCTAAGACAGTGCTGGCAGAGAAATCTGTCACTTCAGTGCTTGAGAGGTGTGACTGTAATTTCCAATAAAATGGAATAAAAATCTTTGTGAGGAGTGCACGCTGTACAGTTGTTATTATAATGGTGGCCACTTCTTTGCTGACACTTAATAGCATTTGTTAAATCTTAACCACTGCAGAGTAATTTAGTAGTGGCTGAGGTCTCTCTGACTTTCCCCTTCCCAGAGGAATAAAGCTGGGAGTTCTGAGCTTCCTTTTTAATGACAATAAATCTGCATCACCTGAGCACAGAAAATCTTTACCCATTTGTGGCACTAACTTCACTTTCAGGCAGCTGAAGCAGAACCTTTTGCTCCAGGGCAGGTGGAATTTCACACCTCCAAAGAGATGGGGTTTGCACAGAGGCTCAGTTTAACCTCAATCTTCATTGAATTTGAATTATTTCGTCTCTTTTTAACGAGTAAATGAGGATTCCCACAAGCTCTGCCACTTGCTGGGGTTGCTGACAGACAGCTCACGAGCTCTGCTCCGTCCTTCCAGGGAAAGGTGGCATTTTCCAAGCAGGAATGCACTGCACGGGAAGCTGCTGATCTCACGCTCCTCTCCCTGTAAAGTTCCAAGGATTACAGCAATTTTGGGAATTGCCTCTTTCGGAGCCTGTCCTGGAGTTTGCTGCTCCGAGAGCAGGGTTTGACAGGAGCCCCGAGCTCTGCAGGGCTCAGCTCTGGCTCGGAGAAAAGCATGGGAATAACAGGCACGTAGGAAAGTGGGATTTCCCAGAGAACGTGGGGAATTGCCTTTATTTCTCCCGAGGAAGTGAGACACAGCTGGGTGTGACGGCAGAACAGCACTGGGGGGAAGCCCCCGAGGTCCTTCTGCTGTGGGGCTGTGCCAGTCCAGGGCACTGAGAATTCCCTGCACCAACGTGACCCAGAGTGGGAAGGAAAATCCTGCCACAGCTGTGGGATCTTACCCAGCGGGGAGAAATGCAGGAGGTGTTCCTGTGCTCTTCATTGCTCAGGACTTTGATTTGAGCCCCCTGAATTCCTGTCCTTGGAATGCTCACCTGGCTGGGCAGGGACTGTGCAGCAGAAGGTGGGGCTGGTGGAGCTTTAGGTTGGGGCAATTCCCTCTTTTGAGTTCCAGGAGGGGAACGGAGCATGTTCCTGCCCTTTTCCCTGCCCAGGTTCCACCTGAAAGGCGTCTCGTGGTTGGAGAAATGAATGGGCAAAAATACTGGTGGTAAGAAATACAGAAGATGCTATTCTTAGGAATCACTTCTCTGCTAAGGTTTTACCTCCACAGCTGTTAAAGGCAGAGAACTTTGCTGCCTTTTAAGTGCCCGATTTTGTTTCTGAGGCTTTGAGTGCTCAGTATGGAACCACCCCACAAAGAGGGCCACTGGAGGCAGGATTTGGGATGACTCCCGAGGCTTTTCCCGGCTGGAATTTCCAACCAGAGCGCCCAGCTCTGATGAACTCCATTAGGTTATAACCAAAGCACGTGCGAGGCGGAGCAGGAAGGGATGGATGCCTGGTTTCCCATCCTCAGCTGTGTTTATGAAGAGAATTTCCCTGGTATGGCAGCGGAGACCCCACGGGGCAGGGCTCGCTCCTCAAGGCACATAAATGACGTTTGGGTGAGGGCAGCTCAACAGCAGCCTCTGAAGGAGCTGGAAATGGGGAGAAATTCCTGCCTGGCCTCTGACAGATCCCATGGGATATCCCAAGCACCCCCAGGTGCTGCCCATTCCAGGATGATCCCTCCCAGGGGTGGAGGCAGAGATAAATTCATGCTCCCAATTCCTTCCTCCTCTTTTTCTGTCTGGGTTGGGACCTTGTTTGTGCCTTCCCTCCAGCCAAGGACCTCATCCAGCTTCTTCCAAAGGTAATTTTTTAGGTCTTAGGTTGTGTCAGCCAACTCAGGTGCCAGGGGTGAAATTATTTAACCCAAATGGAACAACAGCATTTAATTTCTGTGCCCTCTAAATCCATTTTCACAGCCTGAGGTTTACCTGCAAGCAGCTCTGTGGTGTAGGTCACTCTACAGGGAAAAGCAAAGGAGCTCCTGAAACTGTTTTCTTCCTTGATGGAGTTTTAATAATCTGATAAAAATGTATTAGGTGGCAATTTGGGCCAAAAATACAGGTGTCTCCTAAATGAAAGCCTTTTATAAATGTTTGAAAACCTGAATTATGCCCAGCCATCGCCTTTTGGTTAAGGGGAGAGTTTCTCTTGTGGCAGTAAAAGTAAATTCTCTTCATTCCTTTCACCTTTATACCCCTTATTTTAGGAACTGTGTTTAGCAGCTTCCTGAGTCTGTTGAGTTTTCTTAAAGTCATTATTTTATTGTTCCTTTTGCTTTGGGAGAATTGGGATTATTGGGAAGACAACTTTGTGCTTTTGGCCTCGTGTGGTTGAATCGGGTCCTGAAGGAGGCTGTGCAAGGTCTGGTTCCTTTCGGGGTGGGCTGAATTTGACCCCATTTGTCCATTCCCACCTGGGTCCCTGGCGATGGGGCTCCTCCTCTGCTCCAGGGGGAGGGATGGGATGGGACGGGACGGGCCCTTCCCTGCTTGGGGAAGAGTTGCTAGCATTGCCCTGAACTGCTGAGATGGGCATTTTTAAATCCAATATAAACCAGCAAAAGGTCTGTGTAAAAACCAAACACCTGTGAAGGAGATGATCATTTAGAGATAAACAATACTCTGAATTTTGCTGTTGTTCTCCCACTGCACTGATGACGTGAGGCTCGATCCAATGCAAGCCCCAGCTATTGTTTTTCAGATCAACTTCTGACTTTAATGAAGTGGAATAAATGCCCTTGAATCGGTTATCACGCTAAGGAAAGACAGGGCTTGGAAGTATTCAGTTGATTTGACGGGTCAGGTGAAATATTTCACAAATTAGCAGCACGTTTAACTCCAAGGAGAGATGATGAGTGATATTTTCCATGTGTGATGTTATCAGCTGGAAGGGAATTACACCAGCAGCACTTGGCAGAGGAATCTGGCAGAAGCTGCAGCCTGAAGTTCTTGTAGGAGCAGAACAGAAAAGCCAGGTGCAGAAAGAGACTTTTCTGAATTAAAAATGGGCCTGCTCAGCGTGGCAGAGCTGGGCACATGTGGCTGTGGGATGGTTTGGAGCTGCAGCTGGGTGTGGTGAGGGCAGAGGTGTGAGATTCCTTTCTTTTTGCGGCACTCGGGACAGAAAGGTGGGAACTGGGGATGGGGTGAAAAGTGCTTTGTTCCCTCGAGTGATTTCCAAGTGCAGCCATGGGGGCCTTGTGTGGCTGCTGAGAAATGTGAAGTCCCACATGTGAAATTCCAGTGCTTGCTGGTTTTTCTATGTTAACTGCAAAGAAGTTTCTCACTGAGTTTTGGTCTCACGACGTCTTGTGCCAAAACAAGTGAAAACCTTGGTGGGGAACCACTCAGCGGGGTTCTTTTACCACTTAATGTATTTATTTGTGTGTAACAGCCCATGGCAGCACCTGGGCTCTGTCCTCGCAGCAGCAAAGGAAGAAGGAAATTGGCAGGTTGTTCCCTACCAGCCCTGCCAGAAATGCGAAGTGTGATGGGCACTTTGCTGCTCTTCCCAGGCGCCAGACTGACCCTGGTTATGGATGTTGTTCAGCATCGTTAGGTGTAGCATTTGTTTAGAAAGTTCTCCTTTTGGGAGTGTTGAGGTTTGAAAGTTCTCCTTTTCTGTTCTGTTCTTTCTCCCCTGAGGGATTTTTCCCTGGGTGCGGTGCAGAGAACGAGGGCTGAGTGCTCACGGGAACAAAGGGGAAGGCCAAGCAGGCTGCCCCTCTGGCACCTGGGGGTGGGAAGGGAACTCAGCTCGGAGGGCCGGGGGGCACTCAGCGTTGGGCACGAGGTGAGGAGAGGCTGCTGCTGCCGTGGTGGGGAGGACAACGCTACGCTGAACCTCTGCATTTCTGGCTGCTTTCCTTCAGTGGGAGAAGCCCCGGGCTTCCCGAGCCTGTTTTGTTCCTGCCCTGCTGGGAGTCGGGCTGTGGCCACCGTGTCCCTGCTGCTGCTCTGAGCCTGCGCTACACTGTAGCCCGTGCGCCCTGCCTGCCGAGAGCTCCCGGGATTCCTGCTGCGGCTCCGGACTCATCTGCCGCCCAGAACTGGTGCTCGTCNATATATATATTAGTAAAGGACTGTTATTCCTATTCCTCACATCTTTGTCTGAAAGCTCCTTCATTTCAAATTTATAATAATTTGGAGGGAAGGGGGATTGCATTTTTTTCTATTTCAGGGGAGGTCCCAGCCTTCTTTGATTGACACCAGTCTTTCAATCCAAGACAGGGAGCCGCTGCTTTATTGCTGGAGAAGTTTTTGTTTGTTTAGAGGCCGGCAATCTGTTAAATATTGTCGTCCTTACCCTCTGCAGGGAGTCCAGTCTGGGTTTGCAATTCAAACGCAACAGGAGGGTTGATGTGAGGACAAACCCACCCAGGGAAAGGCAGGGGTGTCTCTGATGCAGCACCGGGCTCCCAGTGAGGGTCCCGAGTGCTCTGTTCCCTCCGGGGTGGGAAGGCCAGGACAGGGATGTGTGATGTGGCTGCTTTTGCTGGCTTCCCTCAGAGCTCTCTCTGCTTTTGCTGTATCACATGGAATCCTTCCCTTTTGTTTGTGGGGTCCCAGCAGTTCAATGTAAACAGCTTGTTCTTATTTTCTTAACAAAAACAATTTGAGGCGCTTCCCAGAAGTTAGGGATCGTGAATAATGAAAGATTTTATTTTTAATTTCCAGAACAAAATAAGAGGATGAAATGGTTAGAAAAACACTTGAATCCAATTAGGAAACAACTCGGTGAGGAAGAAGACCTTGACACTTATTTTGAGTATTTGATTCCCTACAATATCAATTTAAGTGTAAATTGTGCTTTGGAGAAGAATGCTTCCACGAGGGGCTAAAAGCATGTGGTTTATGCTCAGTGTTTTACAACTGGATTATCTCAGACCTGGCTTTATAGTTATTGCCTGTGGGCAGAATTCCACCTTAGCACTTAGAGCACAGGCAGTAATACACTTGTGCATCTATTTTTCTGCAGATTGCTGATAGAATTGTGTGATTAAATAAGAAATTTTATTTGTTCTTTTCCCGTGGTAGATTGCAATCGGTATATTTAGGTTTGATTTTGGCTATAAAATTTGTAGCCTGAGAATAAGTGGGATGAGAAGTTGCAGCTTGAATTGTTACTAGCAGGACTGAAGTGCTGAGATCTCAAATATTTAAAGATTAAAGGTCTCAGGGGGAGCCTTGAACCGTGTTTAGTGCAGGTGATGAGGTGTGTTCACGGCTGTGTTTTATCATCTCAGCACTGGGCTCTGTCCAGCTTGACCCATCTGGAAAATTCAGTGTGCAATGTTCCTCATGGCAGCTGCCTGAGATCCCTCCCAGGTGCTTTAGGTACCAGCAACAGCCCTAAAACTGCTCCTGCCTGGAGATCAGAGCAGCCTCCAGGTAATTTGTGTTGAGAAATGTCAGGATGACTGCTAGGAGATGCTGTGAATAATCCCAGGAGCACGTGGGGTAGCTGGAGATGGAAGAAACGTCAAATAAAATTAAATTGACTGTTATTCCCGGAATCTAATGAGGTATTTTTAAAGCATTTCAAGTGTTTGAATGGGTTTCAGACAAGCTGTTAGTGCAGGACTTGGATCTCTTCAAATGCAGGTCTCTCACAAGCCTGGCTGGGCCTGGGTGTTTTGGCTTTCAGTGGGTTCATGCAAATATTAAGGGTAATAAATGCTCCTGTGTAGCTGCACTTGAAAATAATCTCTTAAAGCAGTGAACATTTGGAGTTTCAATAGTTCATATTTCATATTTCTTGTGTGAATTCTGAGCAGGCAATGCCATGGCAGGACAGGGTGGTGACCTCTGCCATGAACTGAGGAGCACCAGCCCTGGAATCTCCTGGCCATGGACATGTCCTGTGGAGGAGATGTCTCAGAGGAGATGTAGTTTTTCATATTTTCTTTTTTTTTTTTTTTTTAATCAGTGCTTGAAGCCTCGGTTTTCCTTGTATTTTCCTTAACGACCCTGTGGCTGCTGGACAAAGGCACAGGTGGAGCTAAAGGGGCTGGTTTGGAGCTGTTTTACAATTCAGGCCCTTCAAACAGGGATTTTTGTCCCTTCTTCTTTCCAACGTGTGTTTGTTATGCCTTGGATTGATGTGTCGGGGTTTCTTCTCTTCCTTCAGAAACTTTTCCATCTTGGCACTTGGCAGCTTCGCACTTCAGCTTTGTTGTTCTGCTCTGTTCATATTTTTAAAATGTGTGCTCTACATCCAGAAAATAAATTCCGAGGTGGAGGGCACCCGTGTGGAACAGCCCCGTGTCAGAGGCAGATAAAATATCTCCCACTCACTGACAGCATTAGATTTTTGTCACCCTGTTAATGCTGGCTCCATATCACTCAGGAGGAGAAACACTTTCCTTCTTGATTTATGGGCCCTGACAGGGAAGTGTCCAGGATGATTAATTACAGCCCTAAATGACAGTGCCCTCATTCACACCTCCCTGGCCTGGATGATTGAAATTAATAAATATATCTGTATGGGTGTGGAATTTGCCATTGCCTGTTCAAATATTTATACACTTGACATGCTGGGAAGGGATTTAGTGGAGGCAAAGCCCTGTAATCAGTGCCTTGGTACATTTAATAGCAGTGTGTGGGGAGGGAAAGAAGCTGAAGATTCTGGAACTGATTGGAAGGTTATGAGTAATTTTCAGAGAAAATGTTATGACAGTTCTTTGGCAGTTTAAGCCATCACTTTCTGCAAGCATTCTGAGGATTTTTGTCTTTATATTTGCCGTTTGTTTTTGTAAATACTGACTTTTAAAGTCTATAAGTTACCTTGAGAACTGCATTTTCGGGGACTGTGTCTGGCACATTGCGACTCTCGCAAAGCTCTGTGAGGAGCCAAGAGGAGAGCGCAGGCACTGGAGCACCCAGAATTCCCCAGAATTATCTGTTCCTTCTCTAAACACCACCAGACACCTCCATTTACCCTTGCAGGGGTGACTCCGATGAGATTCACTTGTCCCAATGAATTTGGACATGAGAAGGCTCTCAGTGAGTGAAGAAGGAACGGAATTGTATTTGGTGACAGAGCTGGGGAATTTGTAATGACACTCAGAGGCTGCTCACAGCTGGGAGGAAGTGCAGCCCCACCTCGGGAGTGATGTTTGGCTCCGTTTTTCCAGCTCCTCCAGGTTATTCTCGGGAGCAGCTCTTGCCCATGCTGGGTAAAGATTCAAATTCCTGAAAATTTGCAGTTTGCACATAAAATTCTTCGTTCTTCACCCCAGTGTGACACTGGGGTCAGTCAGATGGTGCCTCTGCCATCCTCTCGATTGCACCAGGGCTGGGAAGGTTCAGCCAGGGTCTCACTCTGGTGATGAAAATACAGGAAAGCCGAGGGGTGGTGATCCCATCCCAGCACGGGAGCTCTGGAATGGAGCCTCAGCTCAGGGATGTAACAGGTGCTGAATGGATCCCTTCATTACCTGAACTTGGAGAGTGAAGTTTGCTCGTTTATCAACACTCAACCCTTCAGCTTAGATCCCTAAATGTTGCTTGTTTTTGGGGGGGACTGCTTCACTTCAAATTCCATCCGTGCATGGGAAGCCCTGTGTGGAACCCGCAGTGCGTGGCTGGTTCTGACTGCTCTGAACCAAACTCTCCAGAGTTTTGCAGCTGGAACTGTAAATCCAAGCCTTTGAGGACCAAATGGAAGTTTTCTGTGTTCAGCCTGGTTTTTCCAGCGTTCATCTGAAAACTCTGCGTGTCCAGCTCCTCCTCCCGTGCCCTCGTGGAAAGGCAGTGCTGCCGTTTGGAGCTTTTTTTAAAGCACAATATTCTGGTGGAGTTTATGGCCAGCTTTCCTTCCAGCTTGAACTCTCTGCCTCAGCCCCCCGTGTGTGAAGTGGAGATAATTCTGCTGCCTTACCTCGTCAGTTTAATTAATGCTGTGGAGCATTCAGATAGCAGCAAACAGCCGAGAGAAGCCCAAAGGAAATGAAAAATTCTTTCCTGGGAGCAGTGTTTGGACAGTCGACAGGAGATAAGGCTCAGACACACACTGACAAACGAGGCAACCCCAAAATATTAAATCCAGGCTCGTTTAGGAGGAAGGATTGAACTGGGTGTGCTCAGGGAGCAGAGACACGTGGGAAAGGGCTGCTGATGTAATGAAAGACCCGTAAATCAAGGAGATGAGGGTGGGGCTGAGAATGGAAAGACAAAGTTACTGATTTCTGTAATGACTGAGGGCCTTAAACGAGATGTTCTGGCTGTTTTTGCCCTTAGCTTGTACTATAATCACTAAAAACACACTTTTATTTTAAAAAAATTAACCACTTTAACTTCTATTAGAAAAGTATTTTCCTGTGAAACTCAATCTGTTTTCTTATTATTTCTGTGTGGCTTCTGATAGGAAAATGTCTTATGGATTACAGGGCCAAATGTTCTATAGGAAAAAAAAATATGTTTTCTTCTCAATTTAACTTTTAGAGAGAAAAAGCAATGTAGACAGGCATTAAACCTGGTTTTTTTTTGATTGGATTTTCTTTTTGTTAATACGAGAATATCCCCCGATGTGCCTGAAAATCCACATGCTCCAGGATGAATTAATTTGGCTGTGATTTTGTGCCAGTGACAGCAGGGAAATGGTGTTCAGTGCTCTGTGGCTTCCAGGAGGATTCCAGCAGCTGGGCAGGGATGGGATGTGTGGCTGCCACATGTGTTAATTCCTTCCTTTCCTTGGCTGCTGGAGCTTCCAGAAGCAGGTGACAGTTTCATTTAGGTGAAGTGGAGGGGGACTTGCAGCATGATTAGGCACAGGTCATCTGAGGGTAAAACTGAACATCTGAATTCATGTAAGGATCCCTTGGTGTGGGGAAATTCACACCCAGAGCAGTTGTTGTCCTTCATCCGCCTGCTGAAGGGCCCTCCAATGCACAGGGCTCCTCCTGGAGTGGAAGAAATCCTGAGATTAATTGCAAATTCCATTCACATTGCTCCCTAAATGATTTTTAATTTTCCTTGAATGACAAGCAATTATGGCCTTTTTTTTCAGGGGCTGCCATCGGGAGATAAAATGTCTCTCAAATTCTTTCAGGTATATCGTTAAACTGTGCTCATAATTGAGGGCTACAGGAATAAGTGTGAAGTCTAATTGTGAGTAAAGAATGAAATGAAAGATGCTGTTGAGCATCAGGGCTGTTGTTGAGTCATGCAGGTTTAAACGTTGTGTGGCACTTCCCCTCAAGAACTTCAGAAAATAATACGGGGTAGGCTGTAAACCGTGGAGGAATGGAATGAGCTTGTGTGGGGTGATTTACATTGGTCTTGTGGGTCTTGGAAAAGACAAAATTCGAGTAAAATCTATTGCTGAATCTCCTCTTTCTTCTGGGAGCCTTCCTGCTGCTCCTGCCTGCAGCAGCTTCAATTCCAAGCCAAGGCTGGTTCAGCAGTGCGTGTGGGACAACAAAAAACAACTGGAGGGCCCTGTGCCTATAAAGGAACCCTTTTCTAACAGCAGCAAATGTCTGAACCCTCTGTCGTTCTCAGCACTTCTCATCTGCAGCCAGACCCCAGAGGTGATGGGTGCCAGGAGCCCGAGGTGGGATTGCTGCCGCAGGAGAAGGAACGCTCCCTTTGGAGAGCAGCTCTGAAACGCCAGGGAGAAGTCCCTGTAAATCTGTACCTGTTCAAAGGCACCAGGGTGAAGTGACAGACGGCAGGGAGGGTGATTTAAATACTGGGATGGGATATGATTTAAATACTGAGCATATGAATGGGCTCATTTACATCGTGCTCTAAAGTAATGAATTGTCCCAGCGCTCCCGGTCCCGCCGCCTTTGTGTGTTTGCCAGGGGATCTCAGGGAAGGAACAGCCTCTGGAGTGACTTAGGGAATGAGGCCTTTCACTGGAATGATGGGGAAATCATCCCAGAGGAGTTAATGGTGGGTCCTCTCTTCGGTGAAGCTCTCTGGTGAATGGTTCTGGTGTTCACGGAATGAATTTTCACGTCTTCAGATGCTGTGAGCAGTGAGATCTGCCCCGATGTGATTTGTGAACTGCCTGAGTCAGGGGAGATGTTCTCCTTTGACAGAAATACAGCCTTAAGGAATCTTTCCAGGCAATGGGTGTTACTCCTCACTTATCCTCCCGTGGGACCATTTGATCAGCAGAGGTTGGATTCCACTGTAAATCAGGATTCTCAGGGACAGCGACTCAGATCTGTGGTGTCTGCATGTGGCTTCTGCTCCTCACAGGGCCCCTTGGGAGCATTTCTGGAGGGAGTTCAGCCTCTTCAGAGGGGCAGAACCTTGGCCTGAACAGAGCACTCTGCTCCCAGCCCACCTCCAGCACACAGTGACCCATCCTTTAGCCATCCTGGATTTCCTGCAGGCTGCTCTTCTCCTGCCTGTCCAGGGCTGCCATCCCTGCTCCTGCCCGGGATGAGCCTGGAGTGAGCCCAACAGGGGCTGCACCCAAAGCACCCTAACCCTCCTGGCCCAGAGGAGTCCCTGGGCAGGGATTCTCTTCCTGTAATTCCTGGCATACTGGGAAATTTGATATCAGCTGGAGGTTATTTACACAAGAGAAATTGTTCCCTGGGAGGGTGGTGAGGCCCTGGCACAGGGTGCCCAGAGCAGCTGGGGCTGTCCCTGGATCCCTGGCAGTGCCCAAGGCCAGGCTGGACATTGGGGCTGGAAGCAACCTGGGACAGTGGGAGGTGTCCCTGCCATGGCAGGGGTGGCACTGGATGGGCTTTAAGGTCCTTCCAACCTAAGCTATTTATGATTCTAAATAGAACTTCTTGCTTTCCCTGTCAGTGCTTTCACATGTTTGACAAACAGCTCAGCACCCTAATTCTTATTTTTATAGTTCACTGCTGTTTCATGCTGACAGTATCCATCTCTCCCTCCCTTTACACTGAACCTTTCATTGATTTATTGTGATGGTTCTGTAAATCCCTCGTGAGAGAACAAATCATCTCTTGCTTCACACACCTTTTAATTATAAATAAGTTAAAGAATGGAAAATCCCTCAGAAGCAAAAAAATCATACAAAAACTGTAGTTATATCTTGTAGAAGAGAAAAAGCAATTGAAAAGAAAGGCAAGAGTCTGCAGGATCATAAAAGAGCTTAGTCTGACTTGTTTATTCCCCTCTGTGCCTGATGTGATGTGTCAGTGAAGCTGAACTCAGGTTTTTATGGATCTCCTCCCCTGGATTGCCTGAGACACATGTCCATAAAACCCTGCTGTGCTACAGAAGGCTCAAGAACATCACTCCTGTTGTTCTGGAACTTTTTAATTCCCCAGTTTCTCTGTACAAACAGCATCACCTGTGGCTTGTGCCTTTGGATGGAGGTGGGAACTGGAGCCAGGCCCTTCCAGGGATGGACCTGAGCCAAGGATTGTAGAATATGGAATATCCTGAGCTGGAAGGGACCAAATAGAATCATGGAAGGTGCAGCTGAAAGAGGTCAATAAAAGTATTACCAACAATAACTGCCCATTATTTAGCCCTGAACTGATATGCAGGGAGCTAGAAACCAAATGCCATTACAAATTCAGCTTGGCCATAATTACCAAGTGCAGCTCAGTGCTGCTCACGTTGCTCAAATGAGCTGTGCTGCAGGAGAGATGAGGTTCTCCCCCACTGAGACAACATTTGAGCCTTTTAATTGTCCTTTTAGAAACAATTTCATTGCTGTTATTCACCAGTACTCCCAGTTATCCTGTGCACATTCTCCTGGTTCAGTGGGATGTCTGCTGTTGGATCAGCACCTGCTTTCTCACAAGGGATTTATCTCTGGTGATTTGGTGCTTTCCTGAAAAATCTGCACATTGGGAGAGAGAAAAGAGCCCTGCTACAACTGGTTAACAGGTGCCTCACAAAATAATTCCTGGAACTTCCCTTTTTCCAGCAGGAAAGTGCTCTCAAGGAAGTTATCAGTGGGGCAAACTTTCCATGGGCAAAGGGGCCTGAACAGCCCCCAGGAATTCTGACTGAAGAGGGCAGTGGGAGGGGGTGTGCTGGGCCTGCAGAAGGAATTGCAGCAGAAATGATGGAGAATGGAGGGAATAGGGCCTTCCAGGTGGGAATGGGGCCTTCAGGTGGAGGTGGCAGGGAGTGCAGGGATGAGTGGGATGAGCAGTGCAGGAGGGATCCAGGAGGAATTTCAGGGGTGTCCTGTCAGCAGCCCCTTGGTGCTGGATGAAATCCTGCCCTGCCCAGCTCTGGGAGCAGTTGGATAAGAAACGTGCCCCACATTTCTGGTGGTGCTGAGATGCTGAATTTCGTAGCCTGGCCCAAGCTGACAAGTGGAAAAGCAGTTAAAAAGGATGTGAGTGAGAATGACCCTTTGCCTGGAGCTGTGGGGTGGGATCAGAGAACAACGAGCCAGAATCTCAGCCAGCTGAGCTTTTCCCTTCTGCTGAACAGGTATATTATCCCATAAACAGCCCGGGGCTGAGCTCTTCTAAGTGTCAGTGGTGCCTTTTTTGGGATTTTGGCTGATCTCTGGGCTTTGTTGCATCCCTGCCTTTCTGCAGAGGTAGAATGGTAAAATCTGATCTCTCTGCTGTTCCTGACTGCACGGGGTCACTCTGTCAGATGTGAGATCCTCCAGCATCTCCTGTCTGTCATTTGGAGCCAAACTGAAATTTAGGAACTTGTGTTGTTGCCTTGGGTGAGTTCCTCTCTCCTGAACTGCAGGTTTTAATCCCTGCCCTGCAGAGGCAGGCAGAGTTCTGCTGTGTAAATAAATCCGTGGGAAATCCCAAAAGTCCACAAAGTCCTGTCTGTGTGGAGAGCCCAAATCCTGGATCACAAATCCCTTGGGTCCCCCCTGTGCCTCAGTTTCCTCCAACTCATTTACCCACCCCTGGCTTGGGAGGTGAAGCTCAGCACGGTTTCCAAACAGTTTGGGACTCGTTCACTGAGATAAACGAGTTCCTATAAAATAACCCTGGTAAGATGAATCATGCCTGGGAGGTCCACAAAAATCTTTATAGACATACAAGGTAATTAATTAGAAATAGTCCATTACTGGGGAATTGGTTTCGGATTCAATTTTTAATTTAGTTTTAAATTGCTTAGGGACTATTTTCTTTTACGTTTGCATCGTATCCTTAGCTGTGTCCATGATTTTTGGTACTCTGCTATCCTGCCACTGGAGAGCAGTCCCGAGCCTTGGACTCCCAGTATGGGAACAAGTGGGATCCTTCCCTCTGGAATTGCTCTGAACTTTCATCCTTCCTGCTTCAGGGCTCCTTAAATATCTCAGTGAGGAACAAGGGGAGAGCTGTGGATTCTCCAGGGTCTTTCTAGAGCTTGCAAGAGATAAAACTCAATTTTTAAACAAAAAGGGATGGTTTTCCTTCAAATTAGCTGGGATAGCAGGGCATCCCTGAGGTTTCAGGCTGTGTTGGTCCACAGAAAATGTAACTTGGTAGAGTTTTCTTTTTTGTAGTAAGTTTGACTCCCTTGCAGGTAAATCAATGTATAATTAAGGTGATCCCTGTTCTGATTAATTATCTCTGCTCTGGGTTGTTGCTGGGGGAGAACTCACAGGGGCCTGGCTGCTCAGTCAGTTCAAGTCACTTTTGGCATGAGAGAAGATGGCAGAGAGCTGGGGCAAATATTTTCCCATTTAATTGTGCACCAGAGCACAGAGGGAGAGGAATTTCCAGCTGGAGTCAGGCTCCATCCCGGGGGGCAGCCTCCCCCTCCCGGGGGTCCAGCTGCAAACCAAACCCTCCACGCCCTTCTCCTGCAGCCCTCAGGTCTGCATGGGCAGGGAGCAGCAGCCAGGAGGATGCCAACACTCCCCAAATTAGCTTTTGGAGGAGCATCAGCTGGGAATTTGCACCTTCAGTGTCAGATCTTGGTGTGCTTGTGAGCTGGGGAAGCTGCAGAAACCAAAGGGGATCCTGGTGCCACCAGAGCCACCAGCTGAGGGAGGGGGTCACATCTGCTCAGGGATGGCAAATGCTGCTGCTCTGGAAGCTCTGTAACAGCATAAAGAGCCAACAGAGTGCTGAAGAGAAGCAAAAGTCCATCTCTGTTTCCTTAAGGGGTTTTCTGTTAGAAAATCTGAGCAGCTGGACATGATTTAAAAACACCCTCAGCAAAACAACCTTGATTAATTTGTGTGGGTTTTAACACTATCATGGGCATATTTATAACAATTAGAGTGGTAAACGTGGCTAAAATACCACTTCTCACTCCCCCCAGTTGCTGACTGGCCTCATGTGACATTTCACTGCCAGCCACTGATGGTGCAATTGAAGCACTGGAATTTTCTGCTTTGGACATTTATATTTATGTAATAAAGGACATTTACAGCTGCTGCTTTGTGTATTTGCTTCTGTTTATTCCTCTGTGACAGAGGGGAAAATCTTTCATTCTCTTTGTGGCTGTCTCCCAGGTAAAAGGAGGGATCTCAATGCATAAAGAGCATAAAAATACCCCTGTTTCTCCAGTGGTCAGGGGTTAATGTGTTGGTAGTGTCTGATAAACAGAAAAATACTGAAGTTTGGTCTAGGCTTGAAAGTTCTCCCAGTATGGGAGAGCTCTTGACTGGGAATGAAGATAATAATGAGGATTAACAGTGATGCTGTGCTTTGCATTTCAGTGAGTGGAAGTTCTGCCACCAAAATAATTGTGTGTATGGGAGTCAGGGGGATTTAATGGAATACCCCAGAATGCATATTTAAAGTGTAGACAAACTCTCCCACTGTAAAGATTTTGTCACTTTTATGTGTTCTGGGCACGTGGCTGTGTGGCTGCTGCCCTGGGACTCCCTCTCAGGGTGTAAAGATCAAACCCAACCCTGAGGAGCCTCAGGCTGAACATTGCACAGATTTGTGGGCCCAGAATGCTGATTATGTTTGAGCTGCAGACTGCTCAGCTTCTTTATTTTTCTGCAAGATCCTGTCGTTCTGGAGGTGCAGCACCATCAGCCTTTCCTACAGATCCCCTCTCTGATCCCCAGGAGCTGCAAGGAGCCATGAGCTGTCCCCAGAATGAGGAGTTCCATGGGACAGAACTGCACCAAGTGTGGATGAGCTGGTCCTGGGCTGAGACAGGGCCAGTGTTGGGATGGTGGCACTGGGATGCTGACAGGGGCACGGGGGCCCCTCCACCTGAGTTTGTGTGGGGCCTCCAGAGAGGCCCAGGCAGCTCCAGGAGAAGCGTAAAAGGGAATTACTCCCTGCTGGGGGTTTGGAGCCACACCTCATTGAACTGTCAGGTGTAGTGCAGGTCATTTTTCCATTGTGTGAGGCCCAGGCAGTGCTTTGCTGGGGCTGCCTGGTGTGGCACATGCAGCTTATCCCAAGATCTCCCTTTGGAAACCCCTGCTCAAAGCAGCCAGGCGTGCTGGGGGGGCTTTAGAAGTCACTATGCAGCACCAGAACTCAGGGAATTATTCCCCTTTATTTTTTTCCTCCCATATTGTGCATTATTGTCATTAAATGGATTGATGTTTTCCTGGGAAGATTGATGAATGTGGCTGGGATTTAATTGTAGCTTTTAATGCAGTTGTAGAGTCACACAAAGGCTTGGTTTGGAAGGGACCTAAAAGATCCCCTAATTCCAAGCCCCAATAAACACAGTTAGAGTGTTCTGGCTTTTCTGACAAACCACCAGGTGTGTGATTCCTGCTCAGACTCCACTCCCCTTCCCTGGGGAGGACTAACAAGGTGATGGCTGTAGTTTTACTCTGTGTGTGTTACATTTCCTGCTAGAAAGCTTATAAAACCTGCCAAAATCTCCTGCCCAGCTGGCACAGTGACTGCCCAGGTGCCACCTGGGGCTGCTGCCTCTTCATTCCTCAGCCTGGTGAGTGCCTGTGCTCAGCCTGGGTTTAACTGATCACAGCCCAGCTCGAGGGCAGCAAAGCTGAGCAGTTTTCCTGTTTAAAATGTTGATTTTTTAATACCTGAAGCGCCCACAAAGGGCGTGTCAGCATCCAGAGTTCTGTGGGATCCACTCAGTGAGTGGCAGGCAGATGTTCACTGGAGGTGAGCAATTAATTTGTTACAAGGGAAACCCCTGGGTCAGGAGTACTGATGGGATTTCTCAGGAGAATGAGAACCATGAAGTGATTTTCACACCCTGTGGCAATTCCAGCTCTGAAATCTGCCATTGGAGCCTGTTGCAGGTCAAATCTAAAGTGCTTTTTTTGGTGAGTCTTTACTAGCAGGTTGACGTGATGCTTCTCAAGAATTCCCAAATACTGAAAAAACCAAAGCCCAGACCTTACCAGCAGAATTTGTATGTAACTGTTATTGGCAGGGCTGGAGTCAGCAGAGGAGTTTTAAATTCAGATGTTTTATTTAATATAAAAGCTAATTCTAAACCAGCAGCAAAGCCACAAGCAGAGCAATCCAGCATTCCTGAGGAATCCTGGATTCAATCCAAAGGTTGAAACTTTGGGAGGGAGGCAGGCACCACTCTGAGTATGTGCAGACAAATTCTTCTCTTCTGCCACTGGGAGCCAGTTGCTGATTATTTGGGGTTGTTGCTGTTTCTGTCCTGTTGTTCCATCATTAGTTAACTGACAGAACATTGCCTGCTCTGTCTTCATCTTTTCATAATTTTCAGTGCTTGGATCAAGCTGATGCCAACCCTTTTTATCAAGGCTTTTTTTTCAGTTCTCGAGAAAGACTAAACCCCAGACACTGATTTGAGCCATCAGCTTCATCCTAAATTGCAGTTCTAGGTGGGGATGGAAATAACAGGAACAATCTACCAAAGAGGCAAATCGAGAATTCAGCGTTCTTTCCGCCCCCTGGATTTACATTTTGTACATAATGTCATTTAGAGTGCAGCTCATTTAAACTGCAGAACACTCAGGGGAGCTGCTTAACACTTGGCTGGGTTTTGAGTTCACATGAAGGAGTAAAATGGAACAAATAGTGGCATTTTGGGTCGGGAAGGGTGGCAGGGTGACGTCGGCCGTGCTGCTCAAGGATACAGAACTTCAGCATCAATAACACACCCCAGGAGGCTCCAGGAGTAAATCCCTTTTTGCTCTTCATTCAGTGGCTGCTCAGCCTGGGCAGATGAGCTCTGTGCAGGTGTGTAGGAAACCCAGAAAAAGGTCGAGGGATTTCTAAGAGTGAGAAACAAAAAGCAGGCTTTGAGAATCAAGCAGAAGGATTTCAGGGAACAGCTTCACCTGAGAAAATATTAAAGAAGATACAATTAGAATATCAGCACAAGGACAGGGGAACAAAGAGCCATGGTTTTAGGCCTAGCTGAGAGAACTTTTAGAAGTTGCAAAATTTATGCTTAGCAAGAGATGATAAAGTTAAGCTTAATAATGGAATATTATGCACTGTTGTATAAGGTATAAAACAAGCAAGTATCGTTTTAACAAGTGTATGTGCGATATAGAAAATTGGTTGAAACAGCTCTCTGTAACCTTTAGAGCAATTGCTATTGGCTGAGAAGCTTTTAAGAAAATTCTGTAACCAGGAAATCTGGGGTTTTTGCCTGCAGAGCGAGCTTGTATTATCTCTGAGGTCTCCAGATAGTTTATGAGGTGAATAAAATAATTTAAGTTCATGGAAGCATCTGCCTTGGCTCCCCCATCCCGTTTCATTGTGGCAGCAGAGGTGTTCTCAGCCCTGTGGAAAGGATGCACCGGGCAGGGCCAGCCTGGAGGCTCAGGGTGTGTTATGCTGCTGCCACGGCTCCCAAAATGAACACGGATTGCCCAGGAGCCCATCACTGCAATGGAGCCCATCCGTGGAGCTGTGGGGCTGGGCAGTAACAGCACAAAGCACTTCATTCCTCGCTGTGCTTCACGCTGCTCTGAGCAGGGCAGATGGGCTGAGTTTCCACTCATTGCTGGGACGTTGATACAAGGCTGCTAAAAAGCTGTCTCTGCGGTTTGCTAAAGGAGCTGCAGCACGTTTTGGGAGGGGTTTGTGTAAGAGGATCGCTTAATGGATCCTTTCTGAAGAGAGAGAATCAGTTATTTCTGGAAAGTCAGCGGCTCACGCAGCACTGTGGGGATGCTGCTGCGGCCCCTCCCGGGCACAAACCCATCTCCAGCACTGCTCTCAGTCCAGCTGGGCTGTGCTGGGCAGCATCCCCTCACACAGGGCTCAGCTCCTCTGCTGGGAGCCCTCAAAGGGACAGCTGATGGTGGAAGGATGGGTTTTGTTCCTCAGGGAAGCCGTGAGGTGCCCACGGGGGTCGCAGCGAGGCTGGTCCTGCCCCGTGGGTTGGAGTGGCAGGGAGAGCAGGGGAAGAGGAAGAAATGTCCTCCTCCAGTCTCTCTGCCTGCCACCACTTCCAGCTCAGTGCCTTCCAGAGCTGGGTCCGTGTGGATTCCAGAACTCAGCGATGCTTTGGACAGCAAAGGAATCCCCTCCCCTGAACCTCCCCTCTGTCCTGCACTGGCACAGGAACCACTGAACTTCATCCCTTACAACGAGGTGACTGGAAATGTTTGGCAAACCCTTGTTCCCGAGGGATTTTCCAGCATCCCAATGAGGCTGGGGTGTAAACTGCCCTGAAATAAATGCTGTTCCAGGGGCTGGCAGCTCCTGTGGGAGCCGGAGCAGAACCTCATCTCCAGCCCTTTGGTGTCCCAGAGTCTGGGATTCCCAGAGTCTGGATCTGATGCTTGGAAACCCTCCTGCTCTTCCCTGGCCTTGGGAGAGCCCAGCAGCTCCCATAGCCAGGGCTCCAGCTCTGCTTTTGTAAGGGAATTTGGAAATGTGGAGATGTGCTTACTGTTTTCTGAACTGGTTTAGAAACTGAGATTTTTCTTTTTTTTAAATTTTCTTTGGAATGCTGTAGTTCTCTCCTGCTCTCAGTTCTTGCTTTGTGAGCTGCAGCAGTTCCAGGGGGATGTTTTATTGGTGGTGCTGTGGTGACCAGCAGATTTTCATGGGGGTCCCAAGGCAGCTGTGGGGTTTGGGTTCCAAGGCTGCTGCTACCTCCCAATAACATGGCTTGCTTTGCTCCTCTCCTGAGTCCTTCAGGCTCAGCCTTCTCCTGCTGTGTCCCCAGTGCTTTCCCTTCTCCTGCTCCAAGCACCTCATGCCCTGCTCTTCTCCTAAAATGCAGGGCACGCCTTTTCCCATGCTGCTTATCTTGGGGATTGGAATTCCAGTTAGTATTTAATGGCCTTTCTGCCAGTCAGAGCCATTTTTGGTAAGGTTTACAGTGTTCAGAGCAGGGCAGTGCCATTGACAGGTGGGACAGACTGAGGGGAAGTGTGGGCTGAAGTGCCAAACGTCCTTGCAAATACAACCTTTGAACTCCCTGTGCTAAAGAACTCCTACCACAGTGTTCTGCACAGCCTGCTGGTGCCAGGGGCACTGAAAGGCCCCTCTGGAAGGGTTGCTCAGGGCAGAGCCAAGGAGCATGAAAATGTTTTGGAAAGAGTGTTGCAGAGCACAACAATCTGATTTATGAATCAGCAGAAATGGAAGTGATAGGCTGTATTTTCACTGAGAAATATCATAACTGTCAGAGAACAAAATTGTCTTTTGATTGTAGCAATATGCATTGGGATCACTGCTAGGGAAGTTAATCTCCTCAAGGTTATGAAATACTCCTTTGGCTGAGGAGACGCTTCTAAAAAGCTGTGTTTTTGTTGGGTTTTTTTCCCCCATCTAAATTATTTAGGAGTGAAACAAAAGGACAGAGACCCAGATGCCCTGGTGAGGTGTTCCTCCAGGAGCAGCAGGAGAGAGGGCAGGCTGGATACCGACCCCTCTGCCTGCTCCCTGAAATCCTTAGGATCCCTGGGAACTTGTTTACAGGCTGTTCTCTCCACGCTGGGGAGTCAGGAGAGCAAACCCTGCAGTGGTTTGTGGTGAACAGGCTGACCCTGCAGGGCTTTAAAAACCTCAGGGGACATGGGCAGTGCTGGGATTGGTGGTTGGATAATGTGCTGGGGAGCTTGTTTTTAGTAGAAATAACTTATTTGCATGCTTAGTGTGGTTATCACCCTGTGCTTGAGGAGACTCTTGACCAGCTGAACTCTGAGAAATTGCTGCTCACCTGGCTTTGGGGGGCTCTTCCAGCCCCAGGGATTATTCCATGGCCAGGAGCAGCTCCCTTCTGGCCTGGGGGAGCAGTCCTGCAGCACCTGCCTTTACAGGGCTTGTTTTTGGAGGCCAGGGCAGAGCTGAGGATGTCCCAGCCCACAGCAGAGGGACAACCCCAGGGTTTGTCCCCTTCCAGCCCCTGCTGCTGCTGCCTCACCCCGGCCTGGGGCACAGGGAGAGGTTCCAATCTTCCATTCCGTGCATCCCTGGCCGAGCCAGGACTGACTGATTGATACTCAGCGTGGAAATTGGATTTCCAAGTGCCTTCAGGAGCGTTGCAAGGAGGCAGCTGGGCTGATGGGGAGATAATTCTGTGATACCAGTGCATGATGGAGCTAATGAATTAGATCCAACCACCTACGGTGAGATCTGTTTGCTGTGTACAGAAATGAACAGGAAAATGAGGTTTTTATTAAAAATATCATAGTGATTTTTTTCCCCTTCAGCCAGAATATGCAGCACATCAACACATCACCCATGCAGATTCAAGGGTGAGGCTGCTACACCACAGACATTCCATCTAAATATCAATGTTAATACTGAAATACTGTTTTTACCAATGGCAGGGTGTTTTTAAACAGTCCATTGGTATCAAATCATATGAAGAGTGTCCAATCCAGCTCCATTTTTCACCTCTTCAGGCAGGTGGGGATTTGTCAGCCTTCCCTTTAGGATCTCTCCTCCCTGGACAGGGATGGGCCACCAGGTCCCCTCTCCTCCTGCATCCCCATCTGCTGGGTGTCAGGGATGCAGGGGCATCCTGGCAGTGCCATTGAACCTCTCACTCTGGGTGTCAGAAGTGGGAAGTTAAATGTACAAAGGCAACTGAGGCCTTTGTGGGCCCCTGGGGAGGCAGGGAAAGTGCCAGGGGGACAGGAGCTGGGCTTGGCTGGATGCAGGGGAGCTGGAATGGTGCTGTGAAACAGAATCCACATGTCAGGGGGAAGCTGGGGAATGCCAGCAGGGCTGGCTGGGATGAGATTTGCCCAATAACTGCTCACAGTTATGTTCCCATTCCTGAAACATCCACTGGGAGTGAGGACAGGGATGCTGCAGCGCCTGTGAACACGGCACAGAGGATACTCAGCAATCCCAGATGGATTTCAGAGGCTGACATCAGAACACTGCCAATACCAGGAATGTTTCCTTTGGAATCAGCAGTGTGGGAGGAACTGGAGGTTCACAGAGCAAAGCAAGCAATGGAATGATTTTTTTTTTTTTTTCCCAAGAGGGAATGCAGGGTGAAAGAATTCTTTTGCTCTCAGTAAAATTTCGTTTGCTTATAGTATATTTTGCTGGAATAATCACTGTGGGTTCCTGGTTTTTAGCAGGTGTATTTGTATTGTTTCCTCAGCCTCAGTAACAGAACAGCGACCCAAAACATCTGGATGTAAACAATTGTTTTCCTAACCAGTTCTCCTGTGAGCTCTTAAGGTGTGATCAGACCTATTTGTGTTGTATTTTATGAACAAACATCTGTGTGGGACACTTTGTTTCTGTGTTTTGTTCTACTGTGAGGGGAAAAATCATTATTTTGCTGTCAAGGGCTTATTTCCTGGGCAGAGTTTCTATGAATGTGACCATAGCCACAGACAGCCCCTGTCAGCTCAGCACTGGCTCTCTCCAGTGCCTGTGGCAACTCTGCTCAAGGGGGATATTGGAGGATATTTGGGGGCTTCTCCCATAATGTGCTGGGGAGCTTATTTTTAATAGAAATAATGCATCTATATGCTTAGTTTGTTTATCACTCTGTGCTTTAGGAGACTGTTACCCTTGAGTTTCCTCTCAACCAGCTGAACTCGGAGAAATTTGTGTTCACTGGGCCCCAGCCAGGTGAGAATTGTCCTGTCTCACGTTGTCCTGCTCAGGAACATCTCCTGACAGCTCCTCCAGGTGTCCATCTTGGGGATGGGCTTTGCCTGGGGCTGGACACCAGGCTGGACACAGAGCTCAGCGTGGCCTCCAGCCAGGTGTGCCCCCCCAGTTGTCCTCTCCTCTTCCCAGCACTGCCCATCAGCACCAAGTGCAGCTGGAAAGAGCCTTCAGAAGGTTCTTTATTCCACCCCAGCAGCGCAGTTTGGTTCAGGTGAGGGTTGTTTACTTGAACAGCAGCAGCACAGCTTCCTTTCTAATTAACCTGGGGACCAGGAGATTTGCCTTTATCTCTCCCCAGACAGGTGCTGAGACCCCCAGTTCCTCCCTGCCTGGGAAAGGTGTGCAAGTGGGGATGCAGAACAGCCAGAGAAGCTTCTGACTTATTAACATTCCAGCAGAGGCCTTGGTGGAACCAGCTTTTGATCAGATATGATCTATTCCCAAGCTCAGTCTAATATCCCTGGATGGCAGCTTTTTCTTAACTCTCTTTTGGGTGGGTTGGTTTTTTTTTTCCTCTCTTATTTTATCAGCCAGTTTTCTCATAAATTTTCTCCTTTCCCCCTGCAGGACCTTAAACATGGAGAGGTTTTGTTACAGTGATGATCTTAAATAGGGAGCTGCGGGAGCAGCAGTGCCAGAGGAGGAATTTTAAGCCACCCAGCCAGCTCTGTCCCTGCTGCCTCTCAGGGATGCACTGACTGGGTGTGCAGGAGATGCAAAACATTTCCACCTCCCAGAGGTCTCCAAACCTTTGCTTTGTACCTGTGCAGCTTTACCACATCCAGCTGCAGTTCACAGTCTCAAAAGCAGAGTGTGATTTTTCCCAGTATTTGAATTTTATCTGACATCCCTGCCTGCTGGTGTTCGCTCAGACTGCTCCTTCTGATCCCAAGGTGCATCCAGAGGGACAGGCTGGTGGGGACACGGGCAAGGCGAGTGTGTGGCTGCCATGGAAACAGCCTGAAATTAGGGAGTCAATTAAAGCTGAACAAAGTGCTATCACTTGAGGAGACTAAATGCTGGTCGGTATCTTTCCACTCTCTGTAGCATCTCCATTTTGACTTGCAGGTAATTGAAGTTTTAATTTGTTGCCGTGTGTATCAGGTTAATGGGCAAAATTTCTAAATGAGCTGAATTCCCCTGGAGTCCCCTAAGGTGAGTGTGTGCAGCAATGGAGAGCTCCAGCTGCTTTGGGAGGAGCTGTTCTGGCACAATCCCCTTCCCAAGTGCGTCGGAATTCCTAGAAAATTCAGCCTGGAGTGCTGACTTTGGAAATGAACCTGGGAAAAAGGCTCATTACCAGGCAGGCAAAGGGCATCCGTGGCCTGTCAGCAGCTCAGTCAGCCTGCAGAACGGTTTGGGGTAAAAGAGGAATTTTCTATTCCTGCTGGTTCAAGGGAAGGAAGAACATGCTCAGCTGTGGCAGTAATTGGCTGTAATCAGGCAGGGGTTGCTTTTTGGGCTGGCTGGATGTGCAGGATGCAGCACAGGGAGCCTGGCTGGAGTCACCCCGAGGTGCTGGTGCGAGGCTGGGGATGCTACTGCTGCCATGGGATGCAGCTCTCAGCCACAGGGTTTGCATCCCCTGCCTCGCTCCTGCTCCCTCTGGCACAGCTCAAAGCACCTCCAACTCCCTTTGGCTCCACACTCTGTCTCCCTGACACCACGGGAACCTGCAGCAGCAGCAGCCTGCTGCTTGTCCCTTTCCAGGGGGTTAACTAACCCACCGCTGGCAGCTACTGCTGGTGCCAAGAGCAATTTTAAATGAATGCAGGGATGTTTGCAGACCCTGCAGGTGCTGGAGGGCAGGCCCAGGTGTGACTGTGGCATTCAAATCTCAGCCAAAAGTTGCTCCCCTTTGGTTTCTTTCTTTGGCATTCAGAATGGGATTTTCACCTGTCCAGGGAGATCAAGTTCCACTGACTTTTACACTCCTGATGACTGAAACACCCTCAGAAATCCCATCCTTAGGGGGCTCTAAATGACTCTCATTTTCAGCAGTACTTGGTGGCTGTGGCTGGGTTTTACAGCTCCTCACTTCTCCCTGGGCCTTTTTCCTCCCTTGAAGATGAGGAGAGCACTGGGAGCTGTGCTTAGGGCACACCTTTTGGGGGGTTAAATTACATTTTTAAAACCCTTGATACAAACCTGGAGCATAGAGATGAAGCTTTGCATTATTGCCCCACCCCTCTTTGTCAAGTTCTCAATTCCCTGTTTGATCTCCAGGATCTAAATAAATCAGCATGTTCGCCTGCTTTGCCCAGTGTCTAATTAAATATGGAGATTGCAGATATGCTTGAACCGAACAATGAATACTTGATATATTTTCATTGAGATCTGGGGTTATAATGAAATTATTTATTACTTCCAAATTAGAAGCATTAGAAAAAGTCAGAGTGTTTGTGCTTGCTACAAATGCTTATATTTGCATCTCATTTTTTTGTGCCAACGCCTTCCCCCTTTGGTCAGAGACTGCTTTGGCACGATGATGATGTTGCCCCTTTTGTGAGTGAACCTTTTCCAGAGAGAGCAATACCTCAGGGAGAGGCTGAGCTTTCATCTCTCACATTTCTGGTTCCGGTAGCTGAACTCAATCTGAGGCTTGAAATGCCACACTAAAAATAACATTTGGGGCTGCTACAGCTCTTTTCTTGCCTATAGTTTTAACTTTGGCTGACTTCCATAAACTTAATTTAACATCAGTATTTAGTATGGTATTTTTTCAGCAGTATTTCTCAATTGTTCCATAGCTTTAAAAAGTGTGTGGAAGGCATAAATGAGGTTTTTCCCTCCCCACAGAGCTGCTGAGGTGATGATGGTGGAAGGATAAACTTGGTCATAAATCTTGATTTATCCTCATGAGATCACCAGGGCAGAGGGCTGGGAGCAGAGGCTCTTCAAGATCCCTCCCATCCCAAGCCACTCTGTGATTTTGAGAAGAAAAAAACACAGCTGGACAGTGATAGGGAAAAAAACCCCTTGTGCTGCTCACCTGGAATGGAGAGGCCAGAGGAGCTGAGTGTGAGTGACAAGCGTGGCTGGGATGTGGAGATTTCCTGCTGGAAGAGATTCAGGATTGCAGAAGGGAAGGACAAGGCTGTGCTGTGGAGCAGGAGGTGTCCCTTCCTTGCAGTTCTTCCCATTATTCTGAGGCTTTTTTCCCTCAAAATGAGACCTCACATCAAGTAAATATTACAATTCCCAGCATTAGGAGAGACTGCAGTCAGTTCTGTCCTGACTTCCATGTGTTATTTGCACTGGATAGCTGACAAATGAAATTAGAAAAAGACCTTTTTAATTTAATTAAAACACATGTAAATTGTGGGATATATTAGTGGAAAACAATCCTTGTCATCTTTGCTTTGGGTTTCCCATCATCTGGCATAAAAATAATGTGTAATGTAAATGTTTATACCTTGGTGGATCTCGTTAAGCCATTTAAAGTTAAGTAATGTTTGCCTGTTTCAAAACTTTAATTAGCATTTAACAAGAAAGCAACAGTCTAGCCAATTAGATATTTAAGCAATAACACACAGTCACTTCCATTTTCCAGCAATTAATTGATAACTAGTTTACTGTGGGCTAATAATTAAATGAGGAAACATTCTGAGCAAATTGAAAGCATTGATGCAAATGAGTTCTGCATTTCTTCTTTTCAAATGCACTGACCATGGTATCTAATCTGCCGTGAACAGAGGAAGGCTGAATTATCCCAGACACACACTCAGGCTGCCTAAGCAACCCCTAAAGAGACATCAGGCACTTCGGGGGAGCTTTAATGGCTTTGTTGGGGGAGCCTTGGAGCGGAGCTGGAACTGGGAATGCGGTGTAGAGGGATGGGCTGGGCTCTGGCTCCTGGGAATGGGCTCCTCTCCCTGTGCTTGGCGTCAGGGCAGGGGGCAGATGCTGTGGTGCTTTTTGGGGTTCTGCACCCACCTGTCTCCCCTGGGTTGTTCCCAGTGGGAAGAGTCTCAGCTGTTCCTGAATCCAAGTGGTCACCGAGGAACAGAGCTGGAGCTGGGAATGCAGCACAGAGGGGCGGGCTGGGCTCTGGCTCTTGGGAATGGGCTCTTCTTGTGTTTGAGGTCAGAGCAGGGCAAGAAATGGTGCTGCTGCTGAGACTGTGCACCCACCTAGGTCATTCCCATGGGAAGAGACTCAGCTGTGCTTGAATCCCAAGCGGTCACTGAGGAAAAGAGCTGGAGCTGGGAATGCAGTGCAGAGGGATGGGCTGGGCTCTGGCTCCTGGGAATGGGCTCCTCTCCCTGTGCTTGGCGTCAGGGCAGGGGGCAGATGCTGTGGTGCTTTTGGGGTTCTGCTCCCAGCTGGGTCATTCCCGAGGGAAGCTCCCAGCTGTGCCTGAGCCCAGGCGGCCGCGGTTCCACTGTGGGCAGCAGGCCCGGCTCTCGCTTCTCCACCGAGGGCAAGAGCAATGGAATGTTTAACAGAGAGGGATCTGAGTTGGCAGAATCACTTGGTACATTCTGGCCGTGGAAATTGAAGGCATTTTTCTCCGGAATGCAGCGGTGATCACCGGGAATAGCTCCTTACAAACAGGAAATATCCCTGGCTCCCACACTCGAGGTGCAGCAATCTCCCTGGATGGACGAAAAGGTCTCATTTTGTCTCGGAGTTCACCCGTTTATGAGCTCTTCCTCATCTGGATGGGCAGCAAGGTGAAATTGCCTGAGCTCCATTAAGCTTTAAACACGAGCCATCCATCCCAGGAAAGCGCTCCTCAAAAGGCTCTGCTGCTCAATTCCCCTGCTGCCTGTTGCCCGCTTGCCACGTGGATGTGCAGGGAATAATCCCAGCCCATTCCCACTGCTTTCCCAGCGTGACAGAGCTGTACAACTGGGAGGTGACACCAGCAGGTTTATGGACTTCCCCCCTGCAAAGTCCCCGTTTGTTTATCTCCTCTACATTAGGAGCTGCTGTTTTTCCAGGGGGAGCTTGGTGTATGGGACCTCCTGGCAGTACTTAGAATAATATACAGTAGAAAAAAAAATCTTGAATCTGAACAAGTATTGCCCAGAATACTCACTGGTGTTCACGTTTTAATGCACTGTGTTTAATATATTGTGTTTTCTCTGACTAGGCTGGAGATGGTGGGGAAATGTCAGCTCTGTCTAATGCCAGGTTTAGGACTTGAAACGGATCCTTCTGCTTTCCCTGTGAACAGAGCCCTGGGAGAGGAGCTGAGGAGCAGCCCTGGGAGTGCCCGTGGGAGGATGATGACCAGAAGGCCTCCTGTGAGTGACCATCACCTTGTGATTCCCCCAGGTGCCTTCCCCTCGGGGTGGGCTCCCTTTTCCTGGCTGTTTATCCCCAGAGAATCCATCCCCTGCTGTTCTCTCTCCTCTAAACACACATTCTCCAAGGGCTGTTGTGGCCATTCCTAGACAAGCTGAGGGATGAGCTGTCCTTCCCCAGTTATTTAATAACCAGCATGTACTGGGATCCCCAGTAAGAGTCTCTGGCTCTCCCTGAAATGCTTTCTGAGCTGAAAACCAGATAATACTGGAAGCAACTCGGACATTTTGGGATATTTCATGTCACAGAAATATGGCAGAATTACACAGGAAGTATTGATTCCCATTTATCACTGCTTCATAATACTTTTTTTATTAAACTTTATTTAATCCTTGCTTTCCAACTCATTCCGTTGTCTCCGGCCGTGCCAGACGTTGATGATTTATTATGTCCTCTTAATAGATACACATTTGGAGCTCCAGAGGGGAGAGCCATATTAGTTCCTTCAATCTTTTCGAGTGCCCAGAAAGGATTGCTCTGGGAAACATTTGCTTAGAAAGCCTTCCTAAAGCTCATTTCCAGTTGGAAGTAACTCCAGCAATGGGTTCAAGGCAACTTGAGGCAGGGCTTGAAGAAAAGGTTCCTGTTTGGGAGCCTGGGTAAGTGGGGATTTCAGAATAGTTTGTTTTCTTTTCCTCCTGAGTGTCATGTCCTGTAGGATCAGGGGTTATGGTGATGCCAGGATGATTTTTGCCTTTTCTTTTATACCCCTGTTATACCTCTTTCCAATTTCTGCATTCTTGGTGCTCTTTGCCCACATTCTGGGACTTGTTTGTCAGGCTGGGAGACTGAACATCTCAGCAGCTTCGCAGTGAGGGATCAGTGTGCCCAGAGCCCAAGGGCCTCTCCAGAACACATTTTGGAACCTGAGACAGAACCAGCCAGGGGAAGGTTCCTTGGGGAGGGGGCTCCCTCGAGCCTCTCCTTGGGGAATCTTTGATAGATGTGCTAATTAGTGACACCTCTAATGGGATCCCAGATCTTTGGTGGGTGTGCCCTGCGGGGTGCAGGGAGGTGCATTCGACCTGGCCGTGGTGCACCTGAGGGTCCTTAAAATAAATCCCAAGGGAAAATCCCTTTTTCCCTTCTAACCTTCTTGATTTTAAGACCAGGAAAAGGCATCAATGGGGTTGCTTTACATGGAAATAAGGACAAAGCAAACCTCATCCTTAGAGTTTTTCCCTCCTTCCCAGCAGCTGTTGGGAACACAAATATTATCCTGCTGTATATGCACAGCTATAATTTGAAATTATAAATAGTGCCTAATTTTACTGGTATTTACTCCACAGACATAAATAGAGCTCAAACTAACTGGAAAATAAAAATAAAAGAGCGCTTCTATCTCATGGAGATGTCAGTGCTAGCTTGAATTTACTTTGATCTGATTAAGTATTGCATATAATTTTTCATCACACTGTATATTTAACAAAATCATTCTGTGATTTAATGTTTAGAAGAAAAATAGTGACAAATATAAATGCTATTTATTAAGCAGCAAATAAGCATGGCCTGTCAGCAAAAGGGTTGCTTTTTATAGTGAGTGAGTGTCAAAGTAATACAAATGGGTGGATATTTCAGGTCAAAATGTAATTTTTCTTTATGGGCAGATTGAAAAATCCGAAATTTGGCAAAATAGTTATTAGCCATAATGCTCAAGAAGCAATTTGTTCAAGAAATAGAGCTCCTTATTTGTGGAGTTTTGAGACATTCCTGGCATTTATTCCCATGTTACAACTTATTTATGATTTATTCAGGTTGGTCCCCTCTATGGAATGAAAGGGTGTTGTGCAATGGGGATGCCCCCCAAAACCCACCTGTGCTGGATTAATTTATTGATGTCCCTGAATGCATTTTCTCTGGTATTTTAAACTCACTCATTTTTTTCTCCTGCAGACATAACTGAGGTTTGTGATTGTCATCACCCAGAGTGCAGCGTTTTCAAACCCAAACCACGTCCTCCAATCATTTCAGGGAGCCACTGAGACAATTTGTTAACGAGCTGATGTCTGGAGTGGCTCCTCATATTGAGTAGCACCCTAGAGCATGGAAATTTTCTTTATTCTTGGCTGTTAATGAGTTATTATTCCCCCATTATCACTGCTATTATTTATTAATGGCTGTTCCCGTGCTTGGGTCACGCTCAGCTCCTGGTTTCCAGCAGCAATTCCGGGGTGTTGGTGCTGTCCCACTGTCCCTCGGTGCCAGTAGGACTCTCCTGCAAAGACACCCAGAGGTTACGGTGCTGCCAGCGAGGAGGAAACCCTGACTCTGCTCCTGGGAGCTTCTGGGGAGTGCAGTTCCCTGGGAGGCACGGTCTGATCCACTGCTGGGCAGTTGGAGCTGCTCCTTAAATTCCAGAGGGCTGCTGAAAGCTTGGGATGCCCCAGCAGCAGCTTTGAGCTCCTAGAGCTGTTCGTGGTGCTGTTGGTAAGAAATGGCACAAAGCTTTAAAGGCTCCTGGGGGAGGAGGACACTGCAGTGTAGAGAGGTTGAAGCTGTTTCGTGCTTCTGCACCTCCCTTGTGGTTTTTATCACTCAGGAAAGGTTTGATCAGCTCCTGCTCCTCGCTGTGTGCTGGTTTAAGGTCCTGCTGCAGGTTTTGGGTGAACGCTTCAGGGAGGCAGCACTGGGAGCTGGAAGGATGGGGCAGGTTTGCTGCAGCTCTCAGGGCTCAGGGGGTGCTGCCCGTGGCTCTCATCAGGGGGAGCTGCTCCTCTGGCATCCCCTGCCTTGGTGCCTGCAGCATTTCTCCCCACTCTCGCGGATTTCTCCTCTCCTTCCAGCAGAGTGCATTGCAGCAGTGCTGTTCAGCCTTCCTAAGCCTTCTCTCCCTGTTTTGCTCAGTGCACTGGTGTTGATTTGATTTTTTATGTATTTTTTTTTTAAATTTCCAGTGGATTGCTTTCAGGGAAACATTCACCAAGCACACAAGGAGCCGTGGGGCTGTCCTTCCCATAAGATGTGCACGGCTCCAGCTGCAGCTGAGATGGGATGAGCAGAAGCTGCTGCTGCCTCAGACAGACAGAGCCTCTTGCATTCCACCTGTGGGGATCATTTCTCATGGTGCACCACGAGGCTGTGCCCAGCTGGGCATGGGGGACAGGGAAAAGGGGGCAGGATGTGGGGGCTGCCCCCAGGAGCCCCTGTGCTTCCAGAGCAGATGGACAGCTGGCAAATCAAACAGGGTCCCAGATGTGGTGAGTTCCTATTTCCGTTTATAAAAATTCCCCATTCTTCTGCCGGAAATTCTCTTGGTAACTCCAAGCCTTTGGTGAAACTCCTGAGTTTCCACATGAGCAGAGTTCCAGGGGTGTCTATCCTCTCCTGCCCGGCCTTGGATGGCATCACTCTGCCTTTCCAACCAGAAATATTTGTTTAAATAGCTTGATTTGTCTCTGCTGACTCACAGCTTAATGGGATTTTAAATCTGTTTGTCTTGTTCCAGTCTCTGGGTGTTCCCTGGGACAAACTCCATCATCTCCCAGGGCATCCAACCCAAAGGGCAGGTCAAGGTCCATGGGCAAGAACGCAGCCTGCAGGGGGAAGCAAGGGCATGGAGGTGGGGAGGGAGCACGGCTTCATGCTCTGCAGGAACCTTTGCCAGGCAGGAGATCTTCTCCCAGGATTTTTCCACTTGACTGCACTGATTTTGTATGGAGGGAAAAAAACCCAAGGACTTTTTCATGTTCTGTGTTACTTTTTTAATAGCTCAGCACTTGCTGGATCTTTGCAGTGTTCAAGACCTCAAGAATTTTTAAAAAAGCCCAACTGAAAGCACAAACAGAACATGTTTGTACCTGGGAGGACCTTTCACACCTTTCCTGGCTGTTCTCTGAGCTCCATGGGGTCACAGCTCCTGCTGCCAGGCTCGAGTGCTCGCTGTAAACCCCTGGGATGCATCCTTGGTGGTTTGAGCTGTGCCAGGAGCGTGGCTGGGACCTTGCTGATGTGAAAACCCAGCATGGAGCACTCGGGACTTGCCAGCAAAGCTGGGATTTGCTGGGGGCCACTGAGGGTCCCCCTGAGGGACACCCCAAGGCTGTCATCCACAGGCACCCTGTGGGCCAGCACTGCCAGGCACACGGGAGTGAGGATTGTTCCTTCCCATTCCCCAGCCTTGGTTCCAGTGACAGTTTTGGTGGTTTCCTACAAGGGAACTTGGGGTCAGAGGAGTTACTGGTCTGCTCAAAGGGTTTCATGTTATGTGAGGTCCTGGCACAGGGTGCCCAGAGCAGCTGTGGCTGCCCCTGGATCCCTGGCAGTGCCCAAGGCCAGGCTGGACAGTGGGGCTGGGAGCAACCTGGGACAGTGGGAGGTGTCCCTGCCATGGCAGGGGTGGCACTGGGTGGGCTTTGAGGTTCTGTCCTGTGATTCAAGGTTGTCCAAGGTTGTACCTGCACCAGGCAGCTCCAAGGCCTCTCCTTTCCCTGAAACAGCTCCCAGTATTTCTGCTGTATATTAGCATTCTCCAGTGGAGAACGTTTTCTCTTTTCAGCAGTGTTTCTGATATGGTTTTTTTCCATTCCCTTCTGGTCCATTTTGTGAGAAAATTGAAGCACGTTTCAGGACATGTTGTTTCAACAGAAGGGAAATAACCCTTTTCTTCCCTGGTGGAAGCAGCACTGTCCAAACTGGTGAGATTCTTTCCCTCCCAGACATTTCTGTGCTCCTGGAAGGGAAGCTGGGCAGTCATTCTCTTGCCACATGGAAAATGAGAGTTCTGGTGTTGGATTAAAGCGAGAACAGGATGTTGATGCCTACATGCCACGGGAAAACAGTACTGCAAAATCTGCTACAAAAAGCACATTGGCAAAAATTGCCCATGACAAAGGACAGGCACTTTTAATCTCATTTTCAGAATTTATAGGAAATCTGTTGTGTGCCTTAAGTGGCTTCTTGGAATACATTGTCTTGTGCCAGGGTCAGGGTGTAGGAAGGAGGAGGCACTGAGTGAGAGGTGCTTTGAAATGCAGCAGTTCAGCTTCTCTTTGGGTCTCTGGCTCTACAGGGATTATCATCCTCTGAGCCAGATTCCTGAGGTGGAAGTTGGAGGGTGCTGGGCACTGCCCAGGCTCCTCAGGGATAGGTCACAACCCCAAGGTTGCCAGAGCTCCAGGAGGGTTTGGACAATTGGGGTTGTTGGGGTGTCTGTGCGGGGCCAGGAGCTGGGCTGGATGATCCTTGTGGGTTTCTTCCATCCCAGGATGTTCTGGGATTCCAAACCTTTCCCAGTTCTCCCTCCATCAGTAATTTTCTATTGGAAAGAGTAAAATACTGCATCAGTTTTAGGTGAGGTGATTTTTTTTCCTAAATATTCCCAAATCCTGTAGCAGACACAGGGCAAACCTTGTCCCAGTGCAGCAGCAAGTCCTGCCTCTGTCACGGTGTGTGGCTGTGCCTTGCTCCTGTCCCTGGGCTGGGCCAGTGGCTCCCCAGGTGTGACACAAAGCTGCTGCTCAGATGGTCCCTTCAGGGAGCCCTGCACTCCTCCTTCCTCTCACCCTGGGACTGCACAGCCCCTGGAGCCACGTGCCAAGAGCAGCCAGTAGGACTGGAGAATTCTCATTCTTAAGCAATTTAATCCTACAGGCTAGAAACTCCTTGGGATAGCAAAATCCAGGAAAAATACAGCTTTTATGGCCTTTAAATCAAAGATTCCTGACAAGCTAATAATGGGCTGCTGTGCTCTTGGTGACAAGGATTTTGCAGTGGCAGCGTTAGGAATTGCCTTTGTCATTGCTCCTGGCTGGACATGGACTGGTTTATGTGTGGATCCTTCCCAGGGGTGGTGCAGAGCAGGAGGAGCAGGAATGCTGGTTAAATAAATCCAACCTCCACGCCTGGACTGGAGTGTGGAGCTGTGGAGCCTTGGACAGGGTAATTACAAGGCAGGGCATTGCACAGGTGTTGAGCAGCAGCTCCTCAGCACAAGGGCTGTGTGTTTGCAGTGTGGTGTGAGTTGTGTTCCTCCTTGCCAGGACTAATTGTTGAATATTTGGATGAACACGTTGGCTGTGCAGAAGGAAAGGGGTCAGGATCGGCTCTTCAGGGAGATGGTCTGTTAGGAAGCTGCTTTAACAGGCTCCCTGGTACTTCTGAGGCTTCCTAAGGAAAGGCTGGGAATGTTTTAGCCTTGATCTCATCAACTGCTTTGCAGTGCTGTTTACAGTGGCATTATTTGTGTGCTGGAAATTATCTGTGTGCTGAAGGGCTCTGCTGGCCTGGGGCAGTGGGACCCCGACAAGGGAGAGGCTCCCTTTCCCCCCAGCACCTTTTAAGTTGTTTTTATCAGCTCCCAAAGAGAATCTTGGCAAAAAGCTCTTGAGTCTCTGCTGGCTGGGAGACAAACAAACAAACAAACATTTAGAATATGTGGTGCTGCTGGAGAGGGTGAAAGGAGGGGACTCAGAGTTTGCATTTTGGCCCAGCTTCTGGCTGTGGGAAGGACCACATGTGGATGGGGAGGAGGGAGAAAGTTCTGCAGGCCAACTTTGGAAAGTCTCCCAGGCAAACTTGTTTATCCCATCCTGTTGTATTTGGATTTCAGTGTGCACTGGGGTGATGTCAGGTATACATCAAGCAAATGGCTCAGCAGAAGGAAACTGCCAGGCAGCCATAAATTAAAGAGAGTTATGGGCCAGTTTGTGGGTTCTCAACTCTTAATACACCTTGCAGCTTTAGCATGGCAGTTGAGCTCACAGTGAGACAAGAGTTGACAGCATTATATTTTATTTTAAGAAGTTTATATTTTAGGAAGCCCATTTGCTGCTTTCTTCCTCTCCTACTTCAGTTTGTGTCTTGGAAACAAATGGTTATGGAACTTGGGCTTCCTTGTCACTGTCTGAAGTGCCCCCTCAGGTCACATTTTTTTTGGTCTTCCCTCTTTTCCTGCACATTTAGGAGCATCTGGTCCATGAAGTGTGGGGTTTTGTGGGTGCTGGGTGGGATGCTGGGGCTGGCCTTGCCCTCTCCCATGTACCTGCAGGGTCCAGGTGTGGAAGGGGAGGGCATGGACAGCTCAGACCTGAGGTTAAATGTGTGTCCTATGACGTCTTCACAGGATAAATTGAAATATCTAAATGGCTTCATGATGTATTCCAAAACAGATGTCTATAAATATCTTCATTTTTCACATATGCACAGATGGAGGGAGGTGGTTCTGCCCCTCTGCTCCACTCCAAGGACTGCTGCACCTTTCCATCTTTCCTGGAGAGAAGGGGCAGAGCAGGACAGGGCCCTGTCCCAGGGGATCCCTCCTGTGCTGGTGCCTGGGGCAGGGATGGCTCCCAGCCCACCACTGTCTCCTGACAGGCAGAGATTTGGCACTCTGCTCTCATGGCAGGCTCCAGCTTCATCTGCCTGTGCCTTCAGCCACGTCTGACTCACTGGAACATCCTGAACAGCAGCAGAAGTGACTGAAAAAAGGACAAAACCCAAGGACTCTGTGGGGTTATTTACTCCACTTTGTGCCTGGGGCCCCACAGATCTTCAGCTTTCCTTGTTTTCCTTCAGCCAGGCCAGCTCCTCGCCCCTGGCACAGGTGAGAGAGGGCAGACCTGGGGTGAAGCCTGTGCTGGCCCTGAGCAGGGGGTGACCCCTGGGGACACACAGGTCAGCAGCTGCTGTGAGCAGGTCAGCCCCTGGCTGCTGGCAAAGCCTCTTTGCTGCTGCCTTTCTGCTCCTCACTGCCAAAAAACACAGACCATTTCCACAGAAATAGTTTTGAGCCATAACAGGATCCTGCAGAACAGCAGGCTCTTGGGGGTACAGAGAAGGCAATATTTAAAATTAAAAAAAAAATTGTATTCAAATAGAACAGTTTATGGTTTTTGCATTCATTTTTACCAGAGTGAAAGGAAAACCCCATGAATTCACCTTTCTGTGGATTCCTGCAAACTGGAATGCCTTGTGCCTTGTTTATTTGCAATTCTCCCCACATTTTTGCAGGGCAAATCAGCTTGGATGCAACAAGAACCAGCATTGTTCTGCCAAACCCTCAGGGACCTGAGGAGAACTAAACCGAGCTGCATCCTGCAGGATGGGCAGAATTCAGGGGCAGAACTGTGGAGCCCAGCCCAGGGTAAGTCAAATGTTGATGTGCTCCAGCTCTAGTTTGGGAACAGCTCTGGTCTGTCCTCACTCACTCCTGGCTGCTCCTGTTTCCCTGCTCCCTTCCCTGCTGGGGACGATCCCAGGAGTGCTGCAGTGGGGTTTGGGAGTGGAGGAGCTGCTGCTGCAGGGCTGGTGGGGGTCACTCCTGTCCAAGAGACCCCAGAGTGGTGCCAGACCCCTCCTGAGCCTGGCTCTGGGGCTGAGCTGCCCCATGCAGCGTTAGATGAAAGGTCAGGTGGTGGTGCCTTCAGCCTGGCCCCTGCACAGCCCCTGCTCCCCTGCAGCCCTGGCCATGGCCAAAGGGTTCTGACCATGCAGGGGGATGGGGCTGGCCCAGCCCTGCCCTCAGCCCCCTGACACTCTCATTTTGGGCTGTAAATGGGGTGTAAATAATTACCCTAAATGCAGCTGCTCTGGGTTACACGTGGGAGCTGAAGCAGGTCCCTGATCCCAGCTGAAGCTCTGGTGGAACCAAGGAGCCGTGCAGGAGCAATGCAGGAGCAATGCAGGAGCTGTGCAGGAGCAATGCAGGAGCCGTGCAGGAGCCGTGCAGGAGCAATGCAGGAGCCGTGCAGGAGCCGTGCAGGAGCAGTGCAGGAGCCATGCAGGAGCCGTGCAGGAGCAATGCAGGAGCTGTGCAGGAGCAATGCAGGAGCAGTGCAGGAGCAGTGCAGGAGCCATGCAGGAGCCATGCAGGAGCCATGCAGGAGCCGTGCAGGAGCCGAGGGTTCCTCATCTTCGTTATCAGATGGGTTGGTGACCTCTGTGTGCCAAGCCACGAGTGGGGGCTGCTGCTGCTCCCAAACCCAGCACTGCTCCAGGGTGGGTGTGCAGCCAGGGATGGACAGGGATGGACAGAGACCTGCCAGTGCAGCCCTGGGGTTTCTGCACAGAAAGCACCGGGTAATGTGTTAATTATCCCCTTTTATCTCGTGTGGCCAATGCCATTTGGGAAAATAAAACCCTGTAAGGAGAAAAGAGCTCGAGGAGAGCAGAGTGTGAAACATCCCATTTAATGAACAGCCCAGCACCCCGAGGGGAGTGCTGCTGTTTGGTACCGGGTGTGATGATGATGATGATGATGATCTGGCTGAGGGAAGCAGGGGCTGCTCCTTTAGCCCCTGTTTGCTGCCAGCCCCGAGTGTGAGGGAGGAGCTGAGCCCTTCCCAGCATTGCTTTGCTGTTGGGTACAAATAAAAACTGAATTAAGAGCAGAGCCTTCCCCAGCAGCTCCCATTTGGGAGCTCAACGGTAAATCAGTAATTGTGTGTTGGGAGATGGCAGAGACAAGTTCATCCACATTTGTTATGTAGAGAGACCTCTCCAGGTGCTCCTCTGCTCTGCCATTACTGTAATACATGGTTTATTTTACCAGCTTGTGTATCTCACTGAGAAATGGATCTATCAATTTATGTAGGCATTGTGGTCCTCTTTCCCTTCCTGTAATAGCTGCTGTATTTCAGCCATTTATGTACTGCACTAAACTCTTCTTTTTGTTGTTGTTGTTCAGAAAATATTTTTGTCTTAAAACACATGTTGCAGCAGATGCAGTTACAGAAATGCCCCATTCTCTGTGAGTAAAAAGCTCATTGTAGCTGAGATTTTCTGAGAAGTCTCTGAAGGCAATTAAAAAAGCAAACCCCAAAACTCTGTGGAGTTCTGAGTGCCCACAGTGGGGGTAAAGTGATTTTTTTAGCTGTGCCTGGGGTTTTTGTTATCTAGGGGTATGATTGGCTGATTTTCCTGTCCAGTCAGGTCTGGTGCTGCTGGGTCTGCAGTACCCCAGGCCCTTAGGGGCACCAGGGCTGAACCTCCCCTAGACTGACCACATTTCTCCCCTTGAATTTTTCCATTTCAAATTTCTCTAGGCCCATCCCAGAACAACTCTGGGACTTGTCTTGCTCCAGTGGCAGGCACAGTTGTAGAAAAGTCTTCAGAAATTGAGCTAGAGACGTACAAAACTAAGGTCAGGAGGATTTTGGTGGAAAAGGGGGATGTTCGAGTCCTTTAAAGAGAGCCCTGAGAAAAGATGGTCTGCCCAGACTTGGTTTGTTTTCTGTCTAGACTTCACAGCCCTCAGGATGTTTTTGTTTCTGCAGCTCTGAATTATGAATGGCCTTTAATTTTTCTACCTCCCAACTGAACAAAAGAGCAGGAGGAATAAAAGAGAAGGAGGAGGAACCGCAGTGGGAACAGGTGGAGTTGTGGCAATCCAGTGAGGACTGAGGTGTTTCTGAGGACACAAGGCACGGGTGCAGGCAGTGACTCCAGGCTGTCCAGCTCCCTCCAGGTGCATCCCTTCTCTCCAGGTGCATCCCTTCCCTCCAGCCCCCCCAACTTGCTGCCCTGGGACACCTGGAGAGGGTCCCTGTCACTGTGGAAGATGTCAAACAGTCCCGACCCTGAGGAACATCCCTGGTCACTGCTGTCCCCCCACGTGGACAGAGAGCTCCTGGAGCAGACAATTCCTTATCCCTGAGCTGTCCATCCACCAAATCCACTCTTCCCAGTCTGGAGACGAGGATGTCACGTGGGCAGCATCCAGTGCTTTGCACGAGTCCAGGTGGCTGATGTCAGTCGCTCCTCTTTTCTCCACCAACGTTCTGACTCCGTCCCATGAGGCCACCAAATTTGTCAGGTCTGATTAACCTCCTGTCTCTTTCTTTAATCTCCCCTCAACAGTTTTGGGATGAAAGATGTGCTCAAGATGAAAGGAAGAGCACCACCACATTAAAGCTCACAGAGCTCAGCAAGAAAAATGGAATCTTTTATCCCAGCTGGTGCATTTCTCCGAGTGAAGAAGTGACAAACTCGTGATCCACTCCAGCACCATCCCTGAGGAGCTGGCCAAGCTGGAGCCATCCCAGACCAGTCACCTGGATCAGTTTGGGTTTGGCTGCTGCATGGAATGCAGTAAAATGACAACCACGTGCCTGTTGCAGGAACTTGAAGCCATTCCCAGGGGATCTCTTTAGAGGCTGCAGCTCCATCTCAGGTGAGCAGGGTGTGCTGACAGAGCCCAGCTCGTGCCTTGCCCTGCTGCACTTGTGGAATTCTCTCTGTCTGCAATTGCTGCTGCTTCACCCTTGGGGTGATGCTCCACTCACCACAGTTGTTGCTTTGGGGTTTTCCCCTTTCCCAGAAAATCCCTGCAGCACCAGTGCTCATCTGTGTCTCATCAGCTGTTCCAAAAGGAAGTGTGGTCCTTGGGAAACGGGCAGTGTGGAGCTGTTGGTGTTGGAACTGGGCCTGGAAGTGGATCCCAGTGTCCCCCCAGCAGGCAGGAGCTGTGTCCAGACACAGCTGTCCAGCAAGCCCCTGGAACTGCAGGGGATGGGATGGGGAGAGGTTTGGAACAGTCACCGTGGCAACAGCAGGGACTCAGCTGGAATGAAAGGTGTGTTAAACCCGGGGAAATGGATCCCTCTCTCCTTACCCCAGTGTTTAACTAGAGAAACAGATGCCTTCAGGAGTGTGTGTAACTCAGAGCTGTCTGACAGCTTTTGGAGCTGAGGGGGTCCCAAAGACTCAAAATCTGTATATAAATAGTGGGGTTTTTCTGTAAATTTAACTGACTTTTTTTTTTTTTCTTTGAAATCAGGGGATGTTCACAAGGCCGTGCACAAAATAAGTATGAAAACTGTGGATGTTTCAGCTGAAAATCATGGAGATATTTTCTCAGTGTGGAAGTGGTGCCCTGAAAAGTGTGTTGGAAAGCTCCTGCTCACTCTCCATGGAGGATTTTGGCTGCTGTGCTCAAGAGTAAGTAGAGCTGCTTTGCCAGTTCATTCTGAGTTTTAACATGGCAATAGAAAAATGTTTTGAATGGTAACATTCTCTGATGGGGTCTGAAATTCCTTTGTATTGTTAACCAAAATTAAAATCTGCATTTTAATGCCAGCAAAGTCTCCACAGGTAAAGCTTTAATGTACAACATATGGAATATGTATTTTAATAATTCAGGGCAATTGTGATGGAAGAGAAATCATTGGTGCTGGTGTTTGAGCCTTAATGAACATTGTGGTGCCTTTAATCACCTTGATCTCGTTGGCATTTCAGAAGAGCTGGGTCTGAAAGAGGTGATTATAATATTTTAATATTAACATCAAATATTCATGAGGCAACAGCAGTAGTTAGTTCTCACATATTGCAACTTTGGTATTGTTTTAGTACTTACCCCATTGCTCTGGAGGTGGCAGTGGTTGCACTCATGATCTTAAAGGTCTTTTCCATTCTTAGTAATTCCATGATTTATGACACCTTCTGAAGCACTGCTCTGATCCCTTCACTCAGTTCTAACAGTCCCAGTGACATCTATGGATGAAGTTAATTTATGTTGGAGTGTGGGATCAAGGAACAATCAAACAGATCCCAAATAGTGAACAGTTACTCAACAAACGTGGCTCAAAAAACCTCAAACTGTATAAAAAATAATCACATTTCACTGATTAAAGAAAAATTAAATTATAATTTGATCTTTTTGGGCTTGGTGTGCTGTACTACCAGTGTAAGACTCAGAGCTCCTTAGTTCACATTTGTACCTCTCACGTTGACTCTTGGCTTCTGAGATGATTTTGTTATTCAGAACTGCTCCAATCAGTTCCTGATTTTGCTGTCAGCCTGAAAAGAGCATATTTGAACTTCAAAAAGAAGAGTCGAGGGGGGAAAAAGAAGAAATAGATTCAAAAATAGATTCCTGCAGAGAGTATAATCAGGAGTAATTTTCTTTTTGCAGAAATACTGCAAAACAAACTCTGCTTGTTCTAAAGCAAGGGAAATATTGGAAGATCACTCTCTAGTGGTAGCAGCCAAATAGGTTTTTGAAAGTGTAGCGAGTCCACAGAAATTTTACATCTAATTCTGTGTTTTCCTCATAACAATTTACTGTTTGTTTTGCCCATATTTTCAGTGTCACTTGCAGGGCTTGGTGGAGCAATTTTCCCTTGAACAGCAGTGGGATTGTGCTGCCTGTCAGAGGGAAAGGAGGGCTCCAGGGGCAGTTTGGATCCCCAGAGCTCCCTGGGATCAGCTCCTGGCAGGGAGGGGGATCTGGCACCCCCCGAGAGCCTCTGGGGCAGGAGCTCTCTGAGGAGGAGCAGGCTCACAGAACAGCCAGGAGATGCTCTGAGCCTTTGCTTTGAGCATTGCCCTCAGATTTCGTTTTATTAATTCATTCTATTATTTACTGATCAAGCAATCTTCCACTGGAGGGTGGGTGGGAGGTGTTTGTTACGAGGTGATGGATCCTGAGTCTTGTTCCAGAGCTGGCTCGTGTTGTGCTTGCTGCCATATTTGGGGGGTTAGCACTCCATCCCCTCCAAAGTGACGTTCAGGGGGGGCTGATTGAAACCAGCCCAAGCTCCTGTAATCTTCAGTGAAATGTGATTTTAAGCAGGTTTGCTGTGCCAGGCTGCCTCCCTGAGAGGTGCTAATTGCTGTGTTTGGCCTGTGAATCCTGCCTGGCTGCAGGATGGGAGCCAGTGCTGGTCACTGGGAGTGAAGCTGAGAAAAGATCTTCTCTGACACGGCTCAGTCTGTACCTAACATAGCTGATGGGAATTTAAAGGAGATCATCCCAGTGCAGTGAGAGATCTGCAGGAAACTCTGGCCACAGTTAGGCTGGGATGGCAAAAGAGCTGGAGCTAGAAGAGAAAACCTGTTTCCTAAGCACAGAAGGAGTTTTTCCAGGTATAAATTCTGAATTTAAACTAATATTTAAACCAGGTTAGTCCTGGTGAGAAGCAATTTAGTCTGGGAGGAGATTTAGATTGAACCAAAAGTTACTGCATTCATCAAACCAGCTCCAGCAGACTTGTTTTTAAAGGCACCAAATATAATTTCCAGAAGCATTTATCTAATCATATCAATGGGATAAGTGCTTGGGCACTTCTCAAAATACCACTGGGAACTTCAGGAAAAATCTGAACTGTCTGGAGCATGGACAGCTGGGGTTTTTTATGGTCATTAATAGTGGGTTTCATACCACTACAGGAGCTGCTGGCATTGCTGATTTGTCACAATGTCACATTCTTGTTGTACCCAGAATATTTAAGGTTTGTGCCAGTGTCACACCTCGGTTTGCAGCCTCATTTCAGATTCCCTTTGTCCACTGCCCGTCAGTGAAACATCTGCTGCTCACATGAAATGATTCAGTCACTTAATCACCCTGGAGCATTGATCTGTCTATAACCTTTTTTAGAATAAAGATTTAATGTCACTCTTGGAGGTTGTAGCAGATACCTCCAGTCTGGTCTTGCTGCAGTTTAGGAAAGCTGTTAACACATTCTTATCTTTTGAGAGTTCTTTTTTAAATAAAAAAGGTGGGCAAAAATATCTTTTGTCTCAGTTGTCTTAACAAGTGTTTAACTTGCTGTTGAATATTTCAATAAAAAGGAATCAAATATTATGATGAAGACACTGGTCTGCTCTTAAGACATAAAACTGAGTAAAGAAAGATGGTCAAACACCCAGAACAGATCCTGACCCTTTCTAACCAGTGAGGAGGTGAAGTACCAGCATGCCCATGTCCCTTCTTTCCCCTGGAGCTGCTGTAGGTTTGGGTTCAGGATGGTGCCCAGCACTGGAATAAAAGGGTTTTGTGGAAGGCTCCAGTTAATCACTGGGATCTAGGGCACGCTTCTCAAGGCTCTGCAGCCTGGGACAATCACCTGCATTCATCTCTGTCTCAATAAGGTCTGGATGGCAGAATTGCTCTGCTGCCCTGCAATTGAGTTAACTTGACAGCCAGAGTCTCATTGTTACTGGCCAATACCATTAATTTTGATGTGACATATTTCTTGCTAATGGGAACATTCATATTATCAGTATTTTCAAAAGGCAGGGGGAATGAGAAAAGCTCTCCCACAGCACTATCAATATCTCCCGGGCAGGCAGTGCAGGAGGGAACATTCTGCCTTGCTTTTATTGATTGCTAGAGGTCTTAAAAACATTTTCACCTTCTTTTTCTGCACACTTTTTCCCTTCAGAGACTGCAAATGCATGTGAAGAGGAAAATGAACATAAGCAGATTAAAAAAAAAAAGTGGAAAAGCAAAAGCAGCTGTGTTTCTGTGAGGAATCCTGAGGTACCAGATCTGTTTGGGCAGAGGGAGCACTGGGCAATAGAAGCAGCTCGGTGGGGACGTGGAGTTTAAAGCAGACTGAGGAATAACTGATGGACACAGGACTTACTGGATTTGTAATGGGCTGCAGTCCTGCTTTTCCTTGGTTCTTGTGTGCTGGGAATAACTGGGCTGCTGCCTGTGGGGTGACAGGGGCTGCTGCAGGGATGAGCACAACTGGGAATTTAAACCCCAGAGCTGCAGTGTGGGAATGTGGTTCCACATTTGGTCTTTCCGCATGAAAGACCAAAGCAAACCTTTCCTGCTGCTGCCAGGCCAGGGCTGGGGTGGCTCTGATGTTTATTCAGCTCCCAGGGACATCCAGGCAGGAATTCTCCTTCAGGATGCCCTGGCAGGTTTGTGAGCTCATCATGTGTCCTTTCCCCTGGAAGCTCTTCCATTAACCTGGGCAATGGATTTGTTCTCTGCTCTTCTCTGTCCTAAATCAGAGCAGAGGTGACCTGGGAAACACCAGAAGAGGCTGGTGAGCCACAGCAAAGAAAATGGGAACAGAACTGGTTTGTGGGGCTGGGAGGTTCAAAGGAGTAGCTGAGTGAGGTTATAAGCTGTGCTCTCCATCCTCAAATAGAAGGGAAAGGAAACTTTACAACTCAAAGAAAGCAAATTGACTGAAAAAGGAAGATGAAAAAGGTTGTGCTGGGAAATAGCCCAGGGAGCAAGCCTGTGGTGTTCTCTGGTGGTGGAGAGGACAGAGGTTTGCTCTGGGACCAGGTGATAGGGTCACTGGGATGGGTAAAGAATTGGTGCACCTGCTCCCACATCAGCTGGGTCTGATTTCCCAGCTCTGGATTAGCTCTTCTTAAAATCAGGTAATGACAAAGCAGCAAACTTTGAGTAAGAAGAGGGATAAAGTAGCAAACAGGCAAAGTGAAGGAGCAAGGTGACTTTGGAGCAGTGTGAGAACAGCTCTTCCTCTGCTTCCTTCAAAGGAAGTGCTGTGTTTATGATGAGGTTTATGAAAAGAAGATAGCTTTGAAAGACACCTGGAAATCCTAAAAGGCAAGGAGACTGAGTTTTTTAGTTTTTTTATTATTTTCTCTGTTTATAAAATTGATGGTGACTGATTTCTGGATTTATAAGATTTCATAATGCTATTAGAAAATAGGTGAACAGACTTTCTCTGCCCAGTACATTTTAATTTTGCAAGTACTGCTGAAGTTCCAAATTTAGGCTGACTTCAGAGGCCCAAGTTCCCTGAAACAAGCCATGACAAAAAGTTAACATGATCCAGCCAATCTCACATGAACCACCTCATCTGGGCTGATCTCACAAAGCTGAAGGAGGGAATAATTCAGTCCCGTGGGTGAGTTTGGGCAGAGATTTCGGCGTTATTTCAGCCTGTTATTTCTACCTCAGCTTTTCAGGTTTGCAATTACTTTATGCCAGTGTGAGAGAGGCACATTTATTGCAGCTGAGCAGCCCCTGACTCTGCTGTGTCCCTGTGTCACACCCGGGGATGCTGAGCTCCGGCTCCCAATCTCCTTGGAGCAGCGTGGGAGCTCCCCGTGGTCTGGCAGTGAAAGGCTTTGGCAGGGCCACGTGAAATCAGAGCACCTCATGTCACACTGGTGAGGAGGATTGGTACTTTATGGAAGGAAAACCCATTTCTCAGCAGAATTGAAGTTAATGTGTGACACCAGCAAAGCCACGGTGAGGTTCTGCATTGTAGTTTGCTTTCAGAATGAGATTTTCTGGGGAACATCAGTTGATGTCAAAGCTGTAGAACAAAAAGCCCTTCAGCTGGGCACTTCCACACGTGTCAGGAAAACCCTCAGGCAGGTCTGGGAAATGTTGGAGAAGCCCCCAGGCCTTGCAGTAGGTCAGCCCCACAAGCTGAGGGTCTGTGCCCGAACTGCCTTTGCTCAGGGTCTGTGCTCTGAGCTGAGGATCTTTAAATGCTTCATCCAGTTCTGTACCACATAAAAGATATTGTGTGTCTTGAAGCTCCTTTGTAAGACAAGGAAATACTGAAACAGCCAGGGATGACCTCCAGCAGCTCAGCCACAAATGTATTTAAGATGGCCAGACAGCACTGCAGAAGGGCCAGCACTTTTCCAGCCTCATCTGATTATTTCCTCACCTTCGGCAGCCCCTGCATTGCTCTGCTGTGAAAACATTTTATATACCCAGCTCTTCCCAGTGCACTGCCTTGGCTGGCTAGGAGAAAACACTGGGGGGATTCTGGTGGCAAACAAGCTGCCAAATCCATGCAGGGCATCCCAATGTGCTTTGTGGAGCAGGGTTTGGGATGTGGTGCTGCACTTGGCCCTCACTGCCCCTGGAGGTTAATCTGCTTTAAAGCCTGGCTTTAGGCATCCCAGCCCCTCCTCACACTGCTCCCACACAGGGAACCACAGCACTCCTGGTACCCGTTCCCCACGAATTTGTGTGTTCTAAAGCCTTCTAAGGATTCTAATTTACCCTTTGATTTTTTCTCCAGTGACAGCTTATCTAACTTTGTTGTCATTAAATAACATGATTCTGTGAAGTGCCTGGGAATATTATTTTTGAGAGACTGCAGGTTAATTATTGAAAATTTCAAAAAGGAAATATTAGCTAATTATTAAATTAGAGTTGATTATTAATCCCGGAGAGATAATTACCAAGGCCTGAGGCAATTTGTCTTCTGTTTGAAATAGATTCTCCCTTGATTAAGTTGTATTTGTCACTTAATCCCATGGTTGTTACTGCAAAGGACTTTATTATCCTGCAAAGTAGAAAACACTTCTCTGAAGTTGACCCAAAATATTTGGGCAACTTTTGAGCTGAGTTCTGTGCAAGGGCACACCAGCATTGGGGAATAATCTGTCCTTGCTCCCCTCAAAGGCAAACTGCTTCTGAGTGAGGAGGAATTTTACCACAGCAGCAAAAAGGAACAATTTCTATTTGTAAAAATGCATAAAATGTGATTTTGTTTCAGAAACCCACAGGTAATGTTGAGCATTAAATGCACATCTTGTAGTGTAATCAAATGATTGTAGTGAGACTTAAAATCTGCTCTGGTAAGAGACAAGATAAGTGATGTTTGCTGTGAGGCAGCGTTAATGTTCTGTGCCTGAGTAATGCAGTGGCTGCAGATGTTTTAACCCTTCAGCCCACCAACTGGGAATGTGCCTTAAATGGGTTTGGCTGCATTCTTCTGGATTTTGTGTTGGTTGGACTGTGCCACGCTAAATACAAGGGGTCTGGGGATGATCTGAGGGTTTGTGCTTAGATGTGGGTTTGAATCACTTGTGAAACAGCTTTTCTGGGTGTCTGAGTCGTAAATCTCAATTTAGCTGCTGGGGAAATGATGGTGAAGTGCTTTAGAGCTGTGTGGTTCCAGGAGGGAGATGATCTGTGCTGTGGCAGCCCATGGGTTTTTGGGGAGGACTGCAGAGGACAGTGAGGGTATTTTCTCTTTAATATTTCTCTAGCAAGGTGAAAATGTACCCATGTTTTCCCTAAAGATGAGTTTTTCAATGCATCCAGCACAGAGAGGATGAATGTTCCCTGCTCCCTGTCCTGAAAGAATCAGCTTGACAGGAGAATCGTGATTCTTGTGCTCAGTCACTTTTCATCCTGGAATTCAAAGAGCATTATTCATAACCCCCTTCTGGAAATTCACCAAAAATTGCTTCATTTTCTCCTCAGCTTAATTTATTTTGCTGTATGTACAGAAACAGTGAGGATGCTCAATGTCCATGGTGTCCTGTCCCCCCATCCCTCCCCAAACCTGAGAGGAGAAACATTCCCTCTGGGATCTGTAACAAATGCTGTTTGTTAGCTCAGACTGAGCAAATCCAGATTTCTCTCCATGGACAGCATTTGTGAGGAAGTGCTGCAGTGGAGGAATGAGGTGCCAGGAAGGCTTAGAAGGGCAGGTTAGAGGAAAAGTGGGAAAGAATGTTTTACTAAAGAAAGCAGAATGCTGTTTATAAGGATTGTGGTCTGACTTTACCTTTCTGTGTTGGCAGGGAGCAGCATTCCTGCCAACAGGACAGGAGGAAACAGCCTCCAGCTGTGCCAGGGAAGGCTCAGGGTGGGCATCAGCTGGAATTTCCCCATGGAAAGGGTACTCAGGCCTTGGCAGGGGTGCCCAGGGAGGTTTGCAGTGCCCATCCCTGGAGGTGCCCAAGCAAGAGCTGGAGGTGGCACTCAGAGCTCTGGGCTGGGGACAAGCTGGGGATGGGGCACAGCTGGGACTCCATGGGCTGGGAGGGCATTTCCATCCTTAATAATTCTGGAATTCTGTGATTTCTAAATTAAAAAAAAAAATCCCAATACAGAGCTTACCTTCCATTCAAGGACATCTGGCACTCAGGGCAATGTGCCTTTGACTCCTTTACGTGTCAGTATTGCAGTAAATTCATCTTCATTTTCTTTGTGTGATGACACCACCAAACCCCTTTTCCATGATTTAACAGTCATGGATTAGGGAAGCTCCCAGAGGCCATTTGGAGCACAGTTTACCTGAGCTTTGCATTTGCTGCTGTGCTGCTCCTCCACGCCAAGGCAATTCCACACTTGGCATTCCCACAGCCAGCCAACAGGCTTGAGCTTATTAAACCTCCCCCCAGCTGTGGGAGGGAGGCAAATATTTATTGTCTCATTTCATGGCTAAGGCAACAGGAGCTGAGACAACATAATGATAAATGATGAGCAAACCTGCCATGGTACCTGGCCAAAATACAGCCAAGGAGCTGGCAAAGCTGCCACTGAGCCTGAACTGAGCACAACCAGAGCTCTGCAAAGGGCTTGTCCTCCTCCAGAGAGTCTCTTTGGGTGTTTTAAGTCCTCCCTGCATGGGTCCCAAACAAGATTTGTAGAACAACATAACTATTTTTTTTATAGTTTATAGACTTTGAAAACCTGTTGGTGGGTGGATTTTTTTTTTGTTGTTTTTTTGTTTTTTTTTTTTTACTTTGCTGCTTCACTGCTTCATTCTGCTCTAGTAAGGAGCATTCGGGACAGGGCTGGGTGGGAGATGGCAGCAGTGCTGTTGTTAATAAACCTGCCCTGCAAACCTGCTCTGAAGGGAGAGCAGAGCTTGGCTCAGCAGCATTTATTGCCCCAGGCAGTGCTGTGTCCCCATGGACACCTCGTGCTTTCCTGGGGAGAGCTCCCCTGGGATGGAGCCACGGGGCCGGGCTGTGCTCCGGCTGCTCTCAGCTGCCAGCTCCTGAAAAATAACAACACAAGCAGCCAGGCTGGGGAAACAAATAGGGTATTATAGAGTTTATTCCTGTGTGCTGCTTCCACCCCATTTGTCAGCATTTCATCCCACCTGCTGCTGGAAAGGGTTCTGCTGCTCGGAGATGCCTGCGAGGCGTTGTTGGCATCTCGTACAACACGAGAATATCAATATCTGCTTTGAATAACCTCAATGTATTTTAAACAAGACATTTCCAAATGGTTGCTCTGTAGCTGTGCATGAGCTCTGTGGAGCTCCAATTAAGAGTCTGTCAGCATTTGCAATGTGATCCATTGTGAAAATTTATTCTGGGTAGAAATTTGGCATGTAATAACCCAGACCTGGAATTCTCTTTTCCCCCTTCTTCCCTGTTTTACTGGTTTTCTTCCTCTTCTGTGTTAGAAAACAATATCTGACGCTGTAAATGCTAAATAATGGAGATAAAAAATTGCACTGCATGAGAGGCCAGAGCAAGGCAAAGGAATGGCTGTTCCAGGAGTGCACAGAGCTCTTTGACTCAGTGCAGTGAGGCAGAATGGAAAGGAGGTGTTTGAACATAAAAAGTTTCTTACGAAGTCACAAATAATGGCTTTAAGCTGAAGGAGGGTAGATTCAGATGGGATATTGGGAATAAATTCTTCCCTGTGAGAGGGGTGAGGCTGTGGGACAGGGTGCCCAGAGCAGCTGTGGCTGCCCCTGGATCCCTGGCAGTGCCCAAGGCCAGGCTGGACATTGGGGCTGGGAGCAGCCTGGGACAGTGGGAGGTGTCCCTGCCCATGGCAGGGGTGGCACTGGATGGGCTTTAAGGTCCCTTCCACCCCAGCCATTGTGGGATTCCCTGTTTCTAAGTTAGCACATTACAGTCTGAGCAGTGGAGGCACCTGCAGCTGAAGCAGAGCCCCAGAGGTGATGCTCCTGTGAGGACCAGACTGTGCTGCTGTGAGTGGAACAGGCCACAGTGGGAGAGGCACTTGGTGAAGTGCAGCTGGCGTTGGATCCCCAGCCCTGTTGGGTGCTGTGCCAGGCTGTGCTGCTGCCCCTGGGGGAGCTTAGGGCTGGGCTTCCTCCCAGCTCTGCACTGAGCCATGAGCTGTTGGAAAAAACTGGAAAAATGGAGCTGTTCTCACTTGAGGAGATGAACTTTTCCTTCAAGGTGCCCATGTGATGCTCCCCTGGGACTGTCTGGCTGCAGAGGAGGTGGGATGCCAATGCCAGCCTTTTTGGGATGGTTGAATGGCCTCCAATCTGCTGTGTGTGAAGCCTTTGCTCCCTTCCAGCTCGTGCTTTGCCAAGTCCATTATCCACCTTGGATGGCAGTTTGCAGCCACCCGTTATCCCAAGATGTTGCTGTTGGATTTTTCCAGGTTCTCATCACTGGTGAGCACTTACAGAACATCTGCAAACAGCAGGAGGAGCTGGCACAGTGTGTTCCACTGGCAGATGACATCTGTAAGGCTGGCACAGGAGAGCTGTGCTGAGCTCCTGGACAGCATCCAGAGAGCAGAATTTGGAGAGATCACCTCTAACATTCAGCCAGGGTGCCACAAGGAGAAAGAAAATCCTGAAGAGAGCTGGCCTGCAGCAAGGTAGGATAAACATATTCCAAATAAACGAGGTCTTTTTCTGCAGCAGCTGTGAAATGGGGCGGTGTTGGAGGGAGGGAGAGCATGTGGAGCTGCTGCAGTTGGGTCTCTCCATGGCCTCCAGTGCATCTGCAGTAAATGTTTGATCTGTGTTGTTAGAGGAATGCTGTGAATCTTATTATGCACCTCAGAACCGAGCTCGGCTCTGAAATTTGCACTGAAGAGTCCCTGATTTCCTCCACATTCAGAAATTAATTTGATTGCATGCTGTGCTTTTAGATGTGGCAGATCTCTGTGGCTGTGGGAATAATTCTGTGACTGGGACGCACATGAAATGGGAAACTCGTGTTGAGAAAATACAGTGCACTCCTGTACAGCCCAAATTCCTGTTTGCTGCAATCAGGGGTGCACAGAGGCCAGTGGACACTGACCCCAGTACAGCACTGGGGCTGGAGATGTCTGGCTTTAACTTCTCATCACTTTGATGATAATTGGTGTTTCTTATCAAAATTATAACAGCTCTGGAGGGGTGTCACAGTCAGGGTGTTTGCAGGTGTTGTTTAATGTATCTGCAGTCTCTCTCCTTGTCACAGCTCCTTCCATTCTGTCCTTGTGTGTGTGCTCCTTTGGAGACCTGAGACACGCAGAGGATGCAGGGCTTTGTGTGCCCTGGTTTGGTTTGGAGGGCTGGGATTTATGGCTGTTCACTGCCAGTGCTTTGCCCCACCAAAGAGCTCTGTCAGGAAGCTGTTCATGTCAGGCAGCTCCTCTTTCCTGTGGCTCTCCAATCTCAACTGGGCAAAATGCTGAGAGAAACCAGCTCTGTGCTGCTGCCTGGGCTGCCCAAGGACCAGGTGGGCCTCCCAGCTGGACTCTGCACGAGGGGCTGCTGCTGACCAGGCCTTCTGGGTGGTCACTACCCCGCTCTCAAACTGGCTTTGTGAGTTGTAAAACAATCCCTTTGTGCTTTTCTTCCTGACACCCTTGGTATGGTGTTTTATTCCATGGGGTGAGTGGGTCAGGAATCTGCTGCCTGCCATGGCTGAAAATCCAGTTTAACTTTTACTCCCTCGAGGTAACTTCATAGGTGTTAGAAATACATTTTGTACAAGGGATTTCTGAATCTCTGGGCTGTCTTCTCTGAGGTTTGTCCTGCTGAGAGCTGCCATGGCACCATATCCCTGTGGTCCATGTGGGGACAATTCCCATCCTGTGCTTCTGGGAGGAGGAAGGCAGAGGTCTGATGTAAGCAGGGCAGGTACCATGATGGCACAACTCAGAGCTGAGCTGCTGCAGGGGCCAGCCTGTTCTTAGGGGTGCAATTCCTCCTAGAGCTCTTTCCCTGTGCAATTCTACTCTTATGAAACCAAAAATCCTCACAAAATAACTTTCAGTCTTTTCTCTGTGGGAGAAATGTACAACAGCAGGTGGTCACAGAGAGCTGAGTTAAATGTCATGGATTTTGCAGAGAAGACAATGAGATTTTAATGCTGTTTCCTGGTTATTATTTTTATGATGTAGATTTCAGATTGAATAAAGGAAAATTGTGGAGGAAGATAAGGATGCAGACCTCTAAGGATGTGGTAAACATCTAGAAGAATTTATTGTACCTAATGATTTGAAAATTACTTCATGCACTAAAAAGGCAAAGGAAAAACAAGTTAGAGAGAAAGGCAATAGAGCATTTACTACAGAAATCTTTGTGTAATGTATCTACAGGCACAAGTTTCAATAACCTTAAGGTAGAAAAAGGATTTACTGGTGTTTTTAATCCTATGGAACCTTCTGCCTCTGAACTTGGCGCTATTTAAAAAGTCCAGAATTTCATGTTAGAAAATTTGGGTGTCTGTCACAAATAAATTTGTGTCTGTCACAAATAAATTTACAGGCATGCTTGACTTCCTTTGTCCCTTTTTAGCTCTCAGGACACCGAGGGGAAGTTTTTGTCCCTTGCAGTATTTGTTTGGGGCAAACTTAAATACAGGTTGTGTAAGTGGAAGGAAAATGGAAAAACAAATCAACCTCAGCCTCTCCTCACAGTGAGGGTGCTCAGAAAGGAGCAGCTCTCAGCCCTTGTGCTCCTCTCTTGGCTGGAGCCAGAGGTGCTAAATCGTGTCCTTGTCCCTTGGAAGGCCGGGCAGAGAGACGGCCTGGCAGAAATACGGCCCAAATAGGCTCCTAAATCTCGAATTTCTGTCTCCTGGAGGCATCAGCCTCCTGCTGTAAAATCCTTGTGGTCGTCCCCTGCCTGCGCCAGCCGCGCTCGGAGCGGGACCTGCCCTGCGAGGGGAGAGCAGCCATAAATCTGTGCAGAGACACAGAAATGTGCAAATCCCTTCTCTGCAGCAGGGGAGAGGAGCAGCAGGACTGTGCAGGAGCAAATGCAAGGCGTCAGTGGAAGTGACAGCGGGGAGCAGAGGGCCCGACCTGCCGTGGCTGGAAATTCATCACGGCCTGACGGCGCCTCTGCTTTCATTTCTCATCCCTGCCGGGTCTGGCCTTTGTGGGGAGATGCTGTTCAGCTTCACAGGGGGTTTGCTGAGCCCACATGGGGTGCAGGTTCAGCACAGCAGGGAGGTTGTGCTGCTGGAACTCGGAAATGGGAACTTGGCACACGTTTGGGGAGGTGAGGGCAGGTCCTGCCTGCTCCAGGTGAGCTGCACCTGAGCACCTCTGGTTAAGGAGTGAAAACATAGGATGGAACACTCCAGTCTGACATCCCCCAGGGAAAAAAACACATTCCAGTGCTGCCTTTGAGACTCTTCTGTTGATCAGTGGGAGACTGGATTCAGAGTTCTGACTCATTTATCTGCTGTAACTCCGAGAGCATCAGCACAAGTCTCTGCCCCAGCTCTGTGTCCATGAGCAGAGCCAGGATGCCGGGGGATGGATTCTGATCCATGTGTCCATCTGATCTCTTCTTCAGCCAAGGTGAGCCCTGTGGTGGTCACAAAGCCATCTCTAAACCCCTTGTCCAGGGTCCCAACCCAGCATCCTTTCAAATAAAGAACAAGGGGACCAGAGGGATGGTTGGTGCAGCAGCCAGCGGGGCCGGGCTCCAGCTGGGGCTCCTGGGGGTGTCCAGCAACTCTGGCTCTCCTCAGCCCGGCTGGCCCCAGGTCAGCTCCCAGCATCTGCAGCCCTGAAGCTTTCAGCACTTCTGTTAAGTGCTCCTAGCTTAGACAGTTTCTGGGGAGGAGCCATTTGGACATCAGCAGTCTGGACACAGAAGTTTGCAGTTCTCATCCCTGGAAGATGATGCCAGGAATGCCCAAAGCGAGCTCATTAAATTTCTGTGTTACTGATGGGCCCTCAGGGACCTTGTTCTTTATAAGCAGCTGGTGGTTCCCAAAATCAGCTGGAAGACTTGGCTAAGTTTGATTGCTTGGCTTCAAGGATATTTAGATCAGACTGATGCACTTTTGTTGCAATCCAGTCCTTTTGATTTCTCTTGGATTCTTACTTATTTCCTCTTATTAATTTATGTTTCCAGAATGGCAGCCAGCATCCCTCTGTGCCTGTAGCTGACACAGGCTCTGTGGGTGTCCCTAGGCTGCTGTCTGGGTACAGCTCAGCACAGAGAGCCCCAGAACCCCAGACTGCTCCGGGTTGGAAGGGACCTTAAGGATCCTGCCACGGGCAGGGACACCTCCCACTGTCCCAGGCTGCTTCCATCCCCAATGTCCAGCCTGGCCTTGGGCACTGCCAGGGATCCAGGGGAGCCCCAGCTGCTCTGGGCACCCTGTGCCAGGGCCTGCCCACCCTCCCAGGGAACAATTCCAGTTTAGAATCCCATCTAAACTTACTCTCTTTCAGTTTAAAGCCATAAAACCATTTTCTTTTTTTTTTTTTTTTTTTCTTTCCTGATGCCCTGTTTCAAAGTATAATCTAAAGCAGCAAAGGTTTTTCATTTGCATTTTGAGTATTTGTGGGAGTGCTTGTTTTCCCAGAACACAATGTCCCACTGGAAGCAGCCCAGGTCTCTCAAGAAGAACAGAGAAACCCACTTTAGGTGCAGTTAGTCCAAGGAGAAGAGGAAACTGTTGCCTCTGTGTAATTCCATTATTCACTGTGCTGAATAATACTTCACCATGAGAGGCTGTCCAGCATCCCTGGGGGTGTAATGGTGTTATCAGCTTAAAAGAACTACAGGGATAATAGCTTACCTCACATTTATGGAACGCTTTTCACTTGCAAATGCCTTGCAAACATCAGTTCCTCTCCTCCCGACATCTGGAATGCAGATAAAGGTTATTGGATCTATAAAGCAGTGGAGGACGAAAGAGGGAAATGTTGAGCTTTATTTAATATTAAATATAATGTGCACAATCTCAAATCTGCTGTTATTTCTCAGAGCTATTCATGTCCAAGACCAGGTTTTATGTCACAGAGGAAGGCTGAGATCAGTGATGATACAACAGCAGAGTTTCAGAAGTGCCCAGATGTCTGTGCAGTCACACAGAATTTCTCCCACCAGTGCAAAAACCCCTTTGAAAAAGGGGATTGTAGCTATTGCTGCAGTTGTTAAAAATTTATGTACAGCCTTCACATTGGGCACGTTTCATTTGGAATTCCAGAGGCAGCCTCTGGGTGCATTTAGCAGAGCGGTACTTGCACGTGTAGCTGTAAATTCAGCTTGACCCAGCGTCTGAGTTGCCAAACTCTGGGGCCCCTGTGCCTCTCAGATGTGCTGGGTGCTCTCTGGGATGCTGCTGCTCCGGTGCTGTGTCGAGGCTCCTCACCAAGGAACGAGCCAGGAGCTGCTCAGCAGTGCCTCGCACCGAGCAGGGATGTGGAGGGCTCAGCCTTGCAGAACCGTGGCCCATCATCCTGGCTGGCTGCACCCCCCTGAGCAAACACTCCTCGGGAAGGCTGGGGCTGTGCAGGGTCACAGAGCTCTGCAACTGCCCAGGTCTGATCAATAAAATGTCCTGAGCACTTCCCGAGGGGAGGACAGGACTCAGGCCTGGGGTGGCCAATGCCCAGACACGTTTCTGAGCAACTCCCCCAGTGAAGAGAGGAATATTTTAATCAAGTTAAATTTAAGATATTACAAATTTAAAAAGTCACTGTTTTATGAGCTGGCTTCCAGGCACTTGGGAATTTCTGTATTGTGAGAGAGACACTTCTGTGATGCAGCCATTTATGTGTATGTGCATAAATGCATTTTTAACAAATACATGGTGTGCCCTATCACACAGTCCTGCAGTGACAGGGCAGAGGTGAAAGGCCTGCAGCTGATGGAGACATAGATTTAGATTTTAGGGTCATTCCTGTCTCGCTGAGACTTGGTAACTTTTCCTTGTTTAAGCACGGAAGAGGAGGGGACTGGTTGTTGTCTTGCTTTAGGTTTTGTGTGCACTGAGCTGAGTGGTGGCTCAATAAAAAGCAGGAATGCCTCTGAGCCAGCAGCAGGTGTGTCTTGCAGGGGCACCATTACATTCTGCAAGTCTCATTAGCCTGGCACTAATTCTGCAATGAGCAGCCATTAGTAAATATTACATATTGTTCCTACAATGCAGCCCTTCCATGCTGGCAGGGATGTTTTCAGGGGAGCTGTTCAGCACCATGGAGAACGCTCAGTTACCGTGGGTGGAATGGAGGGACCCGGCGGTGCCACCAGCCCGGTCTCCAGCAGCCCCTGGGTGTTTTTTCCCCTCTGCCAGCCCATCTGGAGGGTGGCTTGCATGGTTTGGAGCCAGCTCCAGGGAAAACCAGATTCCTGGTGTGGCACAAAGCTCAGGGAGGCAGAGGAGCAGCCCAGCCCAGCCAGCCCCAGCTCTTTTAATGCCTTGTGTCTCACAGAGTGTTTGTACAGCTTTGCTGTGCATTTTACCCCACTCTGAGAGCCCCACTCTGTTTCCTTCAGTTGACAGCCAGAGTTTCCAGGAATTCCCTTTGCCAATGCCCTGATAATTTGAATCACCTGAATAATCTGGGCAAGCATTTGTTTTGAAAGCCAATATTTAGATAACAAAGCTGCTCGTTTGTATTTTTCCCCCCTGAGGCCTGGGATGGGTTTGTTTGTCGCAGAACTCAGCCCCAATCCTTTGTCCTTGTCCTTGGCCACTGCTAATCCTCAGCCCCGGGAATAAACAAACTCAGCAAGTGCCAGCAGTGTCTGCGAGGTGTTTCCTCCTTTATTTACCTTCTGCAGGACATCAGATAACCCTGCAGTTCCTCACTGCCAGACACTTGTGTGCTGGAAAGGGGTGAGACTGTGACTGCCTGGAGAACAGGAGGCTCCAGGGAGACCTCGGAGCCCCTTCCAGGAGTTAAAGGGGGCTTAGAAAAAAGTAGGAGAGCAGATTTGTTCACAGGCAGAGAGTGACAGGACAAGGGGAGATGGTTTTAAGCTAAAAGAGGGTGCAAGGGAATGTCAGCAGCTATCAGCATTTGTCCAAAAATGCACTTAACTCATGAGAAATAAAGACTGGCAGTGAGCTATTTGGGAGCTCAAATGGAAATCATTATGAGTTAAGAGTGAAATTGTTGCTTGTCAAGATTAATTAGTTAATACAATTCCTAAGAAGACTATTACAGATTCCCTTTTCCTAACATTTTCACTCTCTGATAGTTCTACATTAATTTTAATGACCATAATGAGAGTATAATGCAGAAAAATAGTTTTTCCAGTGTGATCTGGAGATGTGATGAATGCTCCAGGTGCTTTTCGTTTTTGTCCATTGCAGGTGAAGTTTTCTATGTATGTTTGCTATGAGGGCAGAACTCCTACTTAATTTGCATGTTATTAATTTACCAGCATTTAATGCACTTTACTTAAACTTCAGAATATTAATTCAGTTTAATTTTGGCACCTCATTAAGTAGATAATCTTGGCGTGGTGTGTTACTTCTGGAACACTTTACCCAGTGCCTAAATGCCTAATTTCAACACTTTTAAGATTCCTATCCAAAAAACATTTAGTTACATCTTCAGCTTCATAAATAAAACTGTGTATCCAAGACTTTATTTCTCTCAGCACTTTGTAAAGCAAACTTTAAATATTTTCTTTGGTTATGTTGTGGGTTTTATTTTTTTTTTTTTGAGTTGCCTGGTGAGAAGATGCAAATGTGGCACACATAAAAAATCTTCCATTTTAATTTAATTGCTGAACACTTTCACCACAGTGCAGCCATTACCAGTTTGGCTTTTATTGCCTTCTCCAGCAACTTCCACCAGTGAGTCAGCGAGTCCATAACCACAGCAGGAATTATATCCCTGCCTGTCCCTTGGGCGTGCTCCTGGATCCGAGCACAGTGTGCTCATGGAGCTGATGGAGAGCTTTAAGCACCATAAAAGGGGGTGTTAGAAAAAGGTTTTCTTAATATTTTTTTCTTATTATTTTAAAGGAAATATAAACATTTTTTTTAGGTGTTCTGAAAGTGGGAGTGAAGAGTTCACCGTCCCTACAGAATAAAAATGCCTCCAGCTTCACTTAGAGCTCCTGGCTGGGGAAACAGGTGGGAAATGCTTGAATTCTGCACCCAGCTGGGCCATCCAGGGATTTAAATACCAGATTTAAACATCACAGAATATCCTGAGCTGGAGGGGGACCCACGGGGATCCTCCAATTCCCACTCCTGGCCCTGCACAGGACACCCCAAGCACTTGCAGCTTAAATCCACCGAGATCAGACATGAACAATTGCCTCCATCAGATCTTTGCTGGAAAATAAATGTGCTCAAAAGAAATCCAAAGAGATTTCCCTTTTTTGGAGCAATATTTGGGCTTGGTCCTGATGCTCTTTTCCTCTTAAAGCCTGAGCTTTGTTTTAGCCAGTAAGAGAAATTGTGCTGAAACACTGCAGGCAGCTGAGATTGTTCTTCACAAACCAGTGCAGAGAGCCCCGTGTCCCTGTTGTCCTGCTCTTTTTACCACATTAATTAATTAATATATATTTATTCATTTACAGGCATAGAATAGGACAGTTTAAATCAAGAAATCCTTCCTCTTCCTTGGCTTGGAGTTGGCTGTGTTTATCTTCAGTTTTCAAGGGGAAAAAACCCCAGCCGCTGGATTTTGTGCCTTTCTAAACCATTCCTCTGTGTGGTGATTTCACACCAGAGCAGATCCTGCTTCTCCAGAGAGGTGGGAGCAGGAATTGCTGCTCTGCAGGAAATTTGGGTGTACCCAGTGATACCTGGCCCTGTACTGGGCTGCAAGGACTCTTCTCACAATTCCCTTGGCAAAGTGTTGCAGTTTGGGGGAAGGAGTGATGCCTGGGGGTTATAATGTTGTATATAATATTTAGGCCAGGGTGGATGGGGCTTGGAGCAGCCTGGTTTAGTGGGAGGTGCCCCTGCCCATGGCAGAGGGTTGGAATTGGATGATCTTTAGTGTCTCTCCCAGCCCAAACCATTCTATGAGTCTGTTATTCCATCCTTTGGCTGTTCCCACCTGCCCTTGTTAAGGGAGACCAATAGAAATCCCAGTGAATTCCAGTAATAATTTGTAGTTTTGTGGTGGTTTTCTTTTTCTGCCCTGTCCCTGAGCAGTTGCCAAGCACTTGGCACGTCAGTGCTGGCCTTCAGGAGGTGCCCTTGGTGACAAATGAATGCCCAGTAGCTCCTGGTGGGAGCAGTGTGGGGCTTTGGTGGTTGCCCCATCTCAAACACACGTTTTTTGATCCCAGAAAAGAAGGTCTCTGGTGACAAAAAGTTCTTTGGGTTTTGCTTCCCGTGGTGTTGGAATCCCCAGCTGGGTTTGGGACAGTCTGGAGGGGGTTTTTCCAGACAGGGCTGAGTTCACACAGAGTTTTTCCGTGGCTCCAACAGGTTATGGGTGCTCTTAAATCAAAGCCCAGTGACTCGCACAGCCTTGCAAGGGTTCTGTAAATTACAGCAGCACTGGGAGGAAACTCTGACTGTGGGCTTTTATAGCTGATTTATTGCCCTCCTTGGGAGAGCACGATGAGGACGATGACTCTCACATGCTGAGTCAAACAAGAAACAACCCAAACTTTGAATTGTTTTGCTTTTTGGCTACTCCAGAAAATCACAGCACGTATTTTGGACCTGTCTGGGGCTCATATCTCTTATCTGATAGATGTTATCTGGTGAGAAAGGCTGTTCTGATTCAGTAATGATGGAAAATTCTGGGCTGAGCCCACTCTGAGCCCCTGCTCTCTGCAGGGTTGTGTTCTGATTTGCCTTTTTAAGCTGAAGCTGCTCCCACTTGCGATGTCCTCTCCTGGCTCCAGCAGCATCCCTTGTCCCCAGGTGCTTCCCCTGACCTTCCAAATATTTTATGGAATATAAAATACGTTTCTATAATGTAGAGCTGTTTTAGAAGCTTTATTAGCATTTTATATAGTGTACAATGTATGAAAGTAATGGTCCAATTATTTATGTGACAAGATGTCCCTGAAAATGTTCATATCTGTGCTGACTGTTTTAACAAGGCACTAAAAACCATCATAATGCTCTGCTGCTGAAGCCTCTGTGGGTAACAGCCCTCAGTTCCCTCCATGCTGCAGTTTCATTTAACATCTGTATTAAATCTATTTTGCTAAGGTTTTAAGAAATGATGTTAATGCAATTAAATAGCCACATTAAATCACAGGGGAATTGGGTTTTTTACACCCTCTCCCAGTGAGAAGTGCAGTAACACAGCAGAGAACAGCAGGGACATGCTGCATGTTTGTAACACCTCTGACAGGTGGATTTATCCAGGGGAACCAGGACTTTCAGGATCAGGGTCATCTGGAGCATGTGTGGCTCAAATTGGTGGAGTCCCCATCCCTGGGGGTGGCAAAGGAAGGGCTGGAGGTGGCACTCAGTGCTCTGGGCTGGGGGCAAGGTGGGACCTCGATGTTCTCGATGATTTTGGGATTGTATTCAGATTGTGTTCTATTTTCACTGGGAAAGGTATCAGATGACACCAAAAGTCAGCTTTTTGGCCTGCTGCTCACATTACGTGTCAAAAGTATCACTATTGTTTTTTTAAAACAGTCTCTTTTTTCCAGCACCTTCAGCAATTTGGAAGTTGTGTCATAAAGAACATTTTTCCTCAGGCAGTAATGGGTATGTTTGTTTATTTCATGCACAGTTGGATAAGTACCTTCCACCTGGCCAGAGGAGTTAAATGCAGGTGCTTTTGTCTGAAAGTCTGAACATATTAACCATGAGAAAAGCCAAGTGGGAAACTGAGGACATAATTTAAAGTTTGTCCTTATAAATGCAGAAAAGTGTGAAGGTGCATTTGTTTGACAGTGAGGAGATGAAGAAATACATGAAATGTAGTGGGTCCTGATGGTGGGCAATGAAATGATCTTGAAATGCTCTGAAAGGGATTCCTCTAAGCTCCAGCTTTAAAAATAAAGTGAGGAAAACAGATTTTATTTTTAATATATATTGTGGGGTAAAAAAAAAGAAAGAAGCAGTAGCTTTTAAGTGCCGGCAGATAGCTGGTGGGCTTGTGTTCAGGAATCAATCTGGGCATCGCAGACAAAAATGAGCTCTGAAGTTATTCTCGTTAATGGATATTGGCAAAACCTGCAGCAGTTTTCTATCACTGATAAAGGCAGAGTAAATGAAACACCTACAGCTCAATTAGCAATGAAAGGCTCTCCTGCACGGGCAGCAGGAGCTGGCTCTGCAGGAAGCCATTGCAAAGTTACTGACTGGCCTCCTGCCTCTGGTTTCTGGCGTTGTCCCACTGGGCACAGGGACCTGGCAGAGCTTCTGCTCGGCCTGGGAAGGACCTGGACCTAAAGGGAGGGAAAAGGGAGGGAAGTGAGAGAGAACTGCTGTTGTCTGCTGCCCTCAGGGGAGGAGATTGGCATTTCTCTGTCTGTGAGAAAAGAGGAAACACTCCCAGAACGGTTTGGGTTGGAAGGGACCCTAAAGTCCATCCAGTGCCCCCCCTGCCATGGGCAGGGACACCTCCCACTGTCCCAGGCTGCTCCCAGCCCCACTGTCCAGCCTGGCCTTGGGCACTGCCAGGGACCCAGGGGCAGCCCCAGCTGCTCTGGGCACCCCGTGCCAGGGTCTGCCCACCCTCCCAGGGAACAATTCCTGCCCAGTATCCCACCCATTCCTGCCCTCTGGCACTGGGAAGCCATTCTCAGGAGATCCAAGGATGGGGTTGACAAATGTGGGAGATGGGAACAGCTTTCCCTGCCTCCCCATGGTGTGAGAAACGTCCCTCACAAACAGGAGGGCAGCACAGACAATCCCCAGAAGGGGCTCTGCAGCAGTCCCAAGAACATTTTTATCTCGCAGGCAGGAAGCCTTTTGGGCTCTGAGCAGCACCAGGGGATGCTCACCCTGCCTGCAGCCAGGCAAGGAGGTGAAACAGGAAAACCAGCCGGGCTCCTGGTGAGCCCTGAGCTCTGCCCTTCCCTGGGTGAGCTGTGTTCCTGCCTGCAGCTCTGCCTGGTGCCAGGCTCCAAGGAGGAACCACAGAGCACCGGCTCCTCCAAACCCTCATTTTACACACAGCTAATCAGCCTCATCCTGCATTTACCCTCCTTCACTGCCATTAGTCAGCCTGCCTAGGAAAGAGGAAAATCCAAGTGCATCTCACCCCTGTGGGGCTGCACATAAGCAGTGGAATTCACTGCAGACAGGAGCCTCAGTGTCCGATTCAAATCCAAAATGATCTGATTCAAATCACTTCTAAAATGTAAGGAGCTCCCAGCTGTGCCACCCATGTGCTTGAGCACTGGTGCCTTCCACGAGTGATTTCTGTCCTTGGAGTCTGGTCAGGGAACAGCTGCAGGAGGGGTATTTCTGCACTGAAATACCTGAAAGCTGCCACTTTAGCAATATTTAACTGGGGAGACTGACCCCCACTTCAGAAGGTTTCAGTATTTAACAGAGAACCACTTAATTTAGGATTGCACAGTGAATTTTTTTTTTCTGGAAGCTGTTGTGAAAATCTGATGCTGAAGTAATTTGAGTGGTTGTTGTAAACACCATAATTCCATTTATGATGGTTAATGTGAGTTTCTGAGGTAAGTCCATAATTCTGGTTATTATGGGAAAGGAGTGCAGGTAAGAAGTATTGAAATGAGACAGGTGGAAGGACAAATGCTAAATTTAATCAGTTAGGAAAACGTAAAGGCATGAAAGGGAGTTAATATGAAGTCCTGGCTGGTGTAAATGCAGTAAATCTTATTCTGAGGGGAGAAGCTGATTCTCTGAATGAGGGCCATGAACTAAGGCAGCTGAGTAAGAGCTAAGTAAGAACCCATTTTCTTGCTTATAAATTGAGTAAATTCTGCAGTGTTTTCTTCGTGTGGGAACACAGGAGCATCTCTGGGTGCCTCACAGACACACACACAAAATTAGCAGCATTATCTGTAGCAGCAGATGAGGGTTGCTGTGGGACACACTGGGTTCGGAGCTAAAATGGATTTTTCTGTGGTGATCCAAGGCACTGCTGGTGTTTGAATAATAAAAGGACAACTCCTGCGAGTTGCCAATTAGTTTAAATTTACCTAGGGGGAGAAAATGAGGAGTTACAATGTTACGGGAAGGGATTTTCCCTCGCTTTTCCTGTGCAGCGATGTGCAAATGGAAGCTGACAGTGTGGACAGGACATAAAACATCTCAGCAGGCACCAGGAGGGTTTGGCAGCTGTAGGAGTTGAGCCTTGGGTGACTTGGAGCGCTCTGCAGGTTTAAGTTTAACACAATTTTGGAGAAGTGTCACGTTGGCTGCGAGTTTGTGACCTTCACCTGCAGGTTTTGCCTCCAACCCAAATGCTCTGATTTCTGTGGCTTTACAATAAATCAGCACAAATGCAGTCAGAGTGTATCAAAGCCATTTAGAGACCTGATAAAGCTGTAATATCCTCTGGTTGCACGTAAGAATAGAATATTTTGAATGTAGTCTTTTGACACTGAAATCTGTGTAAATTTCTCCTGTAAATTATCCTCCACCTGGCTGCTTTACATAGCAGTAAATTTTGTTATTACTGGATTATTGATGATATTCTTCCCTTCATTTCAACCATGACACTGGCCATAAAGAACAGCCCAAATCAATGATTTGAAATGACTCTGAAATACTTACAGTGCATTTGTTAGGATGTTTCTGAGACCCTTTTTTTGGGCCTTTAATGAGATGTCCTAACCACTAATAAATTGTGTTTTCCTAGAAGGTAGCACAGCAAAAAAGCAGCTTAGCATGGTAAAAATACCGGCTCTGGTGAAACACTGGAAAGCTTAACACGTTTAAAAGTGTGCAGCGATTTAAAATCGAGTTACAAGTTAATCAGGTGACATCAGTTTTGCCTCACTGCAGTCCTGGAACAAGCACTAAATTGTGGATTTTAAACAAACACGAGCACACGTCTGCAGCAGGTAATGTCCAAGCTGGACATGAGTTCTTTGGCTCCATAAAACTTCCATCATTTCCACCTGGGTGTTGTTTTCATTGGAGCCCTCCCAGTTTCAGTTTGCTGGCTCCGTAAGAGGGGCTGATTGATTTTTCTGCTAATCCTGGGTGAAAAGCAGCTGCTGTGGCACGGCTTGCACTCAGCTAATGCACCTCATCAGGGCTGCAAAGAGCAGCTAAAGCAGGGCTGGTTGCAGGGATTGCAGCCTGTCAGGTGCTCAAATCCCTGCGGTCTGGGGGCTTTCCCTGGTGCTCACCTGGGCAGGGAATCGCACCGGGGTCCTGCTGGATGTCCTGGTGCTGAGGAAGGATGGGGAGGAAGGATGGAAGGGCTTTCCCAGCCCAGCTCTTCCAGAGGAGGAGAATTCCAGTGGGATGGGAGGGAAGCAGCCTGTTCTCTGTGTTCCCTGGCTGGCATTGCTGCTGGATTCCTGCTTTTCCCTCCTGTCCCTCTTTCCCCAGCCAGAGCAGAGCGATGCCCTAACGAGGGAGGGATTTACAGCCCTCTCTAAATTTGATTTGTTCCCACAAACATTGTATAAAGAGGAGCTTTGTTCTTTTATTAAACACTCCCAGCCTGAGGGCACAGTTTATACAACATCGTTACACCTGGTAGGAATGAGCCAATCCCGTTCCCTTTCAAATGATGGATGGCAGGGGGGATGTGTATCCAGGAGAAAAGGGCTGTGTTGTTCATTCATCCACCAGCTAATGAGCATTCGTGGGTTTTTTATACAGATATATAAATAAATACATAATTCGGTGATATATAAATAAATACATAATTTGGTGATATGCTGGTAAAGCTGCTCTGGTGGAACGTTCCCTGAGTGGGGAATGAGGTTGGAACTAAATGGTTATTAAGGTGCCTTCCAATCCAATCCTTGCTGTGATTCCATGATTTTCCCTGTGCCAGACTCATGGATGTGTCCCCACACCCCCTCCTCTCCCCTCCTCTTAATTAACTCTGCGTTCACTCACCACATATAAACTGCCACACACAACAGTGAACGCAGAATTAACTTCCTTTAGTGCCTATAACAGAATTAAACCTCAGCTTAAGCAGGGCAGACTTCAGTTATTAATCCTCCCACGAGCAACTATAATTATTTTTGCCAGCACTAATTTCATTGCATGTGTATTGGTAAGCTGCAGATCCCAGGGAAGCGAAGGGGGGCTCTGGGCGCTTTGCTGAATGAAGCAGCTCTGACAAAGCCCAGAGATGGGGGGAACGAAGTGCTGACTGAAAGGAGGGGAAAAGCAGCACTGCCCTGACATAAAAAGGCTGATTACCAGCTCTGAGTGGTTCTGATCTCTCTGTTTGGGAGAGGATTCCTGTGAGAGGTTGTTGTCCTACAGCTGTCAGCAGTGACTGAGTTTGACAGTGAAGGTGACAGGGTGGTGGGGCTGAACAAGCACAGCTCAGTGGCTGCCTTCAGACCCAGCAAAAACAATCACAAAACACCTCAGCTGCGGGTGGAAAATCAGTTTTTATTGGACTTGGCCCCGCACTGTGTGTGCCCGGAGTTCTGAGGGATACAAACACCTGATCGTTGGGCAAAGGGCAGGAGCAAAACTTCATTTGGCCCAGGGGATGTGCCACAGTTCTTTTCCTCCACAGATTTTGAGGAAACTTCAATCTGTGTCACTTTGCTTTGTTTTGCAGGTTGTTGTGGCCTTGGCTGTCAGAGCGTGGGGGTTTGCTGGCGATAATTCCTGTTCCAAGCCAAAAAAAGCGCTCACGTAAGTCAGCTCAGATGGTTCCTCCTTTCCCTCCTTTCTCACAACTTATTTTTGGGTGCTAAACTTGTCACTACCAGTTGGATGGGACAACACAGGCTTTGCATTTTCCTCGTGCTGTGGTAGGAGAAGCGATTTGCATCCTTTTTGCTGGGATTTGCCTGGAGAATCATTCTGTGACAGCTGATGGAGGAAGGCTTTGGAAAGGACGTGGGCTGGCTGATGTGTGCCCAGCCTTGCCCCTGTGGGCTGTACAGCAAATAACCAGGTCCTCCTTTTCCCTGGAGCCCTGAGATTCGTGGCTGTCTCTTCAGTTCTTGCTGATATTTATTTTTGGCAAACAGTCTCAGCACCGAGCTCAGTTCTGTGTGCTCAGGGATGACCCCAAGCAGCTCTGAGGATCAAAAATGTGAGAAAAGAAGCTACAAATGCACCAGTGCTCCCCAAACCTCTGCAGGGCACCCAGAGAGCACTGTGACACTGAGACACTGTAAAAATATTATAAAAATATTATAAAAATAGGCATGTTAATAAGGGGGAAGTTGCCAAGAACTTGGGAGAAGTGGGGAGCAGCAGTATCTCAGAGCCACAGCTGGGAGTTGCACAAAGCTTTTTTCTTGCTCAACAGGCAGAGTGAAATAAATTTACTTTATTGATGGAAATCTCTTTTTCCAATAAGAGAGCTCAGAAGGCAGAGGGCAAGAAAAGGGAATGGTCAACTTAAGTTCTTAATGTATAGCATTTTAAACTCCTTCCTAGTGATGTTTAATTCATCACTAAATGTTCCTCTGTTTAGTGCTGCTGAAACTGAGTCAGAAATAAGAAATCCTTGAGGAGCTTGGTCCATGCAGTCATAAATGTTCCATATGATTTGTGTTTAAATCTTCAGTGCTGGACAACTTTGTACATTCAGTATTGAACTCGTGATTTTCCAGGTTGTTTCCTCAACTGCACATTATTTGTAAGAATTATCAGGTGGAGGTAATTTCCACAGGGGTGGGAAAGGCCCTCATGTCCTGGGAAGAAAAATTGTACCTAAGGACCAACTTCCCTGCTCTTTTTTTATGCAGCAGTGGCCTCACCTCCTCCAGCAGTAACTCTGTGAGGAGGGAAACAAATGGGGCAGGAGCTGGCTCAGGTGCACTAGGACAGCTTTAATATTTGAGTGTTTTTATACCTTTCTGTGCCAACAAGAAAGAATATAAATGAAAGCTGTGACTTGCAGGTGCCTGGAAGTGGCTTTGGGGTAGATACTGCAGGGTGAACACAGCTGTGATGTTTGGCAGTACAGAGCGTGCCCCAGTTGGGTGCAGGTGTGGTGCTACAGGCACCTTGTAGAGAGAATCAGGTGTTGGTGGCACAAGGTGAGACCCCACTACACACAGGGACAGAGAGATTTGTCACCTTCAGGGCAGCTGAGCTGCACTCACTAAAAAACAATGTGCCTAAAAAACACACACATTTGTGCCTAAAAAAAAATCCCATTTTTTGCTCAGACTGCTCCATCCATCTCCACTGTGGGAGAACAACAAGGGGAGGAGCAGCCCTTGGGAAGGTCCCTGTCCACTACTGGAGAAGGTTTGTGTGGCTTGAAATGGAGAGAAAAACCATCGTGGATGCCCTGGTCCAGCACATGTGAGATCCCTGGAGATCTGGGGCCATTCCCCATGAAGTGTGAAGGGTCTCTCAGGACCTGCAGCACTCCCAGCCCAGCTCCTTTCTCTCTCAGCCCATCCTGGACATTTTCCAACAGCCTCTTTCCTTCAGTCCTTGTTCCCCCTTGGATTTATCCCCAGCTCTGTGGGCAGCAGCTCGGTACAAATATCCAACAACTCCTCCTTTTACCTGGAATGTGAGTGTGATCCCAGCAAGGATGGGAGCTGTTCCTAAATAACCCAATCTCCTGGTTTGCAGCTGTTTGAAGTGACAGATTTGGTGTGTGTGTCACTGTGGGGTGGGTAACGCTCTGAGTGCTTTGGTTCAGCTCTGACAACACAAATCTGAACATCATTTTTCAGTGGACATTTTCTGCACAAATCATCTTCAGTGAATTCCCTGTGTGCTCTGGGATGACGAGAACGCTCTCACGATCCCCAGGATGTGTTCTGGAACAAAATTCTTCAACAAATCTCAAACACAACATGAAATAATAGAATAGTGGTGATTTCAATCCTCTGTTACCAGCTGCTGCTCTCGTGAGGCTGATGGAACAAGAATCCCTTAAGCAGAATTTTGTCCTGGAAAGGGCTGGCAGGCACTGGAAGGAGCTGCCCAGTCCCCATCCCTGGAGGTGTCCAAGGCATGCACTCAGTGCTCTGGGCTGGGGACAGGGTGGGCATCAGTCTAAGTCTGGACTTGATGGGCTTTTCCAGCCATAATTCCATGAAATATTTGGGTTTATGTGTCACTCCATTTCTCCCACACTGGGTCTGAGTTTATCCAGTTAATTTGCTCAAAGCAAAATGTTTAATGTCTGGAGAAACCCTTTTAGTTAATGAAACATCTCCCTTCTGTATTGCTGCTCGTAAAGTGAATTGAACATTAAAGCAAGGACCACCTTATTTCTGTCCCAAGAGCTCTCAAGGGTTTCCAGAGCCTCTGTGTGTGCAGTCTCCTGTCCCTGTGGAACCAATTAAAGCACAATTAACTTGTTGGTCTGAGGGTTCAAAGGCAGACCTGGTGTGGGCCCCGAATGTTGGGGTGGAAGCAGCTGGTGCTGTGAAGGGACAAGGGGAGAGGAGGGCTGGACAAGGGGAAACAGTGACAGTAATACTGTGCAGTAAGTAATGAATTATTAATTGAATTATTATTGTGAGTAATTACTTAATGAATTTCAGGTGGTGTTTGCCATGTTTGCCATGACTGGGTTTGGCTCTGGGATGGGTTTCCATCTTCCAGGCAAACATCCAGCAGTTCTGCTGGCCATCCCTCACAGATGACTGACTGTAAAGATGATGTCCCAGCTTTAATACCCCAGAGCTGCTGGCTAAGGGGGGAATTGTTCTCAGGCTGAGGAATTAAAAGCAAAGTTTCCCTGACAGAAAGAGCCAGGTGTTCATCCCACAGCAATTGTTCCCAGAACTGGCAAATACAAATTAAGGCACTTTGCTGCTGCATTTGTTTTTTCTGTGGAGGTCATTATTTATGACATTTGCTGTTCAGGTTTGAAATCTCAGCCCTGTATGGAGTTACACACAAATTACACATGAAAGCAAAATGTGACTGGAGACAAGAATAAACATTATCACCAAGAGAAATGATTGTTTTCAGGAATAGATCCAACCCTACCCCATTTTCTTGTATAAAAACTGATTTTTACTCCTCAGGGCCTTTGCCAGACTAAGTAAAATTATGTTCTGCATTAACTCCTTTATGCTGAGGTTCTTTCCTGTTCTGAAGGGAGGGAAGAGGCTGCACCCTGAACATCTCCAGAGAGCCACCCACAGACGTTGAGGGCCAGCGCTGGCATGTGGAGCACCATCCTCACTGTCTGAAGAGGGCACAGGGAGACTCTCACCATTTATAAAGGGTTCTTTGGAAACCTCTCCAACACAGATGAAGTGCAAAAATTACTTAAAGTGCTCCCAAACTCCACTTAAGGGGCCATAACTCAGCTGAGACCAAGAGCTCCTGGTTTCTCCTCAGTAAGTGGGAGCTGTTCTATCCCACCACTTTTAAGGACTTCAGAGTAAAAGGAAAGTTACTCTAAAGGAAGAAAAACATTTTCCCCAGTGGGAAACTTCCTGGCAAGGTCTAATTCATGGTTTGAATGAGCTCTCTAGACCAGAGCTTGCTGAGTTGTCCACGGGGTGAGGGGAGAGGGGAGCAGCTTTGAACTGGAAATAGCTGAGCTTTGGTATCAAATCTGTGTTTGCTGTTGCCTTCTGCTGAACTTCAGCGTGTGCCAGGCTTGGAGGGGCACTGGAAATAGAAACCTGCATCTGAAACCAGCAGGTAATAAAGGTAACAATGCATTAGAAGAATAACAGGTAAGGTCTCTGCAGGAGGAGGAGATCCCTGTGCCAGGGACTGCATCCCTTCTGACGAGGCGAAAACTGAACTGGGGTTAAACACTGTCATTCCTTGTTCTTCAGTGACAGAGGTGTTTGCTTCATTTTGGACCTGAATTAACAATTAAATGAGCTTTTCTAGTTTTTGCAGGAGTCAGTCTGTCAAGCCATTTTAATTAATGTTTATTTGTCTAAAAGTGCCAAAGCCTGGGAAGGATCTGGCTGTGGCAAACCACCTTGCTTGTTCCCTTAACTCGAGGTGTAGAGGCAGCAGAGAGAACCTGCTCTGGTTAGGCTGATCCAACCACCAGGAATCTGAATTTAGCTGACACACAGATGACACCCACACCCAGCTCTTCCCTTCCACAGTGCTTTTTTCCATCTGTTTCTGAGGAGAGGAAAAGCAAATCCGGTGCTGGGTTGGTTTTGTTGCTGTTTTGTTCAGGAGAGAGCAGGCTCTGCTTCCTCCAGGTGCAACATTCGTCTCCCAAAGCAGACAAAATTTATATTCTTTCTTAACAAGTAGAGTTTAATGTGGGGTTAGAGGCAGAATTTCATCCCTGGAGTGCTGTAGGTGTGGGAACAGGAGCTGCACAGGGCTTTCAGCATCCCCTGCTGGAAATTCTTTATGGATATCCAGCTTCAGGCACATGTGGATGGTGGCTTGGCCACATCTGGGCACATCACCTTCACCTGCTCAGGTCTGAGGAGCAGCAGTTGGTCGTGGGTTTAGCAAAACCACAAACCAGCCCAAAATGAAGGGATTTCCATGGGCAGGGTGGCCCTGCAGCACCCAGCTCCCCCCATCCCCTGCACAACCTCAACGTGAGGACGAGGAGAGCAAATCTGAGGGGAGGCTTGTGAATATCTCACTGAAATTCCTCTCTGCTGATGCCCAAATTTCCAGTTCTGGTTATGCAGCACAGGGAAAATCACAGCCTTTGTGCAGTGCTGAAGAAAATAAGCAAAACTTTATATTCCTAAACTGTTAAAGTGAGAGCTGGAAATCCTGGAGATGCTCCATACTCTCAGAAAATCCAGGGCTCCGTTTCTATATTTTTCTGACTGTTGCTGCACTTTCAGATGCTCTCATTTCACACGTGGAAATTGGTGCTGAGCAGATTAAGGGATTTCCTACCACCTGTGGAGTTACTAGAAAGAGCAGATGCTGGTAGTGCTGGAAATGGAATTCTAGCTTGGAATTTAGACTTCTTTTATTTGCACAGTTCTGAGAAATGAAATGTATGTGACTCCTAATGATCTAAGTTATTAGAGAGAAAAAGAAAGCTTTAAGGGATCTGGCCCCCAAGACTGTGTCCTATTAATTGTAAATGTAAAATAATTTCTCTGATGACAGTGGAAAACTGCACAGTAATTACAGTGGCCCAAGAGAAGAAATTACTGTGGAGTCTCAAGTTATCAAACAGCTCCAACCTTTTTTAATATCACAGAAATGCTCAGACTTCATGCAAGAAAAGCGAAACACCCCAAGGTGGTCTAATTTCATCTCCCAGCAAACAGAAATCCTTTTTCTGTGTATGCAAATCCATTTTTATTGCAGCAAAGAGCGATGTGTACTTTGTTTTATTTTTTTTCTTTTAGCTCATTGGAAACTCAGCCGATGTAATTGGACAATTGATGTAATTGCAAACGCAATTGCAGTAATTGCACATGCAAATAAGGGATTCTTCTCGGGGCTATAAAACTTGTGGGAGCAGGTACAATGTACTCCTGCTTTGCCTGGCACATAATTGTATGGGTGTTTTGCACCAAGGCTTTTATGCAGCTTCTGCCTCCTTATTTATTTGGGAACAGCTCCGTTCCCTAAATATGAAATATCCTTTACACAGCAAGCAATAAAAATAATGGGTTCCCTGTAATACTCAGGGCTCGGGATGCATTATTTCTAAGCTGTGGTGCCTTTTACTTTATGGAGAGTGAAATAAACACTTATGGGAGATAAAACCTCCTTTGAGCTGCACAGCCACTGGGACCAGCCAGGATGGCACTGCAAAGGGAACGTGGCAGGCAGTGGTTCAGGATGGGTTTTTTTAAACCTGCTGTTGGTAATGAGAACATTTTAAATGTAGTAACTTTTCCTTTCACTCCTTGTCTTTCCATTTCCTTGGCGTCAGGAGCTGCTCTGTGGTAAAATCCTCGTTGGTGTGTGAGGAAGAGCCACGGGGTTTGTGCAGCCCAAGTGTTTCACAGCTCTGCTTCCCAGCTGCATGGAGCTGTGCACACTCAGCTCATTCCTCAGGGTTGGATATTACGTCTTTTCCTGGTTTTCACCTCCTTTTTTTACCCCCTGACTGCAGTGGAGGCATCAACAGGGTGTTCCAACAGCACCAGGCTTTAAGGGAGTGGGTAGAGCCAGATCCAGGTAAAATGGGCTGAGTACATTGAATTTATTACTTTTATTGTCTTCTTTTCCAGAGTAGGAGTGCCAGCAAGCTCCACATCTGCTGTTAAAGGAAAGTCTGAATTTATGAGGCAAATAAAACCCCAAGCTGGGATATCATTGTTGGTAAAAGGCACCACAGGAATGAAGTGGAAACCCCAGTGATGCCTCCTGACATTGGAGAGGGCCAGGCAGGTTTCTGCTGTGGACAGGAACATCCAGGCAGGTGTGGCAGAAAGGCAGGAAGGGAACAACAGTACCTGAGGGAGAAAAGGGCCATGTTCTCACCTGTGGGGATCAAAAGAGATCAGTTCCAGTTCCTGCTTTTCCATGCGGTCACAGAAATAGCTCCCCCAATATGTGTTTAAAACTAGAGGGGTCCCTAGGAAGAGCTACAACACTTTATTTCCAGCAGTTTCCTGGGCCAAGAAAGGGGCAGGAAGAAACACTTTCCCATTCACATAATTATGGCCCAAGGAATGAACTTTTCAGATTAAGCCATCATTTTTATGGTGGTGGTGCTGTGGTTCTCAGAACGGCTCCAGGACTGACCCAGGGGTGATGTGAGCCCACTTTTTCCTCACTGTGAGGCCAATTCCTGTATTGTCCATGTTCCTCATCCCTGTCTGAACATTGGAGTGACTCTCTTGGGAGAATGGTAAACAAGAGGGAATTGGATTGCCAAAGGCTTGTTCTTCCTTACAGATTCCTCTCTGGACAGGGTGGTGTCTGTAGGAAAATGATGGGTTTTTGCTTTACAGAAGAGTTGGTGGCCTGACACTGCTGGAGTCTGGGTTATTCAGAGTTTTACCTCAGTGCCATCTGGCAGTTCTTGTCCCAAAGCCACGCTCTGCAAACACAGAGGTGCCCAGAGCCCCGAGGTTTGCCCTGCACAGACACAGGGGCATGATCTGCAGGGCAAATAATCCTGGGAATTGCCTGTGGCCAGCTCCAGCTCTGGACAAGGGAAGGGTTGTGGCACTGCCCTCTCTGTAATAATTAAATTTGAGAACAGGATTACTTGCAGGTTCTTGCTCTGTTTAAGCTCCCTGAGAGGGCCCTGCCGTGCTTTGTTGAACAAACACTTCTGTGAGATGGGAGCTTGATCTTCACATGACATTTGTAGCTTGATAGGAAGAACCTCTGACTTAATCTGTTTCACTGAGAGATGGGGATTTATTTTATTTATCAAATTCAAGTATGATCTTAGGGTTAGTTCTTCAGCTGATGTGCTCCAGTGCAGAATAGTGTCAGATCTGGTGAAGAAATTGTAATGCAAGTAAAGGCTTCATGCTTCCCTCATTTCACCTTCTCTCTTTATCTTAATTCTTAATTCCAGTAGAAAGACATTGTGTTCTACCTTGTTTCGTGTTTATATTCTCAGAGTAAGAGCTCTCACTGCTCACGCAGTGCTGTCCAGGGATTGGGAATGCAGTTCCTCTGGATCCAGGGAATCTCCACACTCCTGTTGGGCAATTCATATTGCCATAGAAGAACTGAATGGCAGAATGGTTTGGGTTGGAAGAGACCTTAAAGAAAATCTGCCATGGGCAGGGACACCTTGCATGGAGCAGGTGACAGGATGAGGGAACAGGAGTGGTGACAGCAGCCCTTCACCTCGAGCAGAAGGGAACTGGGCAGCTGCAGATCCCCAGAGCTGTGTGCCACACAGGCAGCTGGAACACCCCTTTAGCAGAAGTGCAGGTTGTTAAAGGGAGTATGATTCCAGCCCCTGGTGGGACAGAGCTGCTGGTGTGGGACAGAGCTGCTGGTGTGCCACAGTTGCCAGCGTTGGTCCCCTCCCAGGCTCTCCTGCAGGGCCCTCTCCTCCTCACCGAGGTCTATTTGCAAAACCCCACACGAAGCCTTGCATTAAAACCAATCCCCCATGTGGTGGCAGCCTTTTGAAAGAGATGGGGGAAAACTCCTTCCGTTGAATTGTTTGTTTTAATGCAGTCAGAAAGAAAAACAGATCGGGTGGAATGGCTCTTCTCAATTCCATGGGGGAAAATGGGCATCTCTGAAGCACTTCCAAAGAAACCTGAGAGAGGGAGAGGCTTCCTTACTCCTTGCTAACAAGATTATCTCAATTCTTCACCTTATATCAAGACAGGAGTGGTTTTAATCATTTCCATCACTTCTCAAGTGCTTATAACAGTCATGGTCTTAAATAAATATAATTTTTACCTTTGAATAATATTCTGTATATTTATAAAATAAAACTACACTTTAGGCTAAAAAAAGAGGTGAAATTTCAAATGGGCAGTGCAAACATGCAGTTTTAATGTACTGAGAGATACAAAGACACAAACTCATGAATTCATCACCTAAATCAACCAACTGTGTCCTCATGCAGACATGAAAAATGTCAGCTTCACTAGCGAGGTGAAGGCTTTATGTGATTCCCCCTGGAGAGCTGCCAATATAATTAAATTTAATCAATACTGTAAATACAGGTCCCAGTACAAGAAACAGAGGTCCCACCTCTGCTATCTGTGGTGTTGTTAATGCCTCAACAGAGGCTGCACAGAGACTTGGAAGAGTTTGTTCCTCTTCCCTGAGCCATTTCTCCTTGGATTCAGCACATTCCAAAATTAGGCGTTCAGCAGAGTCCTCCTTGCTCCCAGCAGCTTTTCAAGAGCAGCGAGCGCTGTGCTGGCAGCTCCTGGGCTCTGTGCTGCTCCTGGCTGGCAGCTGTGGGCAGGGAATCCATCCTGTGCCCGAGGGGAGCAGGGAAGCTCCATTTGCTGGAGATGTGGGTGCTGCCGAGCGGGGCTGTGAGCTGTGAGCCACGCCGGGGCAAGAGGGGCTCATTGCTTTAACTGCCCGTGGGGCTGTGCTCCTTCCTCCTCCTTCCTCCTCCTCCTCCTCCGAGGGTCTCACTGCTGAGGAAAAGCTGCTGCCTGGGGAGCTCTGCCACCTCTGGAGGCTCAGGGGCTTCCCCTGGCAGCAGTGCCCTGATGGAGGAAAGGCTTCAATTCGCTTTGAAGTGACTCTGTGCCAGGCAGACCTTTTTCTGCCCCTTTCCCTGTTTTCAGCAGCTGCTGCCCACCAGAATCACTCGGCTCAGAGGAGCAGAGACGTTTGGGAGGCAGGAAAATCCTGACACCACAGCAGAGTGATGCTGTTTGAGCCAGGTGTGGCAGGGAAGAGCAGCCTCTGTGCTGGGGCATCCAGGCCAAGCACCTGGAGAGCTTTCTGAGGGCAGGCTCAGAGCCCTGAACTCTGACTGGACAGAGTTTTGTCCTTCTCAGTGCTCCGAGTGAGGCTGCTGTGCTGCCCTCAAATGACCTGCTCCTGCAGGCTTTCATCCCCCAGTGAAAATAAAAAGGAGGGGGACAGGGCTGCACCAGTGACCCACAGGTGTGAGGAGCTCTGAGGGCATTGGTAGTACCAGCTCCACCTGCCTGGCACCCTGCTCCTGCAGGAGCTGCTTTCCCAACAGGAGCACTGAAGGCAGGGCAGGATTTAAAATATAGTTTTAAAAGAAAGAAGGGAGAAATCCAGGAAAGATGGAGAAGGACTTTTTACAAAAGCACAAAAGCATGGAGTGACAGGAAAGGGGGAGATGGTTCAGAGCTGAAGGTAGTGGGTTTAGATTGAATGTTAGGAAGGAATCCTTCCCTGGGAGGGAGGGCAGGCCCTGGCACAGGGTGCCCAGAGCAGCTGGGCTGCCCCTGGATCCCTGGCAGTGTCCAGGGGCAGGCTGGACATTGGGGCTGGGAGCAGCCTGGGACAGTGGGAGGTGTCCCTGCCCATGGGATGGGATGGGCTTGAAGGTCCCTTCCAGCCCAAACCATCCTGGGATTCTCTGACTATCCTGAATTGAAAGGAACTCCCAGGCATCACCAAGTGCAGCTCCTGGCCCTGCCCAGGCCAGCAGTGATGGACCCCCCACCCAGGTAATGATTCTTCTCCTGGACCCCTCTGCCCCTCTCTGTGCTCAGCCCAAAGCCCCCTCGGGGCCCAGGGGAAGGGACTTGGTTTCTTGGCCTCTCTCCACCCCTTGGTCATGGAAATGCAGTGTCTGTGCTGACTGGCAGCTCGGAAAGTCACAGCCTGCTTATTGTTTTAGAAATAAAGATATTAGCATGCAAATGACTCTGGGAGGTGTTTCTTCTCATTAGAGAATGGAGTTCATTTGATAAAAGATGCAGAGCGCTTCATCTTTAAAAGGGTTCAGCAAATTTGTCTTGTCTCCGTGGCTCTCTCACCACGAGAGCTCGGGGAGTGCAGCGGGGAAGGCTCAGGAGACAAATGGTTTATGACACTCGGGTTACCTTTACTGTGCAAGGTGGGCGTGAAATGTTTTATGGGGAGACAAAAAAGATGATGGGCAATTAACTACAAACTCATGCAGCAGGTTTATCATATGCTCCGCTCATCCATCTGTGTCTCAGTCTCCAGCAGACTCATGAGTTTCATCAAGAAAACCATTTTCAAACTGGCAGAGCAAAACAGATCGGTTTTGCCTCCGAGCTCCAGCGAGGTTTGCAGTGCTTTTATCATGCCTTTATGGTTTACAGATGCAAAATACACATGTAAGAGAAAAGAGGGGGGCAGATGCTTCTCCCCTTGCAGGGGGCATGTTTTGAAATATTTCTCACCCAGGGACCAGTTCTGCAAATGCTCGTGTGCACGGGAATGGCTTTACTCAGATTAATGGACTCCTTTGGGATGAGATGCTGAACACGCTGTGTAGCTGCATTTAAATTCCAGCCCTGTGATACCGGAAGAATGAATAGTTCAGGGAATTAGGAGGGGAAGGATGAGCTGGTGGTTAATGACTGAATTGCTCTGGAAAACGTTGGTGCTGGTTTTCCCTCTGCTGCAGATGGTCTGTGTGACCCTGGGTCAGTCACTTGGTCTGGCTGTAACTCAATTTTGGTCTGTAAAGTCACAGAATCACTGAATGACTTGGGTTGGGAGGGATCTTAAAGCCCATCCAGTGCCACCCCTGCCATGGGCAGGGACACCTCCCACTGTCCCAGGCTGCTCCCAGCCCCAATGTCCAGCCTGGCCTTGGGCACTGCCAGGGATCCAGGGGCAGCCAGAGCTGCCCTGGGCACCCTGTGCCAGGGCCTGCACACCCTCCCAGGGAGGAATTCCCTCCCAATATCCCCTCTGTCCCTGCCCCTGTCACTGGGAAGCCGTTCTCCCTTGTCCTGTCACTCCATGCTCTTGTAAAAAGTCTCTCTCCACCTCTTGTTGACTCCCTTCAAGTCAGGATAGTTGTTGTTTTTTCAGTCTGTTCGTGCCAAATCAGTTACTACTTCACAACTGCCCCTCTCACTATTATGCCAATGAATATCTTATTGAGACATTTAAGTGCTAATCTTATATAAATAATTTTTTCCTTAACTAATTAGCTGGACGCAGTCCTGCCAGATTGGCTAAAAAAGAAATTGATTTTCAGAATCAAAGGTAATTATTTTTATCCTCTGAATCTTCAAGGGCCTCTTCTCTTTTCAGCCTCTAAATGTAACTGCTCCACAAAAAGCACACAGCTCTTCCCTGGAGACCAGGCTGGGGAGGGAATCAATGAAGTGGGAGCTCAGGACTAATCAGTTCCAGTGCCACGAAGCCCTGGGATGATGTCTCTCTCTCTCCCTCTCTCTCCCTGCATTAGGGGAGGGTGCTGAGCCCAGGTCACCTGGGAATAACCCGAATAAATTTGATAAAGAATTAAGTGGTGCAGGTTCCTGGCTCTGCCACGGGGTCGCTGGTGCACAAACCCCTCCCTGCGTGCTCCCAGCTGTGCTTTTCCATGCCCTGCTCCACTTTCCTTGCAGGAAAACTACTCAAACAAAGCAGTGCCCTAATTTTGTATAAATTGGCCAAATAAATGTGCATTCCCAATTGCTTTAGACCTGCTGCTGATGGAACACTGCAGCTCTGAGGCTTCAGCGAGGGAAGTGCTGCCTTTAAATTCCTACCCCGCTGCTGGAGGAAGGGAACTCCTGGAGAAAGATGTTGGCCTTGGGGACTTTGCTGACAGCCCATAAATCCCAGTTTTGTCAGCCCAAAGAGGTGCCATAAAGGGAGCAGATTAGAAGAGATTAGTTCTGCCAAGTGGCCTGAGGAGAGAATTTACAGCTCCCCCCAGCCTGCCCGGGGAGCTGCGGGATGTGGGGCTCAGAGGTCAGGGGAATCCTCCTGCTCCTCTCACAGCTCCAGGAGAGCTGCTGTCCTGGGGGAAGGGGGAAGGAAGGATCAGGGGAGGCTGCTGGGGGTTATTTTTCCCCTCTCTGTGTTATTTTTGGAAGAGGCTCATTTCTGATTTTTGTCCCAGTGTTTGCCCTTGATAGAACCAAACANCCCTGCCCTGGCAAGGACACCTCCTTCCATGTGAAACGTGCCCGGGTGATGGTGACTGATCCCTCAGGACACCCATGGGATGCCCAGGAGAGTGAGGGGAGGATGTGAAGGGAGAGGAGGAGGGGAGCTCCCCAACAACCACCAGCTCAGCTGTCAGTAACCAACAGGATTTAGTTTAAAACATCCCAAAACCAGTGCTGCAGTGGTTGTTGTTGTTCCCTGGAATCTGGGCACCACAAAACTTTTGGAAAATTGAAATTCACTCTGGGAATGCTAATGGGGCATCATCCCTGGATTCCTGCTGGCTCATGAAAGCTGCACAAGCCTGGGTTTCATGGCTCAGAGCCTGGATTCAAACAGGAGCACTCGCCAAGGGTGAAGTGTGGCCTCTGCCAGAAAACACCTGGGACTAAAGAGTCAGGAATTCTGAAGGAATGAGGGAAGGGAGAGCTTTTACTGCAGAGTCCCAGAGGGAGCGAGGGCTGTCACAGATTTGCTGCAATGAACATGCTGTGAGGTCTGGCAGAGCAGAGGGGCTTTAATCCCTTGGCTAGTGAAGAGCCATTAACTCATGGAGCTGTTCCCAGCTCAGGTAACACAAAATGTGCTTTTCTTCCCTCCCTGCCCCACAGAAAGGCAGGAAAACCGTCCTTTGCTGGCCAGGTTTTAATCACACCTCGTGGTGCGCCAGGGCCCTGAGTGTCTGCATTACTAATGAGTGAAATAAATGTATCTGCTGTCATTGCACCTGAATTGGGTGTGGGTAAAATGCCTTCTGTCTCAGTTTTCCCCCCTCATTTTCGACAGCCATTTCCTATTTTCCAATATAAATGCGGGTGTTTTATAAGTCCTTATGATGTGATCCTGCAAATCTGTCGGTGTAATGAGCTCTCTGCAGTCTGCAGGTGCCTCCGTGGTTCTTATTTTGATCACGGGATGCTACAGAGAGAAAACCTGCTGCAAAAAGGCACTGGGAGCCTGTGGGAGAGCACCTTTCCCATTTTCCTGCTTCCCTCCAATGTTTTTTGTGAATTCTTTAGAAAATCCTGTTTTACATTATTTTTAAAAGGGGTACGAGGAGAGGGCATGGAAATTTAAACACTTGTTGTTAGTAAATAAACATAAAAATCAGAATTTAAATGTGTATCTTAGCATTTCAAAAAGCCAGTTTATTTCTACAGTCACTTTGAAATAGTTTGAGAGAGTTTTCCTCTCATATTTTCCACTTCTAGTCTATCATATCCATGGGTTGATAATCTGAATTTTGCTGTGGTTTATTTATCTGTGGAGGAGCTGGCCTGGAAGAGAGCAAGTTCATCTAGAAGTGTCCCATTTTACTCGATGGGACATTTGTTCCCTGCCAGAGATGGAATATGAAGAAATAAGAAGAAAATGAAATGCAAAATAAGCAGGGAGAGGGGAGCTGTGCTGATAAAATGTGAGATACTTGTTCATGTGCATCACGCACATGTTCAGAGCCTTCAAATGTGGCCCTAAAATTTATCTTAATGCTCCAGTCAGTGTTCCCTTGTTCCTAAGGAGTAACAGGCTGTGCCAAGCCAGCAACACAGAATTTGGGGTGTTCTGGGCAACGCTGCCACAGGGTTGGGGGTTTGGTTTTTATCAGGAGTGCAGGGAATGGCCTCGTGCCCAGGAGCACCAGTACCGAGCCCTGGGGGCTGGCTCAGTTGTTTAAAATTCAAAATAAGCAATCAACCCGTTGTCTCGTGGGCAGGTGAATGTATTTTAGGGTAATTAATTGCTGGTTAATTGCCATGCAGGTTACTGTCCTGGACAAGAGAATTCCTGGGAGTGTTTGCTGCCACGGTGTGAGTGTTTGTGTCTGGACTGCCAGTCCTAAGGCAGCTGCACAGCTTCTGCCTGGTGCACAAGTCTCAAAGAGGTGCTCATCAATTTTTTAAAGCATGAGCTGGCACTGGTTCAGTGAAAGAATTGAATTGAATGAAAATCATGAAATCGGGAAGCTTAATTAAAATAACTGCTGATATAAAGTGCTAAGGGATAAGACCTGTCATGATGATAATAAAAGAAATTAGAAGTCCGTAAAAGACACTTTCCAACCTGCTGCCATTGGCTTTTCCATGGCCACTCCAGCTCTGGGAATATGTCCCTGAGTGTTCAGACTCTGGCAGCTGTGCTGGAATAACCCTAAAAGAGCCTTCTCCAAGACGGGACAAACCCCTGATGTTTCAAACTCCTCCTGAAACCAGGAACTGCTCCCCAGGGAAACTCTGCTGACACCTGAGGAGCTTCTGGATGGAGAACACCAGGATGGAGCTCCAGGGTATGAGCCCTGGCTCCAGCACAGGTAAAATCCAGCTTTTCCTCTGGGATGGAGCCTTGGCCATAGGGAGGAGCTGTGCTCTGCCAGGGGAACATCAAGAAAAGAGAGCGCGGACATTTTAGAGCCAATTCTGGTTGTTTTTCAAACCTGAGCTGTGCTTTTGTGTGCAGTTGGATATTTGAAAAGCCTAAATTAGCATTCAGAGAGCTGCTGGCAATTCGGGGGCCAGATTTTGCTCTTATTTCCCTTCATACAAAGCAGGAATGTGTAAGGAGGATTTGGCAGCACACCCGGGACAGATTTGAGCTCGTTTAAACTGAGTTTCCAGAATTGCTTTGCTCTTCTTCAGGCTGGGTGAGCTTCCAAGGCAGTGCCTCACTGGGGTGGGTGGTGGCCCCTGGAGCCCTGCTCTGAGCACATCCCAGCCCTGAGCACATCCCAGCCCTGAGCACATCCCAGCTCTGAGCACATCCCAGCTCTGAGCACATCCCTGCCCTGAGCACATCCCTGCCCTGAGCCCATCCCTGCTCTGAGCACATCCCAGCCCTGAGCACATCCCAGCCCTGAGCACATCCCCGCTCTGAGCACATCCCACCTCCGCGCACATCCCTGCCCTGAGCCCATCCCAGCTCTGAGCACATCCCAGCCCTGAGCCCATCCCAGCTCTGAGTACATCCCAGCCCTGAGCCCATCCCAGCTCTGAGTACATCCCTGCCCTGAGCCCATCCCAGCTCTGAGCACATCCCAGCCCTGAGCACATCCCAGCCCAGCTCCTGGTGACTTCCACAGTGAAACCCTCACTGCTCTCACCGAGGCCAGCCCTGTGCTCCTGCCACTGATCCACTGCTCCATGCTGGGATGGATGGATGGATTCCAGGTATTCCTGTGCCTCCTGCCCGCTCTCCAAGCCACTGCCAGGGGCACAGCAGCCTCCCTTGGATGAGCTGTTGCAGGGCAGATCTGGCAGAGCAGACCCTCTCCCATGAGCTGTTCCTGGGGTGGGCTTGTTCACCCCGTGTTTGGGCTGGAAAACAGAGAGAGGCTCTAGAAACAGAACTAAAGTGCTGCAGCAGAGGGGAAATGGTGGAAGTTTCCAGCACCTCCATCCCAGGCAGTGTCCAGGGCCATCTTGGACAAGGCTTGTTGATTTTTTCCCCCCACAGGCTCCTTTGTAAAGAACTGTGGCATGATGCTTAACTTAGCTTTCAATAGTAAAGAAAAAAAACCAAACAAACTTGCACCAGAAAATGCCACCTGAAAAGGGTATCAAAGGAGAAAATGGAATTGTTGGGAGTGAACTGAGCAGAGACCTCCTACGAGAGAGAAATGTGGGTTGGAACATGCAGGAGAAGCCAGGAATTCGTCTCAGGGGAGTTTTAATCCTTCTGTGGATGCATTTTCTCCCTGGTTTCCTGCAGAGCCGAGGCTGGAGCCCTGGCACGGTGTCAGAATGGGATGGCTGCAGGCAGAACTGAGCATTCCCAGTGTGCAGAGTTACTCCTGGTTTACTCCTTTAGCAGGGACCCTCTGCTGTCCTTCACCACTGCTGGTGCCACGTGGCCCTGGGCAGCCACTTCACCTGTCCTGCCCTAAATCCATGATCCTTAAATCTCCTGAGGGAGGGAGGGAGGGCCAGGGCTGGGCACCTCCAGGTGGGAATTGCTCAGCAGTGCCAAATATGATTGAAAGAAAGGAAAACCTGTGGTGGTTTGGAGGTGAAGCTTCTGCCTGGGTGTGCATTGCCCTGGGCACCAGTTCTCAGTCTAAAGCAACCACTTCAGGTGGTGGGGAAGGTTCCCCTTTCCTGTTCCAGGCTGGGAACAGCTCCTCTGCAAAGATCCCCAGGATCTGGATGCCCTCAGAGCATCAAGGCTGGAAAAGCCCTGCCTGATCATCCATTGGCTGTACAGGAAAAAGGAACTGGGATCTCCAGGGGGTTTTGTTCCCTCTGACTTTTGCCCCTTTTTTACTGAGTTTGTGCTGGCAAAGCAGGGTTGGAGATTGTCCTGCAGCAAAAGTCACCTTTTTACCAGAGCCTCACTGAAGCATTTCCCTCAGGGCACACACAGGGCTCGGGTTGGGGGGCTGGGGGCGCTCCCGGAGTGAATCCTAAACAGAGAATTAGTCCAAGAAATGGCTCATTCTTTGTTTTAATGCTAACACAGGTTCTGGCTCCTCTGGGCTGTCATAAAGGGCAGTGATTGAGTTACACCCTTTCCTGTCAGTTTGATTAATTCTGGATCAATTGCTGCTGTGTTTGTGTCTGTAGCAGTTTCACTGGAGGAAGGAGGTTGGGGAAATGTTATTGTTCAAGCAGTTTAGGATTCAAATGGGGTGAATAACTTTTATGGGAGAAGAATAATACATTTAATTTGGAATTTGTTATTCCTTGGGCTTCGTGCAGCCTGCTCTGCTTTGCTCCCGGGTTTTGTGGGAGGGGGAGACAAGAACTGCTGCAAAATCTCTTGTGATTAATGCCCTGGAGGAGCCTAATGGTTATGGAATTCCTGCATGTTGGAAGGGGCTGACAGGGCTGATAATTTCTCCCTGCTGCCCCTGCCCTGGCAACACAAGATTTAGACTTGCTGATGCTCCCGAGGAGCTGTCCCAGCCCCAGCTGCAGAGCTGAGGCCCAGAGATGGTGGGGATAAGGTAAATAACCTCTCTGGCCACGGGCAGCTTATCTAAATGAAAAGCCAGCTCAAACCCCCTCGGAATCTCCTCCATCGCTCCTGCAAAAGCCCATATTTAAAAAGGAAAATGAAATGTTGGAGTTTTCAATTTCAAGTGGGCACAAGTACTCCAGTTCCAAAAAAAAAAAAAAAGAAAAAAAAAAAAATTAGATGGCAGATTGTGAAAAAAATAAATGCTGTAGTGTCCAAAAATGACAGAGTGCAAAATGCCCCATTTTATTCAGAGCAAACAAAACCAATCAAGGCCTTTCACAGGATGTGAATGGAAGGGACCCACCAGGAGCTCTGAGTCCAACCCAGCCTGCACAGACCCAGCTCTGGAGTTCCACTGGCACCTTTGTGGCAGGAAATGTCAGAAATGCCATTAAAGATGTTAATTCCCAGCTCCCCATTTCCCCTGGGATGCTCCCCAGTTTCCTTTGCCCCACAGCAGCAGCAGAGTGCACCAGGTACCCACAGCTCCCAAAAGGGAAATAATTAAAGGGTGGATTTTGAACCTGAATCAAACTTCTGTGATTTCCAGACTTGTCTGGGTCATAAATTGGAAACCAAACACCCAACAAGTTCCTTCCATCCCTGCTGAAAGGCTCCAGGCTTCATTTAGTCAGGGCTCAGAATTAATTTTCCTATTAAATGAATGCTTTCTTAAAACGAAGGGGGGAAATGTTTTCACTGATAAGATTGTTCTGTGAACCATTCCTAATGAGCTGCTGTGTCATTCCCTTCTGCCTCCTATTTATCTTGTTTAGATCCCTTCAGTTTGAAGTATTCAGTCCTTTGCTGCCTGCTAAGAGTTTGTTTTGTTTTATTTTAACTGGGAACTTCAAATAATTTTTAAAAGCTGTTAGAAAGTGCAATATTTTATTTATTTCTTTATTTTGACTCTTTTTTTTTTCAGGTGACTGGATATAACATATATTATATATATGTTATATCCAGTTATAGTTATATACTATATAATATATTATTTATATTTATAAACTTTTTATCTATTTCTGTAAGGTTTATAATCTAAATTTCCTTTTTAATACATGGTTATTTCCCAAGCACATTTTCCTTCTTGCCCTGGGAAAGTGCTTGAACTCCACAAGGATTTTGGAGGCCTGGCAGCTGTACACACTTTGAGGTGGTTTTTATATAAACAAATGGGTTTTTGCCCAGCAGAGGCAGATTTTCACCTGTTGTGCAGCAGAAGCTGTGTGGTGAAGGGTCCCCAGCACCACCCAGCAGTGGGGTTTGGCAGCTCTGCATTCCTGTCTCATGGCAAAACACTCCTGTGGATAAAAATGTCACTTCTGAGAAAACATTTTTGGAGGTGCCTTTAAAACAGGAGAGATGAACACTGGGGGGAAAAGAAACCCCTCAAGATCAAATGGACTCATTTTCAAACACTGCAGGCTTTTATTTTGTGACTGGCTAAATCAAGGTGACTGCCAGGGCCCTGAGCACCTTCAGACACTGCTGGGGTTGGGGTTTCTTTTGGACAGGGATATCTGGTGGGTGTTTTGGGGGACTCCCATGGCCAGCTTCTGTTGTAGGTGGAGTATTGCTGTTCATCCACATTTGCCCAGCCCAGTGCACCCATTTGCCATCCTGAGGGAAGAGCTCAGGCTCCTGCTCGGGGCTCTTGGTGCCTATTGGATACCACAGCATCTCCTCCCTCTCTTCTGATCCCAAATTCTGGCTGAAGCAGCTGTCCCACAGTTCCCACAGGGGCCCAGGGGTGCAGGGGGGGATCACCCCGGGGTCCGTGCGTGGGGAAGCCCAGACTGGCTGGGGGACCACCAGCAGCAGCTTTTACCTCACTGAGACTCCCCTCTGCCTCCATGAATTTCAGTCAGAGCTTTTCAGCTTCCCGGTGCATTTTAAGGAATTGAGCAAATTAGAAAAACTACTGAAGCAAGAGCTTCCCTCTGCCTCTGTCAGGTAACGCCGCGCTCGGAATTTATCTGAGGAGAGGAGAACTTTCACAAGCCAGTGATTCCACTTTTTATTCTTTCTACACTGTGAGGTATCATAATATTCTTTAATAGTGTCATACTTATATTTCACGGTCTAATCCACTTTTCTTCTCCCTTCCCATTGTATTTTATCCAGCTGGAAGTCTGGAGTGTGCTCACCGTCAGCTGCTCCCGGCGCCGTGGGGCTGAGGCAGCGCTCAGCCTTTCATCAGGAATTGTCTCCTTTTTATAAACTGAAACACTGCAAACTTTGTGCTGGAAAGAATTATAATGTCCTGTGCATAATGTACATTTTCTTTACCTTCTCCATTATCTCCTTCACAGCAGAGCACATTTGTCACTGGTTTTCTTTCCTTGCGCCTTAATGACAATCTCAGGTTTGGGAATGTGCTGGTGCTGTCCTTTCTGTCTAATCTGTGCCCTCTATTTCTCTCCCCCTCTTGGAGATAAAAGTGCATTTTGCTGCTGTTGCAGTTCCAGATGAATTTGATCAAGATAGAGGAACTGACTCATCACCTTTTCCTGAATCTTTAGGAACTGCTCTGGCACACGTGGTCTGGAGGAGCCGGATCAGCACCGGGCAGCATCTGCTGGGGCTGCTGATGGGGAGCAGGAGGCTTTGTTGTTGTTTTCACCCACATGAAGTCTCCTTTGGATCCTTTGGCTCTCTTGATTTTATCTTTTATAAATGGAGAGGGAGGGAAAAAGCGGAGCTGATGGCTGGGAGAAGGACATGAAGTGTAAAGCTTCCTCCGGTGTTTTCCGAGCCTAATGGGCTGGGACGGCGGTGGCTCTCTCCAGGGAGCCGTGCTGGGAGCTGAGCTTCATCCTCTGTCCCAGGCACTGCTGGATCCTTCACAGGAGCTGCTGCAGGCACCACCTTCCTTCTGGAATAATAGCAGGGCTCCTAACTCCAGCTTCATAATTCCCTCCTAACTCAGCTGGGATTGGTGGGAAGTTGCTGAAGGCTGCTCAGTCACTGCAGGGCACTGGGAAGAGGATTTCAACAGGAATTTAAATAGGAGTGCTAACCTGAGCAAGGGCTGCTTAGCAAGCTGGGCCACTTCTTTGCTGCAAAGCCATCTCTGCCTGCAGGAGGGGTGGCAGAGGTCAGCGTGGATTGCCAGGGAATGGGGACTCGGATTTCTGCAGAGATGGTTTCTGAACGCAGCTCCAGAGCAAACAGCTCCTTTTACAGCGTGCAAACAACACATTCCCCTCTTGCTCTCAGCAGCAGCTCCTGGCTGGGGTTTCCTGGGGGCCTCGTTGGCCCTTTCCTGGGGGTCACTGCTGGGAATGGGGGGGTTTCCTGCAGCAGCTCCAGCACGGAGCAGAACTGAGTCTCATCCAGGCCTGCAGGGATGCTCTGCTGTGAAGCAGAGGCGGGTTTGCTTTGGGGAGTCCCAAACCCCAAAGTCCGTCCATGGACTGCAAGGAGAGGATTTTAGAGCCCCTTTTACAGGGGCTGTTATTGTACAGCCAAGCATTTCCCCTCCCTCCCCTCCCCTGGGCTCTGGGTCTGCTGCCTGCCCCAAGCAGTGATCCAGGAGGGTGTCAGGACGTGACCTCCCCTTGAGCCACCCAAGAGTTTGGGTTGGAAGGGAAAGTTTTAACTTGTTTGGATTCTGATCTTCCCGAGCTAACTGCTGGGTTAAATCCATGTAACTGTAATCTGGCTTTAGTGGGTCCATAATGTGATTTTTTTGTCCCATGTCCCGTTTGTTTTCCTGCTCCTCACAATGGGTATTTTCCAGCACTGCCATGACACTGGGCTTGTGTCTCCTTTTTTTACTTTATTCCTAAAAACCTCATCCCTGCTGCTCTAATTTTATAAATTACTGAAATGGTATTTGTTGTACCTATTGCTGGGGCAGGAGGAGGAGTTTCTGAGCACGATGATGTTTTTCTGTGGGGATGCAGATCCCATGTTTTTATTACTGCCCAGGCCAGGTAAGCTGATTTGGGGTTTTTCCCAGGAAAACAGCCCTGGCTCTGGCAGTGCTGCTCCACTCCCCACCGTTGCTATGCAGCACCCTCCACCTCAGATGTTTTCTGATTTTATTTTGGGCAAACTCCTTGAAATCCAAAGATTTTCCTTCAGTTTGTTTTGCTTTGCCGGGTCCAGGGTTATTGCTGCAATCTCTGCTATTGCAGGGAAATTAAAATAGGGTTTTTTCCTCCTCCTACAAAAATCCTGTAAAAGAAACTGTCTGTGTGGAGGGCAACTTGGAAAGGGAAAGCAGGAAAAGCTGTTGTGTTATGCAGAAGAATTTCCTTGTTTCTTTTAACTGCCTCATGAGATTAGAATTCTCTGCCTTTATTTTTAGCAGTCAGGCTGGTGGCAGGAACAATTCCTTCCCTTGGCTTTGTCAGTAGGTAAATACCATTTTTATTTTATTTAAAGCAAAATCTGGATGCATAGGAAATGCACCAGTCCTCTGAGGGAAGCATGGAGAGCTGGAAATGCAGGCACAGCTTTCCTGCACTCATAATATTGCCATTAACACTGAATTCCTGAATGCTGGCTTTTATTTAATGGTAACTTTGTGTTTGAACAGATGGGGCTGTGTAATGTAAAGACAATCAATTCTCATACAGAAATGATAAATGAAGAACAGAAAAGCGTTTTGTAGTTAGAAGAAGTTTTAACATATTTATCTCTGTGACAATGAAGGTTCTTCTAATGAATAATTGCAGATTAAAGCAGGTTTTATCACAACTGAGTTGTTTTCCTCCCTTTCCTCTCCAATAGGTAGAGAAATGTTGCCTTTTAGTTTTGGTTTGTCCTTTTCTAACCCACCAAATCCCACTTGTGATTTGTGCTTTTGCTGAAGTAGAAAAGGATTAAGTGACATGGTGGAGCTTTAGATGTTGTGCACCAAATCACACTGTCACAAACTGGAATGAAAACTCCCAGGAATGTGAATTTACATGGAGTTGGAAAGAGCTCTTCTGGGTTTCAGGGTTTAAATATGATTAAGAAAGGGGGTGGAGAGAGGCAGAAAGAAGAAAGAGAGTCAGAGGAATGCTGGGGTTTAAATTTGGTTTATTTTCTATTTAAATCTGTGGGCAGATTCTCCTGAAGGAGAGCCCAGGCAGCTCTGGCTGAGCCCATATGGAAACACTTCTTTTTCCTCCCCATGGGAATGTGCTCTCCAGCAATTCCCAATATTTATTGCCAGCACTGAGGGAATGAGTACAGGTTAAAGCAGGCCATGGTTTCTCAGGCAGCTCCTGCGAGCAGGAGGAGGAGGAGGAGAAGGAGAAGGTCCCAGCCCCAGGAATGCCCAGGCTGCTTCCAACATGCTCTGAGGGGACAGGAGGTGACAGTCTGGGAATGGGGGAAGGAAAAGGTCGGGATGCACCAGAGCAGCTTGGGCTGAGCAGGGTCTGTCTGGCTGAAATGTGAAAGGAAAACATTTGCCTTGCTCAGGCACCCAGTGGGGCAGATATGGTTAACTGCCCCTGGATATCGATGCCTTTATCCCACCTGGAGGAGGGAAAAGTGCTGGAAGGAAATTCCCTGCCCAGGTCACAGCCAATGTGAGCCCCCTGTGTGATGTTCAAGTGCCTCCAGCACAAGGAGCAATAAAATGCAGGGTGTGGAAACTCCAGTGCCACTTGTGCTGTGGGCACCTGGAGCTGGGGAATGTGTTCCCACTGAAAGGCTGCTCCTGTGAGCCCAGGCTGATCCCAGGTTTTCCTATTAACTTTTGCCTCACCTTTGCAAAAAATATTTATTACCTGGGCACACCTGACCTTGCTTTGCACTTGGTGTGTGAAATTCAGAGCTCATAGCTGGTTGCATGGCAGAATTGTGAGAAAAGGGATGAGGATTTCAGAGGTGGTATAAAACCCTCCAAAAGGTGTGGAGCCTCCACTGGCAAGCTAAATCCAAATCAGCATCCCAGTGTCTTATTAATCAAACCATTCCAGCTCCCAGCTCTTGCCATTGGGCTGGTTTTGTGGAGGCTGAGAAGACAGAATTGGAAATTACACCTAATTCCCCCCGTTTTGTAAGATAAACAAGCAGATGCCTGGATGTGATGCCATGTGTCACATCCTGGGTCTCAGCTCGACCTCCTCAGGGTGGGGAGCCTTTGATGTCGTTCCAGATTGTTCCTCTCACACAGCTTTGTCTGGGAGGGGAATTCCTGCCTGACAGCTGCTCACACTCCCACGTAGCCACACTGTCAAAATATTACATTCTGCCCTAAATTATTTGGTAGCAATGGGAAAAACACCTGCTTGCTGAGAACACTTCTCCCTTTTAATTATCCTCAGGAATTTGGGGGGAGATGCATTATTTAAAATGGTAATGACAGCCCTGTGCAGGAACAGGTAATTTTTGATTCTTCTTGTTCCACTCCTCGACATTGGTGTGCTTTTTTCTGATTCCCTTCTCGTCGTGTGGGGGCAGCTTCCCGAGGTGCAGGAGATCTAGCCTGTTATTTACCCATTACATCTCTGTAGCATGTGATGCACAGAACCTTTCTGGGCTAACTGTGCAGCAAAGGCTGCCTTTTCATTATAAATACATATCAAATATGCAGGAAGGCAAAACTGACAGGAGCAAAAGGAGAGCAGGGACAGGAGGAATGTCTTGGAACCACTCTGCTGTGAGAATTTTGGAAAATTAGTGTTATAATATGCAGAGGTGTGTTTTAATTTGATTGAAAAATGTGACATTTCAGTTGACAGGCAGTGCTATTCTGAAAAGGCATTTTTCTGTCTGACTGTCTAAACAGTTGCTGTGTAATATTTATATTTGTCATGTGTTTTTCTAGATACAGGAGTTCTTTAGATGCTTAAATTTATCCCATGAAAACCCTCTTAAAATTCTTATATGCAGGTTTTTATAGTATTTGGTGATTTATAGGGTTGGCTGGGGGGTTTTTAGATGATCTTTTACAATATTATGGTGTGTGTAAAATGAAATACACCAACAGGGGCACTCTCCTGCTTTCTTTGCAGATCCAGTCCAAGGGGAGGAGCTGAACTGGCCAGGGGCTTTTTCCATGGCTGTGTTGGGGATGCCAGCAGAGTGTCCCTGCCAGGATGATGGTCCTGGCTGGGTGGGAAGGGTGGGAATAGGGGGGATGCTCTGGATGGAGCTGCCTCGTGTCACCCCACTGAGGGTCCCCATCCAGCTGAGGGTGACCATGGCAGGACAAGGAGAGTCACAGTGGCCTGGGAGCTGCCTAGGCCAGGGTCAGACACACGTGGGCTGATCTCCAGGGCTGTCAGCAGCTGGACAGGGGACCAGGACCAGAACTGGCACGGCCAAACCCCAGCAGAGAGGGAGCAGCTCCTGTCCCTGTGCCACCCCAGCAGAGAGGGAGCAGCTCCTGTCCCTGTGCCACCCCAGCTCAGCTGCCACAGGCCAGGCCCCCATGGGGACACTGAGGTGCTGGGCAGCTTCCCATGCTGGGAGACATCTGCATTCCTTGTTTTCCCAGCCTGGGTGCCATTCCATAGCTGCAGGGCTCTCCTCAAAGCAGAGCACAGAGTGAGGAGTGGGAGCAGCTCCTGCTGGCGAGTGGCAAGGGAGATGTTTTTATGACATCTGGTGGCCATAAAACCTCAACTCCTTTGAGTGAAAATGGCACTTCAAAGCCCATGGAGATAACGAGCAGGAGTAAGACACACATAAATAAATATATGTCTGCATATGCAGCTTTCATTTACACATAGATATATATTTATTGTATTGGACTTTAATGTTCCCCCATCTATTACTTCAGGACTTTTGCATATTTATTATCTGCAGGTAAAGATAAGCATATTAGTAAAAAAAATAAATCTATAAAATACTAAAGATGTGGAAAAAGGAATATAAATTTAGCCAGGAGATTTATTCAGTGCTAATGTGAAATATGCCAGCACAACGATGACGTTATTTGGCCCCCGTTCAACAGCCCTTGAGGTTACACCACCAATTTTCCCTGCCAGCATTGGCTCCATTCAGCCCCAAAGCAGGAGCCACGCTGCTCCTGTGCCTTTGGAGTCATTATTTGAGGAGTTTCACACCAGTAGGGGATCGTGGTGCAGGCCCTGCAAGGAGATGTGGCAGGGAGGGTTTGGTTTATTCCTGGCCCCAGGAAATGCAGATTTGCTGCTGCCTGATCTGATGCCGTGTAACAGTGCTTTGGATGTGGGGACAATTAGCTGTGGTAATTAAAAATGCTTCTAAGGCTTCATCAGGCTGAAATAAATGAGCCAATAATTGACTTGAGCTGGATTGGGCCCATTGTTCACGTGGTTATTACAAAATACCTACTCCAAACCTAAGGACTTTGCAATGCTCATCACAGGGGGTTTGTAGGCAAATGAGATTGTTGGTTCTTGCCTGACCTAAATTATTCTGATAGCAAGAAATGCAAAAACCCAAGTTAAATTACTCTTTAGCAGAAATTTCAGGCAATGGACACTTTCCCATGAATATTTCATGGCAAGCTATAAATAATTCTGTTGGATTTGGAAGATCAGAAAGTGACTACTCGGATGATGTAGGGCATTTATGTAAGGCTGATCGGCCCGTGCCTGCTGCAAGAGACACATCCATTCATGGAATTCAAGTCATGTGTGGGCAAATTGGACATTTTCCCTTAAATTTCTTTGCAACTGCTCGTTGTTTCAATTTTCAAGACTGGAAGAGACAAACACAGCCCCGTCATTCACCTCTGACGGTAGCTGAGAGCACACAGAGATGTTTTCACAAAGCTTTTCCTTTCAAATATTCAATATTTTATTTTGTAAAAAATATTCAATATTTTTTTGTTTTATTCAATATTGCAGCGCCAGTGCTGAATATATTGTGCTGATAAAACACAAGTTTGGTACGTACTGAGGTGTGGCTCCCTCTGAACCTTCACTCCCATGTAAAAATCAACTGCACTTGATGGAATGACCTTCCTTAGGAATGATTGGGATGGGTTTTTTCTCTGTAAATGCTGGTGATCTCTTCATAGCAACCAGGGGGAAAAAAGAGAAGAATTACAATTGTTTCTTCTTTATGTCACAGGATGGATCTTATGCAAACAGAGAAATCAAAATATTATATCAGTTGGGGTGGAAAGGGCCTCTAAGACTGGAGTCCAGCCAGCACTGCCAAGGCCACCACGGCCCCATGTCCCCAGATGCCACATCCACACAGCTTTGAAACCCCTCCAGGGATGGGGACTCCAGCACTGCCCTGGGCAGCCTGGACAGCCCTTTGGTGAAGAAACACAGTACAATCTTTCTGGTACATATGGTTTATTCCTGCTTAATTTTCCAGGAATCACAATGCTCATCCAGTTCACTTTTCTTTCCCTCTGCTTAAAATCCTGCCCCGGTAAAACAAAGCTCCTTTCTCCCATTTCCAAGCTGTATTTCACTCCCCCTTTTTCATAATCTGTATGATGCCTTTTGTAATGCCAAAAGTGCTGCTTGTCCATGAGAAATCTGGAGAGCAGCAAAGAACTTTCCTGTCTCTCGTGTGTTCAGGAAGAGCCTGGAGCACGTCAGGCCTCGCATACAGATTCAATGGAAAAGCAGGAGAGAGGAGCAGGAAATCAAGAGGAGATTTTATATCAAATGGAAATTCAAATACCTGGGAAAGCACGTGGGGATGCAGTGAAACCTTCCAGGAGGAGTTTGGATGGAACCCGGGTGGGAAGGATCCCTCCCCTGCCAGCTCCTCCCAAGGTGACAAGAGGAGAGCAGGAACACTGAAGTGCTGGGATCGCCATCCCTGGGATTAAATTCTTTTCCATTCTTTGCTGTTGCCATTCAAGCTGCTCCTTTTGCAGCTGGGGTGTAATTGCCTTGCGTAGCAGTTTGCCCAAAGTCCAGTTTTTTCCGAGTTTTTCTGTTTTCTTCAGAGCTTTTCCCAGCAGTTCCTTGTAGATGTGGAGTGCTTAAATGCTTAAATGCTGATAACGCTCTCCATCAGCCCTGGGAGATGTGAATATTCCTGCCACTGTGTGCCTGAAACACCAGGCTGAAAGGCAGGAATAACTCTGGCACCAAAGCACAGCGGGTGTGTTCTGGACCTTCTTTAGGGAGCATAGAAGGAGTTAAATAAACCAGAGCTGGAAGGACATTCCCAACCCACAATGCCCAGGATTGGCATTCTGTCTGCATACAAATAACTTGGATTAGCAGGATGTGCCACTGCTTTTGCCATAAAAATACCCGCTCTTACATTATTTTAAGACACTTTCAAAATAGAGTGGAGTTAAAATATTTGTTTTAAACTATCCAGGGATCCCTGCACAGTCTTTTTTGATTGCTTTTTATAGCCTTTCTCCACCCTGAGTCATTTAGCAGTTCCCTTTCCCAAAATACCAGTGGTAACTCTCTCTGCAGTCTCTGTGATGGATGTGTGTGTGAATTCATTTCACTCCTCATAGTGAAGCCTTTCAGCACTGCCTCTCCAGTTTGGGGCAAATGCAGCCTGGACAGGGGTTTTAGACAAAATATTGGGGAAATAAGGTTATCCAAGGCAATGTGGCTGCCCCTGGATCCCTGGCAGTGCCCAAGGCCAGGCTGGACATTGGGGCTGGGAGCAGCCTGGGACAGTGGGAGGTGTCCCTGCCCATGGCAGGGGTGGCACTGGATGGGCTTTAGGGTCCTTCCAACCCAAACTATTTGGGATTCCCTGATCACTCGCTGTGGGAGGTTTTTAATTTACCCCCTTTCATGTTCCACACCCTTTCTTTTGGACCTTGACATTTAAATATTGATGCAAAAGGCTCTGAGTGGCAGGGAGGGACTGGATGAAGCCCTTTCCATGTTGCTCATAAGGAGTGGGAGGGTGTTTGGGAGCTGCTCCTCTGAACCCAGCACTGTTTTCATTTCTGTCTATCACAGCTGAAGGTAACATCCCAATGGGTTCTCTTCTTGCTTTTATAAATTGAATATCCACTTTTCTCCTGGCTCCCCTCAGGAGCATCTGAGTGAAATTGTTTTCCTGTCTTGAAAAACAAGTCAAAAACTTTCCCTCCCCAAACTGAGGCTTCCTTATTGCTGTTTTTCCTGCGAGCAATAGGTTCCATTTGCTGGGCATTTCAAGGCACTTTGATCTGTATCAACTTTGAATTTTAACTTTCTTTCTTTATATTTTGGAAGGAAAAGAGTTTTTCAGCCTTGTGTTCTGCCAGTTCAGGACTTTTGGCATCAACCCTTTCCCACAAACAATGTTGGTTTGTGCATATTGGATTTTTAAATGAAAATATTGGGTTGAAATTGTCACAGGTGTTTTTTGTAGATAACCCCTCCCTGGCAGGTGAGGGCCAGAGTATTTCCAGCTGTGGGGATCTCTTCTTGGAATCTCAAGGATTTCCAGCTAATTTTGACATCTAAAATAGTTTCGAGTTCCCTTCACACTCTTATGTTTTTCCTTTTGTCTGTTCCAGTTCTCCTGAATTTCACTTGTGTCCATTCTCTGGATTTCCCTCTTGTCCTGGGCTGTTTTCCATCTGTTTCTGACACATGGAGCTCCAGTGAGAGGTTGGTAAACTCTAAACAGCTCAAAGGAATTCCCCCTTTTCCCTGCTCTCCATCATCCTTTAACTCTTTACCTTTTGAGCAGAGGAGAATTTTCTCCTCCACCTGTCAGGCTGTGTGTAATTAATGCTGTGCTTTCTCCAGCTCCCACATCCCTTCCTTCCCATCCCTCCATGGCTGTTTCCTCTGCCAGCTTGAAGACACCGATTATTCTGCCTAAGAGGCAAAAAGAGTTCAAACTCTTTTTCATGTGACAGCAGCAACATCAGCTGAAGTTTTGCTGGAAAAGTGCTGCAACATTGCCTGAGAATGGGTGGGAACTTCCATTCCAGTCCTCTCTGGGAGATGCACCTGGAAGGTGTCCCTGGCACGGGGTTGGAATGAGATGGGCTTTAAGGGCCCTTCCAACCCAAACCACTCTGGGCTCCTGGCATTCTGGGATTCCTGGATTCTGGGGTTTTTCACCCTGCTCCAGGAGGGAAATGCAGCCCCAGCCTGGTCCCTGGAGGTGGGGACAGTGCCCACTTCCCTGCTGCTCTCCTGCAGGACCCAGCTCATATTCCAAAGTATTTTGGGATTTAGAATAAACTTGCAGGTGCTGGGTGACAGGGGGTAGCAACAAATCTTCTTTTGCAGTATTTATATGAAATTACTGCATTCCAAGGGGCAGGGAGCTGAAGCTGGGAGTTGGTTTCAGCTTTAGGCTTCAGAAAGGGTTTTTATTTTATTTCACTTTTTTTTTTTTTTTTAATTTTTAATAAGTCCACCAAAAAAAAATATTTGGTTTTTATTTTTAACACTGGTGTTAAAGACCTAGAGCAGGGAGCCTGTTCCTTTCTGAGTCCCACAGTCAGGAGCTGCTGTGGCACCCAGGCTGTGCAAACCCCACAGTTCTGCTGCCGAGGGCGGGGGGTGCTGCTTTGCAGGGGGATGGAAAAGGAAAATCTCTTGGCAAGAGCAGGCTTTTCCTTCTGTTTTCTGGTTTTCCAATATGATCTCCGAGTGTTTCCAAGTACAACACTTCCCAACGTGTCTTCCAGCAGCAGCAGAAGGGAAGGGTGATTTCAGTGTACGGGGGGGGATCTCAGGCCTGGGGGAGACAACAACCCCAGCCCCAAGGCAGAGTTGGGCATTTAGGTGATAAATGCTCACTGATTGTAGAGTGTGATCGTGGCCCCAAACCTGCCAGAGCTCCAGGAGCATTCGGACAATGCCTCAGGGACAGGGGGGGATTGTGGGGGTGTTGGAGTCTGATCCCTGTGGGTCCCTTCCCACCCAGGATATTCCCTAATTCTGTGAAATGCTGCTTGAGTTTAATCCACCTGACTCAGCTGGAGACAGCAGTTTTCCTGGTGTCTCCGCATTCCTGGTTGTCCTCAACTTACTGGGAACACTTGGTCACTTAATTTGTTCTATTAATAAACATAAATCTTGCCTATGTGAGGAAAAATCTGTATAAAAGCCCAAGCAAGAGCTGCTCCCTTGGCTGGGCTCCACACGGATCAGCTGTGGGGCTGCAGCCAAGTCCTGCTCCGTGTCAGCACCCAGGGCTTTGGGCAGGGATGGGAATTCTCCTCCCTGCACATTTTGGTGCTGTTGGATGAGATTTGTGGTTGATAACAGTGGGAGGTGTCTGGGGTGGGCCTCAAAGTCCCTTCCACCCCAAACCACCCCGGGCTTCTCTTATAAAACCTTATTTTGCAAAGAAAAGGTGACTAATTCCCCTGCTGGAGAGAGGGGAAGAGGAGAGCAGAGAAATCTGCCAAATGTTGTTTCATCAATTGTTTTGCACTGGTTCTGCTTTCCTGGACAGCTCTGGTTCCAGTCCTGAGGAGGTGCCGGGCCCTGCTGTTCCAAATGCAGGATAAAGAAGGGAGCAGGAGTGATGCCTGGAGAGGCCTCCTACAAACAGGGACCAGACAGGAATAAGGGAATAAAAGTGGGGATTTATTGGAAAGGCCTCCAAAGGTACCCCTGGGGAGCCAGAGGTGCTGCCCAGATGGGCCCCGAGATGGACTCTGAGAGGCCACGAGTTCTTCACACATTTATAGGTTTGGTTCATTTGCATCTCAGGGTTCATTCTCCCTTAATTAAAGCTTCAGTTAACGATGGCATTGCCCTCAGCTTGCCCCCCCTCAGAGGCTCTTTGGTTGATACTTTTTGGGCCCAGGAGGGGCTGGGTGTCCTTGGAGAGCAGCCCCGGAGAGGCTTTGCTGTGTGTGCCCAGCAACGAGAGCAGCACTGAACAGGGAACAGGCAACTCCAGAGTTACACACTGAGTATAAGTAATACTTACAGATTCCACAGCTGAGCAGTGCAGGATTTGAAACATAAAATTTAAAACCTGAGGCATCAGGAGCTGCAGGGGTGCAGGGGCACTCGAGCTGCTCCAAGGAGAGCAGAGTGCACAGGGAAGGGCACTGGGGATTCTGGAAGGGCACTGGGGAATTTTATTTTCTGCATGGACAGAGGAACAAAGGCCTAAAGCAGGAAATGTTGGTGCCAGGAGCTCACAGGACAGGGGGTCCTGCACTCCCTCAGCCCCTCTGCTCCCTGCTGCACCCCCTGAGTGGCACTGGGAACCCGGCACCCTGAAGTTGTGCCCAGTCCCAGCTCAATGCCAGGCAGAAATAATAAAAGCAGAGACAAACAGGCTGGAGTTCAATGAGGAGGAAAAACCTAATTATATGAAGATATTTAATTTATAAATGCAGCATCAAGGCAGCAGACTCTCTACTTCTATCAAAGCAGAGTTTGGGACCAGCTCTTCTCTCTGGGCACTGAGTGCCTTTGCCAGGGCTGCCCTTCATTTGCTGGGGTTTTACACCAGTTGTGCTTGAATTTAACATGAAAATAAATCATAACCTGGGTTTTTCAGCTTCTTGTCCTCTAGAAAAGCAACAGAGAGCAAAGCCCCATGCAGACAGAAGGAGTAAGGCTTGAGCAAGAGTCAAGTACTGTGTTCTCCAAGAGCCTGGCAGCTGATCAGTATTGATTAGGGCAAGGTGACCTATTCCAGCACAATACACTTCTCAGGAGCTCAAATTAAAATAAAATTAGATTAATAGAGCAAATTTGCTGCTGCCCAGTAACACTGTCATACAGATCCCCAGGACAGGGTTCACACTGGAAAATAAAGGAATAAACCTTCAGGAGAGCACTGACAGGAATTTCCAGAGCAGTGCCACCCTCGAGTCCTTCACTGATGGGAGCTTGCAAACCCCACCAGCAGCTGATCCCAAGTGATCCCATGTGGTTCTACAACGTTTAAAGACCTGCCACAGACTCTTCTCCTGAGAGTTCAGTGTGTTCCAGGTGGCCTTTTACTTTTGTTTTCTGCATCTGTTGCTCATATTGCCTCTGGAGAACTTCTGCCCACATAAACATCCTCACACCCACCAGATAAAAGTCAAAATCCCTCTGGTAATTCTTTGGAGAGAAGAAAACATTTTGACAAGTCAAAGGGGAAATGGCTTCAAACTGCCAGAGAGTAGGTTGAGATGGGATATTAGGAAAAAATCTTTATCATGAGGGTGGGCAGGCCCTGGTACAGGGTGCCCAGAGCAGCTGGGGCTGCCCCTGGATCCCTGGCAGTGCCCAAGGCCAGGCTGGACATTGGGGCTGGGAGCAGCCTGGGACAGTGGGAGGGGTCCCTGCCCATGGCAGGGGGGGCACTGGAGGGGCTTTAAGGTCCCTTCCAACCCCACCCATCTGTGATTCTATTCTATGATGAGAAAGATGAAATGGGAGGTTAATGGTGTATTGTGATGAATTTCCAGCATCTGAGAGATGAATTTACCAGGATACACTTTTATTCTGGTCAATCTGAATAAGATACAGCCCCTGTGGTGCTCTCATGCTGTAGTTGTTAATATAACCCCTCTTGGCAAAAAAAGGCACTCTCTGTCTTCTTAGAACCCTGTTATTTTTAATCTTATGTAACCTGCTCTCATTTCCCTGTGTTTTACACCCATTTCCTCCACTCTACCAGATTTCACCGCCTCCCCTGTTTATGGCCTCTGGAGTGATGTCCACAGCTCATCAAGCAGCAAATGATGTTCTCTGAAAAAAGGGAAAAGAGCTCCTTATGTCTAATTACCTGCAGTGGAGCCTGCTGGGCAGGCAGGGAAGGTGACCTGCAGTGCCCAGGGCAGGGCTGGGCCACGCTGAACCTCTCCCACATGGCTGCTGTGGATGAGCAAACACAGAGGGTTTGGCCAAGGTGGTGACAGACAGAAGAACTGAGGGATGCTATGCCTGGGTCAGCACAGGGTTAGCTGGGCACTGCTCGTGCCCTCACCTGCAGCCCCCTCCAATGGCCCTGGGGTTAAACCTGCACAGCTCAGGGAAATGCACAACCACGTTCCCCCAGGAAAGCCAGAGCAGGGAGAATCAATATTGAATTTCAGGGCACAGCCCCAGGACGCTGGGCAATGCCCTGTGAGGCTGTGTGTGTGTGTCTGCTGCAGGGAGGGGACAGAGGGGAGCCCAGCCCTGGCAGCCACGGGGCCAGCTGCTCTCCAGAGCTCCTGCTGGGATGGGATTGCCATGGGATTGCCATGGGGTTGTAGTGGGATTGATGCCTCAGGTTTTAACTTTTATATTTTTCAAACCCTGCAGTGCCCAGTGTGTAACTCTGGAGTTGCCTGTTCCCTGTTCAGTGCTGCTCTCTGTGCTGGGCACACACAGCAAAGCCTCTCCGGGGCTGCTCTCCAAGGACACCCAGCCCAAACTGGGCCCAAAAAGTATCAACCAAAAGCCTCTGAGGGGGGGCAAGCTGAGGGGAATTCCATCATTAACTGCAGCTTTAATTGGAGAATGAACCCTGAGATGCAAATGAACCAAACCTATAAAAGTGTGAAGAACTCGTGGCCTCTCAGGGTCCATCTTCGGCCCCATCTGGGCAGCACCTCTGGCTCCCCAGGGGTACCTTTGGAGGCCTTTCCAATAAATCCCCACCTTTATTCCCTTTACTCCTGCCTGGGCTCTGTTTGTAGGAGGCCTCTTAAGGCATCAGGATTGCCATGGGACTGTGATCCTCCAGCTCTGTGCCCACCGGGCCGAGGGAACATGAATCATTCCTGAGCTGGGAAGGTGCTGTGCCAGCTCTCAGCTCCTTCAGGCGAGGCTTTTAGTCTCAGTTTTTAAGCTCCTGAAGCAGGGAAAGGATCCCTTGAAGCCTCTCGTGCTGCGATTGCCTCTCATTTCCCTCTGCTGCAGCCCTGCAAAGAGGCACCAAGTGACACCAGCCCCAAGGCTTCTGGCAGCGCTTCACCTTAAAACTGCAGCTTTGCTCCCCCTGTGAGGGGTTTGTCTGTTCCCATCAGCCTGGGAGGGATGCAGACTGCAGGGAGTGATGCACACCCCTGCCACAGCGAGGAGCCCCTGCGATGGGCAGTCACACATCAGCCCTCTCCTGAGCAGAGCCTGCTGCTGGGATTTTATTCCCTGGCACATTCGTGTTTTATCTGTTTGCTTGGGAAAGGTGACAGACAAAAGGGAGGGAGAGGGAGACAGAAATTTAAATAAATGCAGGTTATCTGGAAGACTTTATTTCATATTCACTTCAGGCACATCAAGATGTTCCAGAGCTGAGAAGAGTACAAAGAATGATGCGAGTGTTAGGAGCGCTGATAAATTAATTGTACACAGCACCAAGCCCAGCTCTTAGGCTGATTTTTTGCTGTAATTCATGTTCTGCAAGCACAGGGAGAGCCATGAGAAGTGCTGCTGGAGCCTGAAAGAGCAGTGAATTCTCCTGCAGCAGCGAGTTTGTTACGTGTGGAATCCCCTCAGTGCAGGAATCATCTGCTACGTTGTGTTTCGCCCCAAAGGAGCTGCGAGCAAAGTGTGACGCCAGAACCTGCCCTGCAAAGGCTGCTGAGGACTAAAGAACAAGGCTGTGATTTAGCTGCTCGTGGTGTCCAGAGCACAGACGAAGCTGAAGTGCTCTGGGCTCAGTAATTGCCTCCTCTGTCTCGGCGTGCTGGAGCCGGGAGAGGATTCTGTGTGGCCGGAGTTGATAAATCACTCCCGGGGAGTGCAGAGCTCTGCTCCCTGCACAGCATCCTTAACAGCCTCCCCTGTGCCTGCCTCTGGGCACGGGGCCTTCATTAAAAGCAGGGTGCTCCCAGTGGCTCCAAACTGTTTAGGTTACAATTCCAAGCATCTGCATCCTGGAAGGTTCATTTGGAATCTGTAAACTGGAAGTCTTCAGGGGGATCACAGAGCCCTGGATCCCGAGGCAGAAATAAGGGATCTGCGTGGACTCCCCTGGAATTTTGCACTTCTGAGCTTGATTTTGTATCCCAGCACAGCGTGTCTGGGGAGAAGAGGAAAAAATATCAGTGGAGCTCTGTATTGAAGCCTTGATGTCACAGGATCATGGAACGGGCTGGGTTGGGAAGGGCCTTAAAGCCCACCCAGTGCCACCCCTGCCATGGCAGGGACACCTCCCACTGTCCCAGGCTGCTCCCAGCCCCAATGTCCAGCCTGGCCTTGGGCACTGCCAGGGATCCAGGGGCAGCCCCAGCTGCTCTGGGCACCCTGGGCCAGGGCCTGCCCACCCTCCCAGGGAACAATTCCTGCCCAATATCCCATCCAGCCCTGCTCCCTGGCACTGGGAAGCCATCGAAGTGATACTGCAGAATATTGCTTTGTTCTGTGAACAATTTCTATTTAAATGCTGGTTTATTGGACATGGCAAAAATGGGGTTTATGTGTTAAATTTATCCAGGGCTCTCTGCTGTGGATGACTGATTTTTTTTAACAAAAATCTCTCTCTTGTGTTTTCCTGCCCTCTGCCTCCGTGTCCCTGCTCTCCCACTGTAATTACCCAGTTACTGACTCTGCACATCAGGTGTTTAATGTGGGGGAGGAGGGGGCTGAACAGTTCAATTAATTAAGCCAAGTTGTAGCAGATCATCATCATTTTTCAAGGTGTCAGTTGAGAAATCTCTGGGAGGGATGCAGATGAGCCGGGACCACCTGGGAATTGAGGCTCACTTCCCATCCCAGCATTTCCCAGCCCGTGGAAATACCTGTCAGAGCTTCAAGTTAACCCCATAGCAGCTGTAAAGGATATTTGCAGGCTTGCCCTAAAAGTCTTAATTTCCATCCCTGTAACACAGAAAAACCCCAGTGAACTCCAGAATTCTTTGCTGTTGTGCAGAGCAAATTTTTGTGGGGCTTTGGAAAAGTCAATTGTAAACTAAACATTTTAGCAGTACTTAAACCATGGGATGCTGCAAATGCAGCAGGAAAGGAGAGGAAGGCAGTAAAGCAAATATCTCATATGAAGCACAGAGATAAGGGTGAATTCTGGGGGGTTTTTTATGTTTCCAGGTAAGAAAACTCTGTGTTTCTGCCCAGCTTGGTTAATATGAAGCTGTACAAATTTCTGGTTTTTATCACACCTGAAACCAGTCTGGGCCCCAGGCAGTGCTTGCTGGCTTTTAAAAAGCAGGAGCAGCAGCACAGGCATTTCAGGGTCTGGAACTGGAGAGGTTTGATGAGGAGGCTGAGTGCTCACACCCTGGAGAGCTGAGGGACACTTGTGTCCCCTGCCTGGGCACAGCTCATGTGTGGGAAACCTCTCTGCCTTTGGTGTGTTCAGGACTGGAAAGATCCTTAATTCTTCCCAAAATCACATGGGAAGCTCTACAATCTGTATGGCCCAGCTCTGCTCCCTTGACGCAATGTTTCTGCACAGCTGTTTTTGACTGCTTGGTAAAGAAAATATTATTTTATTGTTTACTTTTCTGCCTCTGAGTGCCAGGAGCTGGAGCAGCCCCCAGGACAGCCCTTTCTCTGTGGTTTGCACCTCTCCGTGACACAGGGCTTGCTGCATTCATTGCTCTGTCACCACTCACCCTGCAGCTGCTCGTGGCTTTATCACATTAATCCTGCAGCTTTTGGGGTGCAAATCAGGGGCTGGTGGGGTTGAGAGGTGGGGCTGGGGGCTGCTCCCCTGGTAGGAGGGTTGGACAGCCCAGGGATGCTCAGCTGGATTTTGGGATCTCTCTGCAGTGAAGAGGGCTCTGATCAACACCCCAGGGTCACAAAAAGAGATTTTCCTGGGCCTCTGGGGGCTGCTGGGATGAGCAGAAAGTGTGAGCAGAATGAAGATAACAAGCAGGTAGGTTTATTTGTATGTTTTAAACATATTTTATCTTAGTAGAGTGCATTTTTTCCTCTTTGGAGAGTCCTGTTGTGGTGGTTTTCTGTCTTAACAGAAGAAACAAGAATGCCTTTGATGTCTTTCTATAAAGTTTTATCTCTGTGCCCTGACTGACTCAGAGCCTTGTCACAGTGGCTTTTATTTTAATTAACCCAGTGTAGAGAGATGGGTTTGCACATCCTGAGGCGAGCAGGGCTCCCTGGCCAGGGGCTGCTGCAGCAGGATCAGAATTTGTTAAACTGCACCCCGCTGCGTGTGAGCACTGCCTGCCCCTGGCTGGGGCTGTTTATCTGATCCCTGGTACCAGCCGTTCCTGCCTTCCAGGGCCGGGGTTTTCCAGGTACAACACATTTTATCAAAGCCTTGTTAATTCCTGGGTTGTTTTCTGGTGTCGGAGCTTTGCCTGCCTGGGCTGTTTGTGTGTCTGTGTCTGCACCAAACTCCGGCAGCAAAGGAGGAGCTCAGGGGGAGGCATTAAAAGCCTGTAACCCTGCAGGTCTGCAGAGACTCTGTGTGTGCAGGCAGCAGAACTGCAGGAGTGAAGCAAGGGGGTGACCAATGGAGTCTGGTCACAGAACTTCTTCACTCCCTTCCTCCTCCCCAGAATGTGACGTTTACTCCAGAACGTAATTTTTGCCATTGTTAAAAACCAGGAGTGTTCCCCATTGGTTCTCAGCCAGTTCACTTTTTCCTATGTGTAACTTGTCTTACACTAGAACTGTTCCTTCCCCCTTCCTTATTTATTTACTGGCACAAAATCCAGCTAATTTCCTAGGCTAAATAAGCAATTTTGTTTTAATCTCAGCCTCTGTTCCCACTTCTTGATCATCCATGCAATCCTTGTATGCACTGCAATTCATCTGTCTTGAGCAAAGACACACAGAATTATACACAAGACTGAAAATTGAGTTCTTTGTGTTTCTGCCTATTGGAAAAATGATGTGTAATAGGATTTAACTTTTTTAATTGCAAATTCCCATTCTACATAAAGCACGCTTGGTTTCCTTTTCTTTTACTCCTGAGTTCCTGGTTTTTAACAGATATTCTTGTTGTTGCCTCCAAAGAACAACATCTTTCACTGAACTGCAGACAGGTTTCTGTGTCTCCACACAGAGCACTAAAACTGAGTCGCTCTGTGCCTTGCCATTGTGGGGTTTGAATTGGATTACTGGGGCTTGGAGAGGAATATTCTAATTGGATTTGAGGAAGAGCTCGTTTCTGCTGCTTGCTGCTGCTGACCTGGAGACTGCAGGGTTGGTGCTGCCTGGGGAGAGGTTTGCTGTGTTTGGGGTGGGCCTTCTCAGGGGTGTGTGGAGCCTGTAACAGCACAGGAGCTCCCGGGCTGGAGTCGTGGCATTGTTAAGGTTGGAAAGGAGAAATGCAGGATGCTTACAAAAGAGAAGAGCTTTTCCAGTATCCCAAGCAGCTTTGGTTTCTTCCCTCCTGGAAAAGGAGTAAGCCAGCACCTCCATTAAGCATTTAACAAAGGTTTAGTTCCTCCTGGGTGGTCTCCTGTTCCCTCCGGGGCCAGACCCTGCTCTGCTCTCCAGCCCAAGGACCAGCTAAGCCTGGCTCAGGCTCCAGGACTGTCCCCTGGAGCGTTACCAACAGGTTTTCTGTCTCCTCCTTCCCAGCCCAGGGGATCAGAGCTCTCCTGGTTTGCAAGCACCTTGCATTTCTCTTTTTATTTGCAAACATTGCTGCTCAGAGGCTCCCTGAGCACTCAGTGCCACCAGCTCCCTCCTCAGAGAGGTGGAAATCTGTGCCTCTTGCATCTGCAAAGGTGGCACCTCCACCCTGAAAGGCTTTTGCTGTGATTATTCTCCATGGCAGACTTCTGAAGGAAGGATCTGGAGGATCAGCTGTGCCCCAGCCTGTGTTTATTTGCTGCCTGGCAGTTTTTAACCTCCAATATTCCATTGTCTAATTGTGGTTCTTAATCTTGCTCATTATCTTAAATCATGCTCTGCCTTTCAGTGGCAGTGGGGGGCTTGTTCTCCTCGGAAGGTGCTTGTAGCTGAGCATCAATGCCTCGGTAATGAAGATTTATTGGCTCAGGCCACGCGGGGCCGTGTGCCTCTGTGGGAAAGCAGCACCCGGGGTTAGAAAAACAGCGAGAGAAAAGTCAAGGCCTGGAAAACACTTCAGTGATGGGGGTGGCAGTCAGTAGGACTTTCCATTTCTGCCTGAACCAAGGTGGCTGAAGGGAAGCCCTTAAGTGGAAGGCATTGAGGGCTGAGCTGTTGCTGGCAGCAGGAGCAGCAATTAGCACATCCAGTCCTGTTCTGGCTCCCCAGGCCCTCCCAGAGCAGCCAAACCTCCCAGGATTTCCCATCCTGAATGCTTTGGGTTCACTGCTGATCAGCTGGCCCATCACTGTATTTATTAATCAATGTGCCTGGTCGAACAGGGCTCCAAGCCTCGTGTTAAACACGGTGGGTGTGAGGCTCCCCAGGTGACTCCCTTATTTCAGATTCACATTTCCCTGGCCCAGCACAGGCATCCTGCAGGGTCTGGGATTTGAGCAGCACCTGCACGGGTGTTTCTGTGCTCGTGGTGGCACAGCCAGCTCTGAGGGTTCTGATAATTCCCATGAAGCAGGAAATATTTGTGGTCAGAGCAGATGCTGAACGGGCACGCTCTGCAGAATGCACATTTGCCTTGGGAAGAAGAGAGGAGAGAATTGAGGAGTCACTGGAAACAGAGTCAGGCTCTGATGGGACAAGTCAGCAGCAATGGGACTTGTGAGGAGATGGCTAAAATCTCTCTTTGATCATTAAAAATGAGTGTATAAGTGCTGGAGCTGTAATCCCTATCACTGACATGCCAGCTTGTGGCACAAATCACAGCTGCCTGTTGCATATTTGAGAAACAGTTAAGTTCTACTCCAAGAATTAACATTTTCTGCCCTGTTCCTTTGGATAAAAGCCACATCCACCATGAACCTTTGCTTTCTGGTGAACGGATCTATTTGCTCTTCCTTCTGGAGTTGCTCATTCCCACACGCCCCAATTTGTGCACCCAAATTTGTCTTTCTGGCTCCTGGCTGGCTTTGGGCAAATATTCTTGTTCAGTGCATAAATAGGCAGAGAAATGGAAACTTGCCTGTGCTGGAGCTGCCTGGGGAGGGACAGACTGACAGGGGCACTGACATTTGGGTTAATTTGTCTGCAGGACCTCTGATCATTACAGGCTCAACCTGGGTTAAATATAACTTTTTGACTCGGGCAGAGGCTGGAGAGGGAGCCATGGATATGGGAAAGCTGCTGGTTGGAGCACAGGCCTTTCCTCTCAAAGCACTGAGGAGATGATTTGGGGAACCCTGAGCTCCCCAGGACTTAAAAGCATTTTTCACTCTTCATTTATTTCTTTTTTGACTATGGATAAAATCGGTTTTGAGGGGAGCTGTCTCTGTGTTCATTATTTTATCATCCAGCTGGGAAGCTGCTCAAATTTTTCAGTCCTCAAGAATCACTAGTCTTAAGGACTAGTCTTAAGGAATTTCCAGAACAGTCAGTTTTACCTGTTTGCACTTAGTTGCAGAACCTCTGAAAGGGATGTGTTGTTTAAGAAAACACCTAAATATTTATAATAATAGGAAATGGTGTTGGAAGGAGCACAGGGATCATGGAGAGCCTGCCTTGACTTGCTGGAGGGCAGAATATGGCACTGGAGTAAAAAAAAAGAAATCTAATTGTTAAGTGCAGCTAAGATAAGGCTTTGTCTGTTTCTAGAACTAAGAAAAATTAGTTGAACCCATAGCAAATATTGACGTTTAAACAAAGTTGAGTCAGGAGAATTCCCCAAAGAATGATCAGCTTTTATTTTTGGAAGTATCTTGAACTCTTGTTGAAGATGGGGGTGAATCACTTGGAATTAAATATAATTTGTGTGTTAGTCCCACACTAATAAACAATTACAGATTTGAGCCTCTTTGGGTCCTCCAGACCTCTGGATGTCCACTCACCTCGTGGTTCTGTTATTAGCACTTCATCAATGACTTTTTTCTGACTCTGTGCACAATGAATCTCCTAAATTACAGGGCTCTGGGAGAGTTTTCAATTAGACATTACACCAAAGCTAACAGCTCGCTCCTGTGATCCTCTGCATCCTCTCTCCTCATAAATCCTGGGGTCTGACATGTCCTTGTGCAGACACTCTGCTGCTTCTGAGCAGGAATGATGTAATGGGGTTACTAAAGAGGGCAATAATATAGATTTTCTTTAGCCATTGTGTCATCAGAGGAGTGTAAATCTGACCAGTTTGAAAAATCCAAATCAATTTATTGTGTGTTATGAAAATTCCCTGATATATTTTCTGTATTGCGGGGCATTGTTGCTTCCAAGTACCCTGCTTTGAAAAACAGAGCTGTTACTTGTGAAGAGATTTTCCTAAATCACAGCATGGCCATAAAAAACTGAAGGTGGCAAAGGATATAATTTCCCCCCCAGTTTTGGATCAGACATCTTGTATTTTAAGAAAAGGAGGCACTGGAGAAATGTTTCCCCAGCGGTGATACCCATAAATTCTCCACGAGTTATGTGATACTCAACTAAAATCATCACTTTGGATGACCAAAAAGAATCACTGCAAATCTCAATGCATCTCGTGTTACGTGGTCAGAACCCTGTGGCAGATTTGTGCAGCCTTCAGAAAATGTCATTTTCCACTTTCCAGGGTGCACTGGAATCAAATGCACCCTGTGAGGAGTGTGTGAGTGGGGCCCTGCAGCCCCCAATGAACCCTCAGCAATCCCAGAGGGGCTGAGTTCCCTCTGTCCCTGAGATGTGCTGGCTGGGACAGAGCAGCTGGAGCAGGATCCTCTCCTCCCCTCTCTCCATGTCCCTTCCCCACTCAGGGCTAGCTGGGGGAGCAGGGCAGTGAGTGGGGATCACCCAGAATTAGGAAATTTTGACAATCTGCTCTGAGAAAGGAGCTTGTGGTGCAGTCAGGAGTGTTTGTGGAACCTGGCCAATCGAGTTTTCCTGGCTTTTTGCATTTCCTCTCCCACAGCTTTGCAGCTGCCCTTGTTCTGTGCAGATTTTTGGGGCAGTCAGTGGTGACTGAGCTGAGGCACAAAGGACAATTTTGTGCTTGGCATCCTCAGAAGGTGGGAGAGGAGGTCAAAGCCGTGGGCTGGCTGGAAGTGTCTGTAAGAGGAGCTGAAGAGCCCAGGAATGGCCGGGATTTTGTGGCTCTTAAGCTCCAAATGACCAAATTGCCCTGGAAATAATGGAGCCAGCCCAGTGACAGATGTGTGGAGGCTGATCACAAGCTCCTGCTGTTGGTTCCAGCAGCCACTGGGTTCCTTTTTGCACCAAGTTAAAATTCCAGCAAACTCTCAGGTGTGGCAGGAGCCTCACAACACCAAAGTGTGGCATTATCCTTTACTCATGGTAAAGGTCTTATTCTAGATTTAACACAGAAATTTTGAAATAGGCAGAGCTGTGGATGTTATTTGTAATTTTCCAACAATAAAAGTGTAGCTTTGATATATGGAAAACCCTGGCAATAATTTACAGCATCACCATTGTAACAGTGATGTTATTGCAGCAATACTGAGGCAGCTGAGAGCTCTGTTCAGCAGGAGTTGGGACTAATGAGCAAAAGCCTGGATATTTATCCATAAATTCCATGACAGCGTTACTTGTCTCGGAGATTCCCAAATGAATATTGATTTTTATTGCCCAGGAGTGTGGTGGCTGTTGGCTGGGGCTCCTTTCCCTGTTTCCCTGTGTGTTGGCAGTGTCTCAGTGGGCTGTGCTGGGCAATGCCCCAGTGGGCTCTGGCAGTGCAGCTGGGCTGGTGTTGGTGCCCTGGGCACGTCCCTGCCCCAGGCTGGGCTGTTTGAGGCTTTATAGGAGCCTTAAAAATGATCTTCACATGGTGCACTGTGCCTTGGTCCCACTGGAGGCAGCTCTGGTGATTCCCCTGTGGAATGCTGGCCTGGAATTCAGGGATATCCCCTGCTCCAGGTGCTGCAGCCGCCTCCCAGCAGAGGAACGGTGCTGGGAGCGTCAGCTGTGACCACGAGGGGCAGTGCATTAAAACAGTGCACTTTTGAGTGGAAATTGAAGTGGTTTTGTGAGCTGTGCCTGTAGCAAGTGCCCATTCCTGGAGGGATTTGGAAGCTGGGTGAAGGTGGCCTTGGCAGCCTGGTCGGATTCCATCTTCAAATGATTCCCAGCCCAGATGATTCCACGATTCTCTGGAAGCACAGATTTCATGAAGTTCTGCTTGCAGTGAAAATCCTTTAGAAATGGATTGGTGAATCCCAGTGTGTGTTTGTGGGGGGTTTATTGCACACTGGGGAACTGGAGGTTTTGAGGAATAATTGAATTTCACTCCTGGTTTCCCACCTCAGAACCAAAACCATCCAAGAACAGAGAGGAGATTTCTGGTTGGATGGGTGCCCATCTCACAGCTCCATCTTTTCACTTTGAAATATCTGCTTTCTCCTCTACTATGTCCTCTGCACTGGAAAAAATGGGATTGGGGAAAGAAGCTTCCAAGCTGTCTTCTTAAGTGAACTCCTGAACCTTTTTTTTTAGAAGATAAGTAAAATAGGTTAATTCCAAGAGCTGCTAATTGCTCAGCAGCTTTTATTGACAGTTTTTAAATTTCTCAACTGTTTTGACTACCGGGCTTTTCCATTCCTCTGCTGTTTGAAGTGATTTTATATGGTGTCTACTTAGGTGATTATTATAAGCTAATAGTTCTTATGAGCCATTCACAATTCAGATTTCAAGGCTTGCAGATGGAATTTGAATTAAGTGATGAAGGATTTCTACCATGTAAGGATAATTTCAAGGGGAGGGGAAAGAAAAAACCTAAACCCATCAAATGAGAAATTAATTGCAAATTATTAACTTAGATTTAATCAAAAATGATTTTTTTTTTTAATATAGGAAGTAGAAAGTATATTAATCTAGTTTTTAAAACTGTCTTATGGAAATGAATACAGAAATATGTTCTCAATGGGAAATTGTAATGTTTCAAGAATACTGTGCTGAGAGAGTAATGAATACATTATGAAAGAGTAATTGCGTATTTTAAAGGAATTATCCAACTAATCATAAAATTCCTGTTGGAAAGAGTGATTAGGAAAATGTTTAGATTTATTTAAGCACAGAAATCGCAGACTGACAGCAAAGGTCAGAATCCCCTGTAATGAGGAATGTTTGACTGGTGGGTGACCCTTAGGATTCCATAAATAACTTTTAAGACTTCTTGTGTTCAGAGATGGAGGCTGAAGAATCCATTTCCTTCTGTCTGGCACAGCCTGTGAGCTGCACTTGAAAGGTGAGGGAGGGATGAGCTGGCAATTTCCTTGGGAAAATGTCAGTGCCCAGCCTGGGCTGAGCCTGCCCAGCCTGTGCTGTGCCCTGTTTCCAGTTTAAGATCCTGCTTTCCTCTTCAATTACCTCCTCTAAGATGGAGATAATTTCCAGCCCCTGATTGCAGTGAAGGGCCTGGCACAGAGTTCTGTTCCCCTGGCACGGACCCAGGGCTCTCCTGGAGCTCTCAGTGCCGACGCTCCAAAACCTTTCATGGAACTGCACTGGAATTTGGGGAAATTATGTGTGATTTTCTGCCCTAATGGTTTAATTGCCTGCTGGTGGCTGCTGTGATGGGCAGGTAAATAACCTGTAATTTTTGCTTCAATAGCTATTTTTAAAGCAGGCTCTGTGTGCATTATGTGTGTATTTCACTTGTGCCTGGTTCATCTGGACATGCCTCCTAAAACTGTTCTGTGTCCCTCCCTCGCCCCACGCTGTGGAAATGAGGTGTTTAAACACCGGGGTCAGGCCATCTGAAAGAAAAGGAGGTGAAAAAAAGGGGAGGGGGAGAACAGGGGTCACACCCCCAAAAGAGTATTGAGTATTGATTTTTAATTGAATTTTTTTGGTGGACTTTGGCTACGTCTCCATCTGGGTGGATCAGTCAGGAGGGTATCAGAAGATGAAATTTGGGAGTATCCATCTACAGTGCTCGTAGAATGGATTTTTCTGTGCACTTTGTACAGTTTGGTCCTAGGACCAATCTCCAGATGTAGTTCAGAGCTGTCAGAAGTCCCAGGAATTGGCTGGGATCGTATTCACTTGGCTCTTATCTACAGCTTTAATATGGTCCAAACTAACCCCTTTTTTTAGCACTTTCTGAATGAAGATTCTAATTTAATTCCCTCTTCAAGAAGCCGAGTTGGTGTTCACCAAAACAGCTCTGCGCCTTGCATTAATGCCTGATAATTGGGATTGATGAGAGGATTTGTTTCTAATCCACTCTGGCTCTCTAATCACAGCCCTGGTGCATAATGAGCCTCGTCAGCTGCCACCGAGGTGCTCCCGATGAGAGACAAAGTAATGGCTGTGGGTGGTGCTGGGATTTCCTCGGGACAAATTAAACCCCCGGGTTTTGAGATGACAACTCGCAATCTTAGAGAGGTTTAGCAGAGGACTGCACAGGGCACTGAGTGATGTTGGAAAGCGTTGTCCCCACGTGGCTCAGGCAGTGCTGGCACTTGTCACCCTGCGCTGGCTCTGAGAACCTCCCCTGGCTGGGCACTGGGAGGGTTCCTGGGTGTTCTCAGGGCCATTCCCAGGCATGGGAAATACGGGCACAGGAATGGGGTCGTGGAAAGGAATCCCATCTTGCTTTGCCACCCTGAGTCCCCCACAGAAGGATTTTATTTTTCATTCTTCATTCTTCCTCCTGTGACCTGGAGACCTGATCCAGGGTGCTTTGTCACGCTGGGTGTGGGGGTGGCTCTGGGGTGCCAGCTCAGGGATTGTCCCGGTGATTGTCCCCACTGTGGCTGCTGGGTGTAACAGCCAAGCCCATGGGACTTTTTAAAGCCTTTTTATTTTCAGGATTTTCTGGGAAGCATCCCTTAACACCTTTCAGACCCTCCTGTGGTGGTCTGACGGTTGGAATTTTAGCTTTTAGGATGGAGCTCTGAGCAGCCTGGCACAGTGGAAGGTGTCCCTGCCCATGACAGGGGGTGGGATGGGATGAGCTTTAAGGTCCTTCCAAGCCAACCCATTCCATGATTCTGTCTACCCTGGGCCTTGCTAATCCCCAGAATTAAACAAATTCTGTGGTAGGCCTGAGTTTGCCCACATAGCATCACGTCATGGTTCTCTTTTCATTCCAGGCTGGAATTTGATCTCTCTCTCTCCTCCTAAAGTGAATTATTCAGCGCTGTCTCCTGAAGCTCAGCAGTGTGTGCTGCTGTGTGCTCAGTGCTCTCATCTGAGAAATGCCGTGGCATTGTGGAATAGGCAAGTTAGGGAGAAATCCTTTGATCAGACAGCTTTGTTGCTGAGAAAAGAGAGCAGAGTAAATGCAGAGTAAAATAACTCTTTTTTTCCCAAAAAAATTGCTATCTTTCCAGATAAATTTAAATAATTCATGGCAGTTTACTGCAGGTTTTTATTTAGAACTAATTAGAATCACTGGTTCCTCACATGTGCTCTACCTCAGAACAGTTTCACCTTCTTTTTGAGATATTTTTATATGAGTATTTTTGGCCCGTAATTAATGTGGATTTAAAAAATACTCGCTTTAATATTCTCTGGGTAAAGCTTAAAAAAAAAATGGGTGGTTTTTGCCCCCATGGACTCAGTGCTCTGAATCAGAAGCAGCATTTTTTGGTGAAAGGTTAAAGCCTTTAAAGCTGTTCGTGGGAACCTCTGGGACACCTCTGTAGTCCTCAAAGTGTCTATTTCTGTTCTCGCCTCTTGTGACGTGAGTTTGTTAAAGCAGGCCCAGTTAATAACCTCCCAAAGCAGCCTCATTTGCTGAGCAGTACATCCTGACACGTTTTTTATTAGCAAAGGCAACACTTGAGCCTGGTTTGTTTGCATCTCGTTGTCCCATTTCAAACACCGCCGTCGCTGCCGTGACAGAGTTATTGCCTGCAGCTCCTGGCATCCAGAATTCCAAGAGCTGCAGGGAATTCTGCAGCTGCAGGGAATTCCAAGAGCTGCAGAATTCCATTGGGGCTGGGAAGGTGCACGAGGGGGCTGCTGTGTGTGGCACTGCCGTGCTTGTGTCCTGCCCTCCTCACTCAAAGGATGGTGGAGCCAGGTGGGAATCGGGCTCTGCTCCAAGTCACCAGCAATGGGACAAAAGGGAACGGCCTCAGACTGTGGCAGGCAAGTTTCAGTGGGACATTAGGAGAGATTTCTTCATGGAAAACATTGTCCAACACTGGCACAGCAGCCCAGAGCAGTGTGGAGTCCCTGTCTGGATGTGGCACCTGGGGACAAGGGTCAGCGGTGGCTTTGGCAGTGCTGGGGAAGGGTTGGACTCCATGGGCTCAGAGGACTTTTCCAGCCTCAAATATCCTGTGATTCCAAGACTCTGTGGGATTTGGTGTTGCTGGTTTTATTGCTAGGCACTGCCTGGGAATCCAGCTGAAATTCCTGACTTCAACTTCTCCTGAATTCTGATAAACCCATGTAATGCATTTGTTCATTTAATGTATTTATTTAGCTTAGTCCTCTTGGTAGCATAGGATGAGCTCTGGTCTCTAGGTCTTTATTGTCCTCATAAAAATAATGTTCACTCAGTCAGAAATAGGAGAATTGTGTTGGATAAAATTTGCTTCTCAAATCAAAGAGCAACCGATAAAAAGGGAGCCTGTTCTGTCACCTGTTTCCATTCCTGTCCCTGTGCAGTAGAGGATATCCCCCCACTTAGCTCCCTTTTTAACAACTACTGGAGTATAAAGCTCAGGCTCAATGCTGGATGTTCTGTCTGGGTGCAGGAGCCTTTGGATTCTTGGGTAAAAGTAGAATTCCATCAACGTGCATTTCCCCCGTGTGAGGCTGGTGCTGCTGAACAACAATAATCCACTTTCATGGCCAGCAGTAGAACAATGAAATTGTTCTATTAAGTTTATTCAAGCGTAAGAACTCCTGCTAATAAATTAGAAAAGGAAAACGAAAAGGCTCTTGTGGAGGATGTCCAGTGGAACCAAAGCCAGCCATGCCTGAGATTCTTATGGTCTGTGAACTGTGGGCTTTTCAGGATAAACTTTTTAGTTAAAGTGCTGAAGCCTGGACTTAAAATGAAAAAGATTTGAACATCACCTCGGATTTTTATTAAGAGACGGGTGGAAACCTCCCCTGAGCACTAATCACAGGATGGCAGCCCATAATGTGCTTGGTGGGTTAATCAATTTATCCAATATTCCCTGGATAAGGAAACATTTCCAACTTGGAACTTGGAACAGCCGAGTTGAAGGCCTGAGGTGTTTTGTAGTGTTTATGGATTTAGCAGGATCACACTTGGGGAGATTTTCTGGGACTCACTGAGTGTTATCTTGGTTTGTATCATTTCTACCTCAATGCCCAACTCACTGGTGCTGTGTAGCTCTAACCTTTGGTAGTGGCCCTGTAGGACAATCTGAGATGACACCTGCTGTGATGTATTTCCTCCTGCCTGCTTATCATACACTAATTCAGGTACCTCTTCATGTACAGATTCTGCTTCAGGCAACTACAGAAGTTTTAGGAGGAAATTGTCTGCCAGAGATGCAGGGGAATTGCAGGGGACACCTCTCCTCAACTGCGTAGGAGAGGTAGAAGAGTTTTCATCTGCTTATGAATAAAGCAGCCATCTCCAAAGGGAGAATGGGGTTGGGTTTGTAATGGATGTTGAGGTTTGTAATTTTTTTCCCCTTGTTTCCTGTTCTCTTGTCTCTATTTGATTGGGAGAAGTGCCTTGAAAAAGTGGAGATCCATAACTTAGATTGGATTGCTCGTCCTCTAGCAAGGAATGTGCTCTGCAGCTCCCTGGGGCATTAAACAAATAAATAGAGAAGGATTAACACCAGCTTGTGTGGCTACCAAGAAGTTAAAGCATTACTTAAAGCAGTAAAAAGGATGTGAAGATTTAGTGCTGCGGTGCAGTGCCCTAAATAACAGCAAATTAACTCATAAAACATGTCAGGACTTGGTAGTTCAGCCACTCCATCCGTGTGGAGCTGCTCCTGCAGCCAGGCCCTGGGAACGTGGCTGGAGGCACCTTGGCAGGAGCTGCTCAGAGGTGCAAAGTGTTTATAGGAGACTTACATAAGGCAGAGATGGAGTAACTATAAAGAACCCACTCCTTTTTAATTTTTAATTTTTTTAATGACCTTACTTTAAATGCAAGTGTCTGCTCTCCATGAGAAAGATTCTTAAATCAGGACTGGGAGAAGGAAAGAGCAGGAAAACACTTGCTAATGTCAGCTTGAGGTTTGTTGTGTAAATGCAGCTCCTTGCAGGTTGTTAAACACCAAAGTGATGTCTGTGGCTACTCCTACCAGAGCTGTTTAGGGTGTTTGGAAACTTTCACTGCAGTGAAGTTTTTCTAAAGTATTTTCAGGCTTTGGACAGCATCCCAGCAACGTGGCTGCTCTTCCCCTCTCCTGCCTGCCCTGGTGCTCTCTGAGGGCTGCAGTAACTACAGCAAGTGTGTTATGGCCGAATTTATGTGCATTTTCACAGTATTTTAGTGGCTCTCTGTGGCACAATAGGAGAAGGGTTGCTGTTGGCTTTATCTTCTTTTCTGACCCACCATGATCCATCTCCTTTTGCTCCACTTCTTGTGCTTCTTGTGCTGTGCCTTTCAAGCCCTGATTCAGGAGCCTCTGGTGCACAGAGGATCCTACCCCTCCTCTCCAGCATGGGCTTTGCTTCCACCTAGAACATGGACTGGAATGTTTGTGGAATATCCTGTGGCTGCCCCTGGATCCCTGGCAGTGTCCAGGGCCAGGCTGGATGGGGTTTGGAACAGCCTGGGACAGTGGAAGGTGTCCCTGCCCATGTCACTGGATGGGCTTTAAGGTCCCTTCCAACCCAAAGCAGTCTGGGACTGTTCCATTTTCTCTCAGGGCTGAGAAATGTTTTTGTTTCTGTTGTGCTGAGCAATTTGACCTACGGGAAGAGGTGTTTGTGCAGGCTCCAGCTGCACCCACAGACAGCTTGGCTTGTCCCTGGCAGTGCCAGGTTGGAAGGGATGGGCACGTGAGGCAGCCTGGACTCTGCAAGGACAGGGCAAGCACTGGGTGTCCGTGTGCCACAGTTATCCGTGGAGCTCTGCACCAGCTGGGGAGAAAGGGCTGGGAATGATTTGGGTGCAATTTCAAGCAGTGAGTTCCTCTGGTGTCCATCTCGGCGGCAGCGCCGTGCTCCGCAGAAGCAAAGAGCAGGGAGGCTGTTTGTGCTTCACCTCAGAGAAGCTGATTCACCCGAGTAATGAGATTATTAATTCCCTACCAACTGGAGGTTATTTTGTTCAGCCAACTGTGGCCACTTGTGTGAACTCAATCTCTTGTCGGTGAATGTAAACACTCTCCTGTCGTTAAATAATCCTAAAATATTTTCGCGGTGATAAATTTTATTTAGGGCCAAAGGAAAACTTCACAGACACTCTGAGTTCATGATTTTCAACGGTTTGAGTTTATTTGTGGTTGAGTAGAGAAGCTGTGAGGTATCTTTGCTGCATTTTAAGGTGGTTTATTTGCTGTGGGAGCACAGAGGAGGTGGTCTGGGTGACCTCCTGGTAGACTTTTCATCTTCTGCATGGGGACAGATTTGTTCCAGACCATCCCAACTCAGAATCCTGAAGATCAAGGCAGTGAAGCTTTCATGGGAGTCTCAAGTTTGCTCAAGGCTTCATGGCTCCCTTTTTAAAATTCCGGAGCTTTGCTGTTTTTCTCCGTGGGATGTCAGATCCCATTAGTGTTGTATCTGAGCATCTTATTAAGAGACTAATTCCCAGTGTGAGTGTGGCACCACAGCTGTGCTCACAGGGGTGAGGGGGACTGGAGCAGGATGGGTTCATGGCAGAAGGATTTTGGGGGGTGTTTATGCCTCTGTGCCCAAAGTTTGGATTATAAAAATCCCTCTCTGGAGGTGCCTGGATTTGTGGGTTCCTTCAGCCTCAGAGGTCCTTGTGTGCCTCCAGCTCTGCCTCTCCCTGCCCTGATCAGGTCAGTGTGGACACTGGGGCTTGGGCAGCGGGGCTGAGATACTGCAGAGCCTGCTGAGGGCTTCAGGCACCAACAACGGGGATTTTCTCTCCTTTTAACCAACCCCACAGGTCTGAGCTGGCCCCTGGCAATGCTGCTGGGACAGGTCCCTGCTCCTGCCTGCCTCGGCCACCTGCCTGGGGAGCACCAGGCTCTCAGGGCTCTGTGATGGGAGGATGGGGAGGGCCTTCTCCATTCCCACAGGCAATTACATTCCAGGTAGCAGTGAGCTTCCAGTCTCCATCTCCTCTGTTCCCTGGGGTTTCAGTTGAACGGGAAGAAGGATAAATTATTTAAAAATGGAAGAAGTTTGTCTATGACATTTAATTAGTGTAAAGGGACTTCTCCTCATCCATGGAATTCCCAGTGCAGCATAAGCACATCCAGCCCTCATCAGTGATGAGGTGATCCATCAGCTCCCAGGCTCCTTTCTATTACCAGGAGTTTATCCTGGAATCTGGCAAAGGCCATTCATAAATTCATTTGAGAGGAGTGTTGTTTGGAGCTGCTATTATCCCGTGTAATTCCACAGCTCCAAATCAAGCTGTGATAACAGCTCCCTATCTGACAGGCCAAGTCTTCAATCACACTTTATCACCAGTGCAGATGTCTGTAAAGGAACAGGTTTTTCTCAGAAACAATAGAGATAAGCAAAGGTGGCTGAGGAGTAATTTAGAGAGGGAAGAGCCTGGGAGACGTTTCCTTTTCAGCATCTGGAGTAAGAAAAAGCACACAAACCCCTCATATTAGAAATGGCTCGGAATAATTCAATGAGATGATTTTCAATCCCTTGGTTGTTTGCTCCAAAGTAGAAATAAGGGAATTAATGCCGTGTCAGGGCCTTGCAGAGGGACCTGCTGCAGGGGTTGGGGAAGGGAAAAATCTCCCTTTTCCATTCTGGAGAAAGGGATGCTCCAAGGGAAAGCAAAACCTGGGTCTCCAAAAGAAAAGAAGGGTTTTATTAACCTGGGCTGACCCCCCAGGGCTGCTCTCTCCAGTCATTAACCTGCACTGCCCCTCCTGTCACAGCTGCTCCCTTGGCACTGTCACTAGTTTTGCTTCCCATTTTCTCCACGTTTGTGGGTGCTGAAGTTGGCAAAGGAAATAAATCTCCCCTTGTTTTTTCTGTTAGAAAAGCAACTTTGAACAAAGTCAAATCTTTAAATAGACATGAAACAATTTCTGAGGCTTTTTTCCCCTTAATTCTTGAATTGGGAGTTGGAAATAATGCAGAACTTTTTTTTTGTTCCAAATTAATGCTGTTGGTAGGCTGAGCCTTGTGTTTTCAGTGTAAATTTTAATTCTTCTTTCAGCTAAGCTGAAACTGCCCTGGGTTCTTGTCGTGACCCTGGGGCTCCTCAGTTTGCTGTGTTTTTTGGGGCTCAGCTTTTGTGATGGATCATTTTGCAGGAAGAGCCACCTTTAGAGTTGCTGCTGTATTGAAATCTGGTCTGGTGGGACCCCCAGCTTGTGTTTGGAGTCCAAAGAGCCACTCAGGAAATTGTCTCTATTGCTGAAAAGTGAACCCAGCCCTATTTTTTGTTTGTTTATTGGAGTCTGAGGACCAGTTTAGCTCCAGCTACAGTATCTGAGAATTACAGTGTGGTAGGGTTGCCTTCTTATAGAGGAAGGAAAATAGATAACAGTTGGAAATGGGTGAATCCGTTGGGAAGGGAAGCTCTGGAATGTCCCTAGTAGAACACAGGAAATCCCATACCTGTGTCAGCAAATGAAGCAACAGGACATTGTCCAGGGCTGAATGGTGGCAGCTGTTGGGTCTGGAGCCATGGGCTTTCCCAGGAAGCTGAATTCAGGCCTGGTTTTCAAGTAAAGAGCAGGAAAACTGCCAAATTTTTGAGAATTGGATGCACACTGCTCAATATTCCAGCATTCCTGGGTCACTGAAACGTCTCTAATGAGAAATGAAGAGTGAAGCAGCCCCTGGAAGTGAAAGAAATGTGGTTTGTGCCTCGGGAGGGCAAGTCAATATCCCTGGCTGAAATATGGGCATATCCTGTTAGTGCCCATCACTGCAGACCTGGGCTTGCTCCTGAGGAAGGGACCTGCCAATGCCCTGCCCAGGCCTTGGGGTTTGTTAATGAGGGAGGCAAAACTTATAAATCACATCCTGTGCAGAATAAAAGCAGAATTGGTTGCAGAGCCTGAATCAGAGCAGCACTGCCAGGTTACCTGCTTTAAAAAAGAGGTGGTTTCATGGCAAATGGGTATTTGCACAGAATCACTTCAAAGTGATTTTTCAGGAGAAATTTAACTTCAGTGTAATTTAAACAGGGAGCTTTCCTTGGACTTAAATAGGAATTGAATAATGCCACGGGCACTTCTGTATTCATACATGATTTAAGAGTTATTAAGATGGATTAACACCTTTACAAGTGCTGGTAAGAGGTGCCCAAATCACGAGAGTAATCATCACTGGCACACAGAGCTCTGTAATTGATTTCTAATTATTGATCAGAACAGAGCTCCTTTTATACGGCAGCGACAAATGTTAGAGGATAATTTCTATTTAGAGGGTAATTATTGCCCAAACCAATGCTGGTGTGTATACAAATATAATCTGTTTAAACCCCTTTGTTCTTCATGGAGTGGAGAATATTTCTGAAGTGCTTGAATGTGGTCTTGTCTTGATCAGAACCAGCAGCTGTTCAGAAAAATACAGGAAAATGCCCAGCAAAGCAGAGCTGGGCTTTAGTAGGGCTTTAATGTGCAGTCCCTCGTTCTGTGCCCTGCTGGAGCTCCAGATGCTGGAGTGTGGCTGAGCAATGATATCTGCAGTGCAACAGTGACCCATATTGGGTTCATTTTGGGGGTGGGTGTTGTGTATTCGCCTGACCTGCTGGCTGCAGTCTCAGTTGCTGATTAGGCTGTTTTGGGGGTGATTTTCAAGCTCACTTGGTGCAGGGCTCTCAGCCCAGCAGAGCAGGATCTCTCCTCTCACCATTGCCCAGGCTGTGCTGTCTTCCAGGGCAGAGCCAGTTCCATCTTCTCTCCCTCTGCCCCGTTGTCAGAGAGACCTGGGAGAGCACAAGGATGATTGTGGAATATTTTTCTCCCGATTTCATGCTCGCTGTCTGGGGAAAAAAAAAAAAAAATATATATATATATATATCTATATATCTATATATCTATATATATAAAGAGAGATATATTGTCTTACTGTAGAAAAGGTTGTGATGCTGAGAAATTGCAGAAACGTTTGATCCTTTCTGTGAAGAAGGTCAGAGCTGGATGGGAGGGAAGAGGGAAGGGGGCAATTCGCAGCGCCTGTGCCGAGTGGGAATCGAGTTAAGCTGATTGAGGGGAAGAGAATGGGAAACAGGGTGGGTCTGGGAGCCGCTGGAGCTTCGAACCGAGCTGAGGAGGAAGCGTTGGAATGGAGGTGTTGGGGTGGCAGGAGCCCATCTGGCAGTGGCTCGGTGGCGGCGGGGCCGGGGGCATCCCCGCGGGGGCTCCCCGCACCTCCCACGCCGCTGCCGGCTCCTCTTCCAACCGGACCCGGGGGAGGAATTTTCCCGGAGCGTGGCTTCCAGCTGGCTGTGGGAGGTGGTGCCGCATCGCCATCTGCTCGGGAGGTGGGAGAGAACAGAAAGGGCTTTTTCCCTGTGCTATTTCAAGGAAGGGGGAAAAGGAATTAATGTGTTTCTGTGTCAGAGTTTGCAGCTTTCAGTAATCACAGCAAAACCCCGTGGAACAGCTGAGGAAGTTTTCATGTAATGGGAAATAATTGTTACAGTCAATTCTTTTCAAGGTTATTGCAGCAGCATTTTCTTTTCTTTCAGAGCAATGCTCTCGTATGGATAAAGAGTTAACAGTCGATTCTGGGCTCCCATACTAAAAATGTATTACTATTATTATTATTATTATCATCCTCATCATCATCATCATTGTTACTATTTCGAATTGGAGTTGTTGAGCCACAACATAAAGGATGTGGGAAACAATCAGTCAGTGCTGCTCACAGGCAAAGGCAGCGTGTCCTGCAGTGAAGGGATTCATCCCTCCAGTGTTGGAAAGGGAGGAAGCAGAAAGGGAATCTTCACCAGGAACTGCAGAGACAGGACATGGAGTAGTGTGGGAAACTGAAAGAGGGGAAGTTGAGGTTGGCTATTTGGGATTAATCCTTCCCTCACAGGGTGCCCAGAGCAGCTGTGGCTGCCCCTGGATCCCTGGCAGTGCCCAGGGCCAGGCTGGACATTGGGGCTGGGAGCAGCCTGGGACCGTGGGAGGTGTCCCTGCCCATAGCAGGGGTGGAACAAATTATCTTTAAGGTCTCTTCTGATCCAAACACATTCACAGCAGCTGGGTCTTTCCTTCCATGGCCACTAGAGCCAATGGTGACCAGTATATTCCATTAAAAAATCACACATTGTTTATCTGCTCCTAACTGGTCTCTGAAAATCTGGTCACTGAGGATACCCAAAACGTCACTGGAACAATTTTGGGTTTGTTTCTGTGCTTGTTTTTGTGCAGCTGGTTTGACACAGCAAAAATTATTTCTGCCTCGGTACAACTGGTAATATTTGGAGTTGTTTTTCATGCTTTTACTAAGTCCTGGTTCAGCACAACTTTTCTGGAGAAGGGACTTGAACCAACAGAGGTTTGGCTTAAGCACAGAGTGGTGGTGATGAGGTGAATGCACTTTACTGTTTCTTTTCTACTCCTGGCATCCTTTTTGGTACCCAGACAGTGACTGATAGGCTTTTCCTGGCGGCACATTTGCAACGCTCCGTTGTTGTGCTCTCATTTGGAGGTGGCTGTTCCCCTGCAGTGCAGCGCTCCGTGATGCCGATCTCCCCCGGCTCAGCGCCGCTTGCAGCGGGCTCTCACTTCAGCCCCACCCGAGGCTCCGAGCAGCAGCGTGACACCCCCTGGGTGGCCTCGGTGCCATCGGCATTTCAGCTTCTGCAGAGCAGCTCAGTCCCCCCTCGGGCTCCCGGTGCCGTGCCCGCCGCTCCGGTGCGCGGTGCTGGCGCTGCCTCCCGCGGGGATAACGCGAGTTCCACACCACCCTGGGCACGGCTCCGCTGCTCGGGGTGTCCGAGCTCTGCCGGCATTCGGATCCCTCTGGGAGCATTCCCGGGGCCCCGCTGGCGGCTCGGGCTGCCCGGGGCAGGGCTGGTGGCCGGCTCGGAGCAGGGCTGTGTGTCAGTAGGTGTCACCATCCGGTTGCTGTGCGCTGCGGCGCTGCTGGCACCGCGCCCGCGGAGCTCCTGCCAGGCGCTCCCAAACCCTACCCCGGGACAGCACCAGAAGCCAGAAGCTTCTCGAGACTCAGAGAGGATACTCAGAGCTTCACTCGCTGTCCGGAGTGATGCCCTGCCAAGGTGAGCTTCTGGCTCTGCCGCCGGGCACAGGTACCGGTGCCACCAGTCCCGGGCACAGGGCTGGGCTCAGCTTAGCAGGAATCGGCTCCCGTTAGCTCCTGCCCCTCGGAGAGCTGAGCTAACTCCCGGCTGAGCTGCTGGGATGAATCTCTGCCCAGAGCTGCAGCTCCCGTGGCTGAGGCTCCTCTCGCATCACGCTGCACCCTCGGTTCGCTGCCGGGGCTGGTAAACCCGGTCAGCGCTTGGCTGATGGGCTGGGATTAACGAGGGTGGGAGCAGGACCCGCCGTGTCTGGGGATGCTGCAATCCCATTAGGGCAGCGAGGAGACTTCCAGAAGGGGTTTGGAGGGGTTTCTGAGCAGCCACTGTCCGGGAGAGCGCAGCGGCAGGATTACTGCTGTCCTTGCTGCTCTGCCCACCCATCTGCAGCAAATCCGAGCAAATTCCTGCTTCGAGGAAGAGGAGCCCTGAGGAAAAGGAGGACTCAGTGATGCAAAGCCTCAGCTTGGGCCCCTCTGAGCAAGGGAACCCCGTGGTCCTGTAATGACCCTGGAAATGGCACAGGATGAGGCTGAGCTCTGCTGAAACCCCGGTGACACAGAGGAGCCCTTGTGTGTAACTGTGCAGAGTGCGAGCTGGGGTCTCACAGGGGATGCAGCTGTTAATGCCCTTAAATCACCAGCCCGGTGCTGGGTCTGGGACTCTGCAAGTGCCCAGTCCTTGGTAAAAGCTCCAGCCGTGGCCCAGGATCCTCACCTGCATGGCAGTTTGGTGGATCTGATCAATTTTCCCTGTGTAAGTGGCTTTGTGAGGAGCAGAGGAGTCATCCAAACTCAACTCCAGCACAGCCACCTTCATATCCACCCTAATGCTGTTTCCTCCAGTAGAAGTGGAGATTTAAGCTAAATCAGAAAGGCTCAGATATGCTTATACTTTGTGTTCCTTCCCTCCTCTCTCTGTTCCCATTCCCTGTAACTGCTGACATTAGTTGAAACAGCAGGTAATACTTTTTCCACAGACCTGGTGTGCAAATGACACGGGATTTATAAAGCTGAAGAGGGTTTGCTGGCCTTCCCAGGCTTGCAAACTCAGAAAAAATTCACCTCAGCTGCAAAAATACCACTGCAAGAGGGATGTGTATCCAGAGGATGGTGCAGTGCTTGGAAAGCCCCTGGTGGTGGCTGCTCCTCTGCCTGGCTCTGGAAGGGGCTGAGATCTCACATTGGGCAGCAGAGCCCAAGGCAGTGCCCCTCAAGCTTTAAGGTTTATGGTCCAATTCAGTCAATTCAGGATATTTTTGTATCTTGTCTCAGGAAAAGAGAGACCTGTCCTGGGCTGGGAATCACTTGTCTGCCCCTTTTATTCCCAGTGCTAAGGTGGATTTGCATGGCAAGAAAATCCAGCCCTGAGGGATTACCTTGTTCTCCCAGCCCTGTTGGGATGCAGCCTCATCCCATCAACCCCAGCCCCACAACGAATTTGGTTGTTGTGCAGGCAAAATGTGAGGGCAAAAATTGGAGTCAGTAGTGCAGCAGAGGTGAGGCAGTGCAGGGATTCTCATCAGCATCACTCATTTACAAGATTGGTGAGGAACAAAATAATTACCAAACCATCCTGCTGCAAGAGTGGAGCTGGTGCTGGCAACTAATGTGCTTGTAGGCTTTTGTGAGAAATGCAGGATTATCCCCTTCATTTCACCCATTCAGCTCATTTCTAGCTCATTTTGCTTTGCTGTTTCTCTGAAGAATGCCAGTTGTGGTTCATGGCTCCATCCCTTCCTGGCTGACACATTGATCCTTCCTCAGGAGGCTCCATAGCCTGCTCCTCAGCAGCTCAATATTGTATTTTAACCTCACTCTAATGATTTCATTTAAAATACCGAGGCCTTCTCCTGCTGCAGATGTGAAACCTGTGACACTGGGCTGTGGTGCTGCTGTGCCCTGAGCAGCCCAGGGCAAGCTCGAGCAGCTTGGGAACGTGTGCAGGATGAAGTTGGAGTGGAATCAGTATTTTTAGGAGGAGGCACAACTGTGGTGTATATCCTGCTGCATCTGGGCTTTTCCACTGAATTCCCTTTCTTCAACACCCTCTGAGGAGGAGGAGAGAAGTGCCCTGTGAGCACAGAGATGGACTGGGGCTGGGGAGGGGTGTTTGCCAAGCTTAAGAGGCTTTGTGTCCCTCTGTGGGCTGTGCTGGAGAGAGTGTGAAGCCACAGCTGGCAATCCCTGCCTGAGGACCAGAGGTGTATGCCAGGATGTGGCCGTGGGTGACAACGTGGGTTTGCTAACAATCCACCAGTTTTGGCAAACACTTTGTGACCAGATTGTCTGTCACACAATAAAACCAAAGTCATGTGCAACTGAACCTGAGGAAGTCAAAGCTTTGAAAGGAAGTGTGGGTTAGGATTTGGATTCTCCAATTTTTCCAGTCTCAAATTGTTTTATTGATGCTTTTATTTATTTATCCCTTGTTTGGGAATTACAGCTGAATCCAACAAGTGCTCTGCTTGGGTTTTTTTTCCCCCTTTCCTCCCTTGTTTTCACACAGTGAGAACTGGGAACTGTGCTAGGTTCTTGCCCTGCTGGGTGAAGCCCCCTGGGCTCACCCTCCTTGCAGGGATGGGTTCCACCTTTGAGGAGGACAATCACTGACCTTCAAACCTGTAGTAAATGGAGCTAAGCCTTGGTTATAACCAGCTTCACAGGACTGGAGAGAAGCTGCTGCTGTGCTTCCTTCTCCGGAACCCCAGAGTCCCTCGAGGTTCCTCAGCAGCTCTTCTGCTACTCCTCAAAGCACCTCACTTCTGTGATGTGCTGGTAAACCAAAAGAAAACTGAGCAGGGAACCTGCCTTAGAGCCAGAGCTGTTGTGAGCTCTTCTATTTCCTCTTTTCCTCCCTCCTTCAGTGCTGTAGTTGTTGATGATTTCTGTGCTTTCCTAACCTTGCACAAATGCCTGGGGTCGGTGCTTCTGTGCTGTTGTTTCATCCTGTGCCCCTCCTCTGCACGAGCAATTGGCTGGCACGTGATGATTTGCTTTTCCTGGCACCCCACTTACATTTCACTTCTCTTATCAGTTGATTTACTGCCTCTAGACAGAAGATGAATAGTTTGCACTTTGTACTCTTAAATCAAAATGGAATGGGAAAGACTGGTTTAATCATATTTTATTCCAACCCCACTTATCTGTATCACCTATTGCTTAGCCCTGTCAGGAGTGATATGTCTGCAATTTCCTATCCTCACTGTTGGCTCGGCACAGGACCGAGGCTCTGCTGATTCACGGCTCCAGCATTGTTTTACCCCAAAACTGGGAGAGGCTCTGAGCAGCTCCACACAACCCCCACAGCTCAAACAGTGAGGCAGAGCCCAGCTGGGCAAAACCAGCCCCAAAATGGTTTATTTTGCCATTGAAACCACATTTGGAACAGGGCCTGGGAACTGGGGCTTAGTTCAGCCTGACATTTATGTCTGGGCTTCACATTAGGCTTATTCCAAGCTTTCCAGCCCCATCTCTGCTTTGCACAGGGGAGTAGCAGCCAATATACCTGAGGGAGTAAAGTCCACTGAGCCTTGGCCCAATGGTCATTTCACCGTGACCATATGTAACTTAGGGAATCTGGGGCTAAGTGCATGAAGTGCTTTTTATGTCTTTTTTTGAAATTTATTTGTTGTAAAGGTTAAAAATTAAAGCAACTTGGTTAAAATAATTTAACTGTATCTATAACATATTTTTAATGCACCCTTTTTGGTGATGTAGTATTTTGTTCTTAAAAAAAAAATGCTTGGAGTGCTTTTTCAATGGACTTTGAATTTCATGGTTCAGGCTTCGTGGATGCACCTCCCTAACGCTTGGCTAATGCATGTGGAAACAACCAATCCATTCCTTTCGTGGTCAAAAAGAAATCATTAAAACGATTCTGTGTAGCCTGGCGATGCAAAATGGCTTAAATCTCAAAATACTACGGGGTGCAAAAATTAGGTCTGAAAATTCAGTCATGGAGCGAGCAAGTTTGTCTCCATTCCTCCTGTATTTGTGTGCATGGGGAGCATTCTGAGGAGTTGCCATCCAGAGGGAGCCTGGTGGAGGCAGCGGGGGCAGGATGGGTTTTGCTGCTTTTCTCCTGAGCTGGATGGGAGCTGACGGGGTGTGTGAGGAGTCGCTGACCTTTTCACGGGGCTGCTTTTCCACCTGAAGCACCTGCCGGTTTCTGCTGGGCTGTGCTGAGCTCTGCTGCTACCACAGAGCAATGAGAGATATCCTTCAGTTGATAACTGGGTGTAATTTCCATTTTCCTCCTCGCCCCTTGCCAGAATCCGGAGTGATTTATGTGGCTGGAGCAGAACTGTGTGTGCTGTGAGTGGTTTATTCAGAATTTCCCACTGCTTCCCCTCGAGTGGGGCTGCACAAATGATTCTCTGTGGGTTTACCCTGTTTGCTGCTTTATTGGCCAGGAATCAAACAGTGGAACAGCTTTTGCCTTCAGCTTCCAGGGCTTGGGCTCGGGACAGGCTCTGGGTCGTTGCTTAAGGCTGTGCCCCTTTCAGGGGACCAGGCTCAATGGAATTGTATCTTCCACAAGGCTGAAGCTGAAACCCAGGGTCCTGGCTGAGCAAGGCTTCTCCAAGTTATGCAGCTCACTGGTTTTGGTATTTTTTTTTAAATTTAACAGCGTCTTTACAGCTTTTTCCCCAATCCAGTTTAAAAAAATCCCATTTCTATTTCACGTTATTATGTACAAATTCCTTTCCAGCTGCCAGAGGAGGTTCTTGTAGTCCAATGATTGTAAATGATCACAGTGCATTATGGAGATAAACCCAACCTGCAGCTCAGGGAGGCCCAGTGGGGCATTGCCCCCTCAGCCTGGGAGGAGCTGAGGAGGGGCAGCTGGAGGCTGCACAGCTCCTGAGCAGCTGATACTGGCTTGAACAGAGTGTAAAAGCGTCTGTGCCTCCCAGGTCTTGGCTTGCCCCATCAGTAACACCCCTTTCTCTTATCTGTTGACATCCTTGGGCTTTGCTCAGTTTGTGTTTGGAGCCTGCTAGGGTTGCGGGGGCTGCGATCCCAGTGCTCCACTCATGGCTCTGCTGTGCCCTGCTCAAAGCCCTCTCCTGAAGTTAAAAGGTTCTAAAGCACCCCCAGGCACCCCTGGCAGCCTTTGGGAAGAGCCCCTAGGCGGTGCAGAGGGCAGGGCTGAGCAGCCCGGTGTGCAGGCGCTGTTTGGGGGGACGGAGGGCAGGGCTTGGACCACCCAAAGCTCTGGCTCTGCTCAGGGGGTGCTTCTGGCAGGGGAAACAGGCTGCTGGGTGGCCTGGGCTGTCTGTGCACCCCGTGTGCAGTCCCTGGAACGTGCAGGAGCACCCAGTATCCCTCTGGAAGCTCCAGCACAGCAGAGCTGGGGCAAGGCAAAGCTCAGGACAGCGCCAGGTGTCTCCTGGGTGCTTCACCCTCAGCACAGAGCCGAGCTGCTGCTCCTCCCTCGGGGTTTGTGCTGCTGGATTTGTCCCTTTGAGGATTGATGTCTCACCTGGGTGCATCACTGAGGTCTTACTGAGCCTTTAAAAATGGGGCTCATCCTTTTGAGCCAAGCTTTGCTGGGGCTTCCTTGGAGATGAATGAGGGAAATGTTCCCTGGTGGGGCTGGTCTCCCCGGGCAGTATCAGCCTGGTGATGCTCAAGCAGCTGTGGTTGGGGTGGAAAACGTCCTCCGTGCCCAAAGGCCACTGCTGGGAGCTGAGATTGGTGGGAATCACAGGTGGTCCTGGGAGTTGTTCAGCCCAGGGAAGAAATCTCCCCAATTTGCATCAATTCCAGTCGCTCTTGCTTTCTTCTTTATCAGGAAAGCAAGAGTAGCTGCAGGATCTGTGGCTGGTTTGTGCTTGCTGTCTCTGGAAATAATAGAGGACTTATGGAAATCTCAGTCAGGAAAGTGGCAGTTTTGAAGTGAATCCCTTCGGTTCAGTTTCTTGCAGAACACATTTAAAGAACTCTCAGTAATCATTTTCATGCCAAAGCTCAAATTGTCTTGTTAGATTGTTGCTTTTGAGTGGAGAAATGGATTGACATTGATTTTCCCCCCCTCTTTTACACTGATATTCAAGTTTTTTGTGTCAGTCTGATTTGACAGAAACTGAGATCTGTCTTTATTATTTTTAGGCTACTGACAGCTCAGTATTTTTGACAGATAGAAGGATATTTTACACCCTTCTGATAGGGATAACCCTGCTTAACATTCTCTCTTCCCCGCATTTCTCTTGAACGCATTACAAAGTTGCCCAGCTGGATCCTGGTTAAGACATGCAGGGCTTTAATACATTTATTTATCAATTATCCCCTGTGATTTGTGGGGTTCAGGCAGCACACCCCTGATGTTCCCCAGCCCCGTCGCGTTCCCCGCAGCCTCGGTGCTGTCAGGACCAGGGACAGCGAACTCCCGACCTGCTGCCGGTGCTCGCTCCCTGTGCCCCGGAGCTGGCACCTTTTCCATCCCAAAAAGCAAAGGCGAGGGACGATCCCCGGCCCTCAGCACAGACGCATCTCTTGCGGTAAATGTGTCCCAGATGGGGCAGGAGCTTTGCTGGTGGGTTTTCATTTTCTCTGCAGGTAAAAGCCATTTCTGTGCTGCTTTGGAATGAAACCAGAAAGAAATTGTGCCTGAATAGGCTTTCCCTGTCAGAGCGCAGCTCTGGCTGACAGAGACCTGAGGGACTGGAGGGAGCTGAAGCTACACAGATTTTTTTTCTTTCCCTTTTTAAATTTTTTTTTTGTTTTGGTTGTTTGTGGTTTTTTATTTTGTTTTTGTTATGTTTGGGGTTTTGGGGTTTTTTTTTGGTAATTCTTTTTCTTTTGTGTTACTGTGATAAACTTGTGCACTTGCTGTGGTCCCTCAGACTGACCCAGCCCTGCCTCTGTCCCCATCCCGTGTTCTGTAGCTCAGCAGGGGGGTAAAGCAGCCACAGCTTTGCCCTGGGTTTGGCAGGGTTGGGATGTCACCTGTCCCACAAACGAGGACAAAGCCAGGCAGCCCCACTGCCCAGAGCACTGGGGTGGGAACCAGTTTGTCCATGGGAAGAGTTCTGAGCAGCCTTGATGATGTGACTGTCTTGCAGTGTGGGAATGGTTTGATTATCCCAGCAGCTTGTACTTGCTGTGAATGAATATTTACAGTTCAGTGGAGATGCACACTCAGTGTGGAACTGCCCAATAACACTCAGCCCTTTTAATTTAAATATCTTCTGTCACCCTGGCCGTGCTGCATCTCCTGTGGGGTTATTCTGGAAAGCTCAGGTGATCTGCTGAAATTACTTTTGCCATTTGTATCACTCTTTTTTCACCACTGTAAAGGCTCTGCTACCTCTAATATTTGAGTTTGCCATTGCCTGTCTCCCTCTCTTGAAGGTGCAGGTACTACAGACTATTTCAGGTTCCTCAGCGTGAGTCTGGAAGTACAGGGGAAGTGTAAATGCGATTTAAACTGCATTCCTATGGTGCTCCTTGGAAACTGGGATGTCAATTTTTCACTTATCCCAAACCAAGCAAACAAAAGCTTCCAGCTGGATCGTTTTCCCATGCTTGATGTGGAGACATTTTGATTTCAGTTCTCAGTTTGGTGTTGCCCAGACACTGAAGTTTCCACTGAAAACACCAGGCTTTCCTGCCACTTCATGCACCCTGGTTCTTGTCTGCATTTATAGGAACTTTAGTTATATAGGTTTAGATACTGAGGATAAATCCTTCCCTGGGAGGGTGGGCAGGCCCTGGCACAGGGTGCCCAGAGCAGCTGGGGCTGCCCCTGGATCCCTGGCAGTGCCCAAGGCCAGGCTGGACAGTGGGGCTGGGAGCAGCCTGGGACAGTGGGAGGTGTCCCTGCCATGGCAGGGGTGGCACTGGGGGGGTTTTGAGGGCCTTTCCAATCCCAGCCATCCTGGGATTCTTTATTTGCTTTGTGTAGGAGCCCTTTAAAGCACCCAAGCCTTGTGTCCATCCAGTCCCTCCTTTCCTCATGCACAAATTTGCCACAGAAAATAGGCAATGTCCTCTTTGACTGAATTTTTAATGATTTTCCTTGGCTTTTATGCAGTGGCTGAATGCCTGTCTTGGAGCAGGGAGAAGGGGATGAGGCTGTTTGCAGGGAGCTGAGATGAGGCCGTAGGGTGTTAATTAAAAGGAGGCTGTTGCTGCAGAGTCCTGCCTGCCTCCAGCCACGGCAGCTCTGGGATTTCCCAGCCTTTTATCCTCTCTTCCAGTGCTCCACTTAGCTCAGAACAGCTCTGGGTTCATTGCCCCTACTGCTGCACCTTGATCTTGACCCAGAAAGGCAATTACTGAGAATTCCAGGGATCCCTTAACCTCTGCCTCCCTCTGGCAGCCAGGGCAGGCAGGAGCTGGAGCTCAGCCATCTGTCCTGTTGGGAATGCTCAGGGAGCACAAGGGCACCAGTGGGTGGGGGGCCAGGAGTGATTTGTGGAGCTGTTTCTGCACCTGGGATCCCCTTTCAGCAGGGCCACGCCTTGGGAAGCACACCTGGGAATTTGTGTGCTTTTTGTGCCTTGGTCACAGAATATCTCAGGTATAAATCGAATCCAGCCTTTTAGTGACTGCTCTGACATCTGGGATTGGTGTTAATCCATGCCATAAAATGCTGTCTGTGCAAGAAGCTGTTCCCTCATCTGCTGGTCCAGCTCTGCCTTAGTCTGATCGGAGTCACATCAAAACCTGTCAGTGTTAGATCTTCTTTTATGGAAAAAGGAAGAGCTTTTTTTTCCTTTCTAATTTTTTTCCCTTCCCTTTCTAGACCAGACTGAAAGATGTGTTTGACCACCAGAAGTGAATTATTAAAGAAGGAAGGGAAGATTCATTCCAAAAGTGGATGGTTCTCAACACTCCTGGCGAACTGGCAGGTTTCCCTCAGTCTCACTGGACCTTCAGCCAAATATAGCTAAATAACAAATGAAAGGAAGAATGGGAAGAAAGTTACCTTAACTACTTCATTTTCTGAGCTATTAATGTGGCCTTTTCTTGCCATCCACTTAAGGAAGTTTTGGGTCTGTGTCCTTCCCTAATTCCCAAGCCTCGTTGCATCCGTTCATCAAATTAAAGCCATTCCCACAGGGAATAATGCAAATCAGTACAATAAAGAGCAAAAGTTACCCAACCCGGTTATTTTGTGCAAGACAACAACATATTTAAGTTAGTAAACACAGGTGAACTATTCCTTGAAAGAATAGAGTGATCTAATAGCACTTTGCTTATGGCAACTGTATTTAGTGTAGGGGGAAATAAATAATCTGCACTCAATGTGCCCCTTGCTGTGCTTGTGCTGGGAGTCTTTGACAGGCTTTGGATAAAACTCCCAATTCACTGCACTCCAGATGAGTTTTGAGTCTTTCAGGGCTTTCAGTTAAAAGACTCATTAAGAAATATCCATTCCAGGCAGAGCTCCAACCAGCTGGAATGTTGGCTACCAACCCTCCCAGAAATAGGATTTAAGGCCTTTCACGTGTTTGCAAACCAACAGCTCCACATTCATGGACTTTCCTTCCCTCCTCTTCCCATCCCACCTCAGGCATAAAAATATCAGATATTTAACCCTAAAGAATACTGTTGCATTTTGAATTCTTGCTCCCAAACCCCTTTTCCTGGGAAAGCAGGAAAGGAGCGAATCCCCCCAGTGCTGGTGCAGTTCCTGGGTGGCACCTGCAGAAAGGTCCAGCCTGGCCTGAATTCCAGCCAGGCACTGCACTTCAGCAATAAATACAATTCCCACCCTTGTTAAACACCCATCTTGAGTTCAGCTCGTGTCTGTAGATATACAGGATCTTCAAATGTCAGGTGGGATTAATTTAAACTGGAACTGTTTCTGTCATAGGCAGAGATACAGTAAATAAAGGGATGTGTCTGCTTTCAACACTGAAACTGTCTCACTTCCTTTTGGAATTTGGGGATTCTCCCAGGGGAAAACAGTGTCAAAGCCGTGACAGTTGTGCACAACCAAATATTTCCACCTGGTAGTGACACCCGTGCAATCTGAGCTGTGTGACAGGGATGTCATCAATGTAGAAGTTTTCTGCACGTGAACTCCGAGTCAGGTTCAGGGTGTGGACTGGAATTCTGGCTGGTTTAGTGGCTGTTTGCTAAGGCAGCAAAGGCTGTGCAGAGGGTTGCTGTCCCCTCCCTGGGCAGTGTCCAGCTCCTGTCCCCGTGTGTCCCTGTGGCTCTGCCTCAGTGCTCCGGCACCGCAGCACCTTCGGAGAGGAGCTGCTGAGGAAGCGTGGGCCCAAAAGCTCCATCCTGGCTCCAGAAAGGGACAATTCATATTTAACAGCGTGGGGACAGAGCTGATGGTCGCTCAGACAATTAAAGAGGCTGAAACTCTCTGCCAGTTCTGATCCTTAAAACACTTCCCTGGGGCGGCTCCATCCTGCGCTGTGTCAGGCAGGTCTCAGAAGGAAGAGGGGAGGGAAATCTTCTCCCGTTTGTTTTTGCTGCTTTTTAAGACCAGAGAGGGTTTTTGTTCCATTTCTGTCAGCCCCTGACAAGTGTTCTTCCCGCAGCCCTTCAGAAGAGCTTTGGAACATCTGTGCACCATTGCCTTCCCTGGCATTTTCCTTTAAAGTTTTAATTTAACTGGGGTCCTGTGGACACGGGTTCGGTGTGGAGCAAAACGTTCCTGCCCTGGAGGTGCACTCAGGACAAGGCTCCAGGGCAGGGGGGTGTGCTGGAGACCCTGGCAATCACAAGGAATCTCCCTTTAAATCCCTTCCTTTTCAGCTCGGGGAGGGGTGTGTGGAGCCCATGCCCTCCGTGGCTCCTGCAGGGACAGCAGTCGAGCTCCTCTGCCCGGCAACTCTGCCCCATGGGCCCCTCTCACAGAGAATTTTCTGCTTCAAGGGCTCTGCTGTGCCTTCAGAAGTGTGGTTTGCACTAATTTGCAAGAAGTATTTGAACTCTCTTCCATGAGTTAAGTTTTTTAAGCCAAAAATTGGGAGGATCTGCTCAGAGTTATCAATAAAATCGTTTCTGATTGATCCCACAGCCATGCTCCCAACCAAGGCTTGTGTGAGAAGGTGCCTCAGTTTGGGGTGATTTATTCTACTCAATAAAAGCTTTACAAGTAGCTTTAAGGATCAAGCGGCTTTAAAGATCACGTTAGCTGATAACTGTTGTGTTATTGTGTCAGAATTAGGACATAAAATCATTTAATTGCCCTATTCTGTGTGTTCAGCTCCTCAGGATGTTTTCCCTCTCCACCTCAGGAATCAGCACATCCCCAGGCAGATTATAAGGTATGAAATATAAAATATCCCTGTCAGAGGTGAGGGGCCTCAGGGGCAGGAGAGCATTTTGGGTGGGAGGGGGGAAAAGGAAAACCCAAAGTAAAATTTGCTGTTTCTCTTTCTTTGAATTTGTTTTCTGCACAGACAATTAATTTATTCAGCAGAACCTTTGTAAGGAAGACAATGGAGACAGGTAATGAAGAATATTCATGGAAAGTGAGTTTTAAATTCAAGCACGAATATGAATGTTGGAAAGTTGAATAAATGAGTGGTTGGTGGTTGGTTTTTGTTATTTTGGGGGTTTTTGCTAATGAAGATGCAGCAAACATTTTACTGCAACCTCAATCCGACTGTGCAGCAAAACTGAACCCCACGGTGAGATGGGAGAACAAATATTTGCATTTTAACTGCTCATAAACCATGGCTGCCATTTGGTAATGGTAGTTAAATCCACATACTGCCTAGTAAATCATACATTTAATCATTTTTACATGAGGCAGGGAACTCGAGGAGGGAAAAGGATTGCTCATACACTGCTGGTAATCAAATTCATTATTATTATTATTCCACTCGAATAAGAACTAGTTTTTTCTGTCCCACACAACTTCCATGGCTGTCCATATTTATTCCAGCTGTCTGTGCTAACAGAAATGACTGTTTTAATCCAGTGCAAACAGATTTGGGGCTTATTTGGTAGCTTTTTAAAAACTTTACCAATAGAATCACACAATCCCAGGCTGGTTTGGGATGGAAGGACCCTCAAAGCCCATCCAGTGCCACCCCTGCCATGGGCTGGGACCCCTCCCACTGTCCCAGGCTGCTCCCAGCTCCAATGTCCAGGCTGGCCTTGGAGCTGTTGAAATGGGATAGACCAAAAAAATGAGCCACATCTCCTTCAAATTGGGGCTTAAGGGAGGAAATTCAGTCCATGGAAAAATGATTTAGATTTGAGTTAAGAAAGGGGAGTGGATTGGTAACAACTCCAGCAGCTGCTCCTTCCTTTGAGGGCTTCCTTTGGTTGGTTTGTTTTGTTTTAAGAGCTGCTCCTTTGGGAGCTGGAGTGGCATTGCAGGGTGATAAAAGGGATGCACTGGGTCAGGAAGGTTCCAAAGGCTCTGTGCAGCCAGCTTGGCCTCCTGCCCCTGCCTCAGCACGGAGCTCACAGGAGGAGCCTGTCGGTTCCTCTTGGCAGCTCCGGGGGTTTGCTCTGTCTGGTTTTTGATGCAGTTGGGATCCGTGTTCCACCAGGCTTCCTCGTGTCCCAGAGCCTCCTCCAGGGACTGCTGTGGCATCCAGCAAGGTGGATGATTTATTTGTATGGATAAGCAAAATGTTATTTTTTTCCTCTAGCAAAAAATAACAGCCTCAGTCTCGTGCTGCTCTGGGGAGGGCTGGGATTCCAAAGCTTGTCATGGATCATCCAATATTTTCAGGAGTTCTTGGGGAATAGGGGGGCCTTCGTCATTTCTGACCTCTACTGAAGAAAGTCCTCACGTTCAGTCACCCCATCTGCCCGTTGTGCTCCTGCAGGGGATTCCCAGGAGAGCCTGAGCATCCAGGAGCCGGGTCCTGCCGTGTGAATTATGGGGATAGAGCCCCTGTTTAGCACCAGGCTGTTCCCACAAACTGCTTTGGGAATACAAATTCATTCTTCACCACGGAAAACAGTGGGTGGAAGGAGAATGATCCTTTCCTGAAGATGTTTCTTGCTTTGAGTGTCTCGGGGATACACAGAAACACGGAGGTGCCCAGCTGAGAGCGTGCAGGGGCTCGGGGGTGAGGGGGGTTTTGGGGTGTGCCCTGCCCTTGCCCCTCTGCACACTTGAGATGCTTTGCAGTGCACCCTGCTGCTTCCCAGGCTGGCCCCTGAATGTTTCATGGCAACTTCAAAGGTGGTCACACCTTCCAGGCCACACAGAGCCCGTGCTCAGAGGTATTTTTGCCTAATAAATACATTTTTCACTGGAGTTGGCAGTTGTGGTTCACCAGAGTGCCTAAAAGAAAACTCTGAGCAGCAGCGGTGGAAAAGTGATTTTATAGCTCAAATCAGCTTGCTGGGACTGAGAGAGAGTTTGGATTGTTATTTTCTCAGTGGAATAGATTGATGTGACATCTGAAATGACAGTCAGGAATAGATTCTGAACTGCCACCTTCATCTCTTAATTAGTACAAGTAATTCTTTTGAACAAAATACGGTTATCATCAAGTTCATCCTCTCCCAGTGAGATTAAAGAGTGCTTGAAATTTACTTTTTTTTTTTGTCCCCGGGGTGGGATAATCCCTGTAATTACCTCCTATTATCCACTGATATTCATGTATCATCTCCAGTGATACTGGGATCTTCTGCAGATCACTTTGAATATTCAAACAAGTCATGCTGAGACACTTCTCTTTCAACAGCTGAAGAGTCCTCTGGTGGAAATGGTTACTTTGATATAAAACTCCTCTCACTGCTTGTTAAAAACATGAAAACGTTGTTAAATGTTGGGTTTTAAACTCATTATATTCAAAATATTTCAAGTACTGGGATTTCAGTGTGTATAAACACTTGTACCTATTTGTTGCTCCCATTTTGAATTTAGTGGCACACACTAGGAAGTCTTTTCACAGTGGGCTTTAATCAGAGCAAGAAGAGAAGGGAATAAAGAGATTTTCATTATTTCAGGACGACCAGGGAAAGGCTGCTTTGTGTCATGTATGGCCAGGAGATTTTCACCTTTGTGGAGAGAGAAAACAGAAAATGTCATATATGGCATGAATTTCCACAAATATTTCTCCCTGAAACTATCGTGTTCTTCTTGCAGTGGGTGTCACGTGAATTCCTCAGGAGGGGCTGGAAGTGTTAAGCCCATTTCATGCTGGTAAAATGTTAATATGATAAATCCAATGTCTCCAGTCCAGATGTGGGTGCTGTGGCAGATGAAGAGGTCGAGCCGCTTCCCAAGGATCCAAAGGTGTGCTTTACGTTGGAAGTGCTCTCTTTTTTTTTCCCCCAAGTCCTGTTTTCTGCCAGGTCTGGGTTTCCCCCAGGCCCATCACTCGCTGGGAACGGGGCTATGGATGTGCTGGAAACAATTCCCAGCTGTTTGTCAGCCTGGCTTGTCCGGCACATCTGTCCTCAAGGGCTGGGGGAACTGGGCTCTGCTCTGTGCTGTAACCTGGCTTTGCTGCCAACGCACTCAGAACGGATCTCCCACATCCAGGGAGAAGGATCACGCTCCTGCACCGTGATGGCAGCCCAGGAGAGGCACCCTGGGACAGGAAATTCATTCCTCAGAGGTATTTTTGCACTGTGAAATGGGATTTTGCTGTGATGGATCCTGTACGAAAACCAAATCTCTCTGAAGGCAGAATGGAACAGCACCCAGAGGTGGGAGGGTTGTGGGGGCTGTGGGTGGTGCAGGGTGCTGCAAGGAGGAGCTGGAGCAGGGCTGGGGCTCTGGGGAGCACAGTGGGCTGCCCTTGCCCCAGTTCCCAGCTTTCTGCAGTTGCCAGTTCCTGGGAGGAGGCTGCACACCCAGCACGGATGCACACAGGACTGCTTTCCAAGCCCTGGTGTTTTCCACAGGGCACAGGAGGGGATTAACGCCTGAGAATCCTCTTTAGCTGCTCTGGGGATCACAGCTTTCAGAGGGCTGCTGCAGAGTCTCAGAACCTGTGATCAAATGCCAAAGGAACGAGCTGGGGAGTTGTCAGGCTCTGCTGGATTGGAGGGAGGGAGGGAGGGAGGGAGCTTGGCAGGGCAGCTCAAGAAGCTCTGGGGGATGGTGTCACTGCTCCCAGGGAGCTGCCAAGGTCTGCTGCTCTCCCCAGAGAGGACTGGAAATCTCCTCCTGAGACAGCAGCACTCAGGGTGTGATGGGCTAGGCTGGGCCATCCCTGTTTGGTGCCTCACGGGGCTTGGGAGGACACCAGGCAAAGCTCCAGTGCCTCTGGGTGAAAGGGGAGGGAAAAGCTGCTGTACCGCTGCCAGGAGAGATGCCAGTGGTCCTGGGGCTCCCTCCCGTTTTGCAGGGGAGGGGATTGGCCATTTCCAGCTGCTGCAGGAGTGTTGGACCAACCCCCCTTCCCAGCAGGGGATAAATCAGTGCCCCGTGCCCCTGACCCACGTCAGTGGGCATCACACTGGTTCAGAGGGAATTTATCACACACGGGGCAAGGATGAGGAGATCATCTTGGGCAGAGGCTTCATCTGCGCTGCAAATTAGTAACATTTCAGGCTGGAAATTTGGCGGTGAATGTGCCACCCCTAAAGGAGTAAAAGGAATCATTAAAATAAATGGGATTTGAGGCTGTCAGCACAGCAGGCACTCGAGGATCCCCCCAGCCCTGGCACAGCTGGAGCTCCCACACTGTCCAGCCTTCTCCAGCTGTGTCTTCCCCCTTCCTGAGCTGCCAGGGCTTCCATCCAGTTCCAGCCATCCCTCAGCACTGAGTGGGGACTGGGGCAGAGATGAACTTCACCCGAAGGCTCCAGCTCTGCTGTGCCCCTTGAATTCCCAAACGGAGCCACAGCGCAGAGAGGCCCCTGTGAGCACTTCTGGGATGGTCCTGGGGATTATCCGTGGATCTGAGGGCTCCTTGGGGCAGCAGATGCAGCTGGAAGCATCTGTGGGAGGGTCCCTAAGGGGGGGTCAGGAGTAACTCACCCCACTGGGGACAGGGGGACCCAAATCCCGCAGGGAGGGCAGCCCTGGGGTCTGTGCTGGGCTGGGCACCTCCCATCACAGGCAGCCACACGTGTCACAGGTGACTGTGATAGGGAAATGTTAAAATAACTCATTGGCCCTCCCGGAATCAGCCTGGCTGCTTTGGAAGGACGGGCAGGTGACAGTGCAAGGCACAGACACTCCTGGTACACGGTGGTGGCTGTGGAGTTCAGAGAGCTCTGTCAAAAATGGGATGCCCAAAATCCTGACCTACCTTTCCTTCCCTTTATCATTTCCGGGGAGTCGTTAAAAATTAAAGATGCCTTTAAGGAGCTTCCCAGAAAACTGTGAAAATGTAGGACATAGTGTACCAGCGGGTTCCAGAACGAAGCAACTTTTATGCAATATATTGTGCTGCAGAGCAATTTGCTTCCAAGTGTCTCAAGTATTTCAATTAAGAAAAATAATGATCAAGGACAAACAACATTTTAGTAGGAGGGGATTGGATTATTTCTATGGTTACAGTGCTGGAGCTGCAAGTGGAATCAAAGCTTTAAGATCCAGGTTATGTTTGTTAAAACATTGATGTTAATGTGCTTTTTACATACACAAAAAACTCCAGGATTTTGTTTATTGTGGGTTTTTTTAAGGGTGGACTGCTCAAGCTATGAATTAACTTTATTGGCTCAAAGTTTGTTTCACTGCTTTAGCCTCAAAGGGAAGAATTTTGATTATTCCACTCTTCTAACTTAACACAGTTTAATTGTGATCATGCACCATTGCTTTGTTTCTTTTTTTTTTTTCATTGAAGTGAAACCCCGAAGAGCAAAGAGGGATAAGAGAAATGCATCCATTTGCCCTCCCCCTGAACCCTTGCACGAGGGCTTTGAGGGCTGTTTGGCTGCAGGGGGGAGGATGTTTGTTCCTTTTCAAGCACTCCCTCTCCGAGCATCGCTGCCCCTGCTCACAGGAGGGTCAGGAACGGGGGGGGGTTTGCTTTCCTTCCTGCAGCAGCCAGGCAGCAGAGCCAGAACCCATCCCCAGGTAGGCCAAAAATGCTGCTTTGAGCTTAGTGCAGCAGAGGAATCAGAGTTTCTGTGCAAGTGGGTCTTGCAACACCTTGAGGAGGCTGCTGCCTCTCCTAAGAGCAGATTTATCTGCTGGAACAGAACAAGGTGAAGCAAATTGGGGTGGATATAAAACACTTGTGGGTTTCTGCAGTCGCCCAGTCTGCCAGGAAATGGCTTTTCAAAGCCACGGGCTCCTCTTCCCATGTGTTTTCCCGGAGCTGTGCTGGAGTAACCACGATTAATAGAGGGCCATTACCAGGAAATGGTTGTTTCTTTTTAGGGGCTGGGGATGGACGTGGCTGCAACAGCTGTGCTGGAAAATATCTGAAAAGGTTTTTTTAAAGATACAGGAAAAGAACAGAAAATAGTTTAAATTCTTGCAGACCACGAGGAAAGTGTTTCAGCAATGTCCTCGTTCCTCACCTCTCCCCATCTGTGGGATTTACAGCAGGAACTGCCTCGGTGCAACACTGGCAATAATCAGAGCTCCCAGGTTCCTTCTGAACAGAGGAAATTACCTGGGCTGGGGGCTGCTCTCGTGCTGAACAAGCAGGGGCAGAGGATGGAGAATGCAGAGGAACAGGGAAGGTCCCTGTGTGCTGCTCGGGCTCAGCTGCTGGGGGGATGAGCCGGGCTCCAGTCTGGACTCACTGGCCCTCCTGGGGTGGTCAGGGCACTGCTGAAGGTTTCACCTCAGTCAGCAGGAGCAGCCTTTGCCTGGCACAAAGGCAGAAGAGATGCAGAAGAAAAATTTTAAGAAAATAAAAGGAAAGAAAAAAGAAAAAGAAAGGATAAAAGAGGAGAGAAGAACAGAGGACCCCAGATCTTTCCCTCAGGCACTTGTCAGCTCTCAGCAAGGTGGGGATACAAGGACAGCAAAGTCCACTTTCTTCTCCTGCTCTGTTAAAAGTTGGAGGGAGAACATTTGTTTTCAGGTTTTTTTAGGAGAGGTGCTGAAGTGTGGGATTGGTGAAGCAGCATTGCCTTGAGATTTAGATGACTCTGGTTGGGTTTGGTAATGGTTTGCTGAGTTCTTCTGTCTCCTCAAGCCTGAGAAGGTATCAAGATCTCATTGCTCTTGCCCCAGCCTCAGCAGGAAAGAGCCAGGAGTTATTTCTGTATTTATGGAATTTCACACTCAGATTAACTTCATTAGAACAGGGCGTTGTTTTCACTGAGGTGTTGGAACTCATCCATTTTTTCTACCCCTCTTCCACAACGTAAAATACAAAACATTTTCTTGCAATCACCATGCCTGATTTGCAGCTTTAGGTTGCCACAGCCTGGCCAGAAGCTTCAAGGCAGGCTGGGCTTCCCTGCTCTGGGATCAGGGCGTTTGGCTGAATTGGAACTGGTACTAATTCTGTATTTACCCAGGCACGAGCCTCGTGGAGCCATCAGCTCCAAAGAGAAAAAGGGAACGGAACTGGAAGCCCCCTGGACTGGGAGGGTGGGCCTGGGGAGGTGGGGACAGCTCTGTCACCTCCAGGGCTTGGGGACCCTTGTGACTGGTGAAGTTGAGTGTGGTGCCCTTTGCTCTGAGGGTGACCGTGACCTGATGGAGAAGTTCTGGTGCCCAGGGTGTGGCACTTGTTCTGCAGGTTTTCCGTGGGAATTTTTCCCAAAAGGGATTGGAAGAACCTGGTTCCCTCCAAACTGGTGAGCTCTGCTTGTATTTTGACAGTTTGTTTATTGTGGATGCTCAGACTTGTCAGAGAGACTCAGGCAATGTTTCTTCTCTCTTGTCTGGCTAGGAAAATTATTTGGATAGGATATTTGGGGGTTGGGGTTGTTTTAGTATTCTAGTCAAACTACAATAAATTTTTAAAAAATGAGATTACAAGAAACTAGGGGATTAGAAGATGTTCCTTGGAAGGTTCAGATAAGAAGTGGCAATTTGTGCCTTGCTGCAGTAGCTGCGCTTTGCAGAGCACACTTCCTCTACCCCGGGAAAACAAGAAATGGTGTCACCATCCCTGCTCAGTTCTATTACTAAATTGTCAGAACAGAGTCAGATTGCTGCCAGCAATGCTCCAACTCCATTTTCACTTCCCTGTGGCTCAGCAGCGACCTTGGTGCACTTGGGCAGTGCCCGTGCGGAGCTGGCTGGGCAGGCACAGGGGCCGGGCTCTGGCAGATATTCCCTGACAAAGCCTGGCATCTGGGTGTGCAATTGGCTGCTGCTCTGCCCAGCACAGCTACGGGGCCGTGGCTGAGCCTCCCAGCTGGGAGTTCTTAATGACCAGCAAGCCCTGGGCCATCTGTTCGTGCAGAGCTCTCGCTGAACACAACTGTTGCTGGTTTATGCACCTGGGGTGTTCCTCTCAGAAGGGCTTTAAGTGAGACCTATTATCTCACCTTTCAAATGGACTGTCAGACAAAGAAGTTTTTTAATTAGTGGCAAAGGTGGGATCGTTATCATGGAAGAGAACAGTAAAAGGCCTGAGCAGAGTCCAGCAGAGCAATCTGTGCCCACGAGCAGCGCTGGGAGCTCCCTGGGGATGCAGGGATGGAGGCTTCGGATCTCCCTCTCTCCTTGCCCTGGCTGCTCCCTCCATTAATGCCTGGGCTGCTGCCTGTGGGGCCATTAGTGCCTTTCCCAGGGAGGTGTGCTGGAAAGGAGCAGGATGATGGGATCGTTAAGGCTGGAAAAGACCTCTGAGATCACCAAGCCCAACCCTGCAGCACCACGGTCAGCACTAACCCAGCTCCCCAAAGGTCGCATCCACGTGGTTTTCAGGGTAACACAGTCTGCATAGCCTGGCTTTGAAGCTTTGAGAGTCTTTATTTTCTGTTCTACTTCTTGTTCATGAAGTTGTCACTCCCCACATCCTGGGCATAGAGGGAAGTTTGGGGGTGTGTGAGATGTGTTCATTTTTCACTCTCCCGGTGCAGAGATGTCAGAAATGCACGAGCCAGAGAGGGCCAGGGCTCACTGGCTGTCAGTGTGTGAACAGTTCCTTTGCTGGATGTCTTGTTAATTATGCAGGGTGTTCAAAAGCCATCTCTGACTGGTGTAACTCAGGTGTGGGACAGGTGCAGGCAGGACAATGATTCCTGGACGTTGTCTCCTCCCAGAAACAGCCACTAATGAGACAACACACGTGTGCCAGCTTGGCTTCCCCTCCTGCTCCCCGTGGCTTTCATCCCTCTGATGCCTTTTCCTGGTCTTAAAATCAAGAGTCAAACAGGGTTTGAAGGGAAAAAGGGATTTTCCCTTGGGATTTATTTTAAGGACCCTCAGGTGCACCACGGCCAGGTCGAATGCACCTCCCTGCACCCCGCACTGCACACCCACCAAAGATCTGGGATCCCATTAGAGGTGTCACTAATTAGCACATCTATCAAAGATTCCCCAAGGAGAGGCTCGAGGGAGCCCCCTCCCCAAGGAACCTTCCCCTGGATGGTTCTGTCTCAGGTTCCAAAATGTGTTCTGGAGAGGCCCTTGGGCTCTGGGCACACTGATCCCTCACTGCGAAGCTGCTGAGATGTTCAGTCTCCCAGCCTGGCAAACAAGTCCCAGAATGTGGGCAAAGAGCACCAAGAATGCAGAAACTGGAAAGAGGTATAACGGGGATAAAAGAAAAGGCAAAAAATCATCCTGGCTCAATGCCCTGGAAGATCTTTGCCACACTAAAGTGATATTTCCATCCACTACTGCAGGTGTTCGGTGGCAAAGCTGGGCTCTGCTCCGTTTTCATTGGGATCTATAGACCAGCAAAGTGAAACAAATCCAGCAGCTTCCTGAGCAGAGCTGGAGCCATTCTGGGTGCTCCTGGCAGCTGCTGCCTCCTGCTCCCATCCCAGAGCTGAGCTGCTTTCCCTGGACAGCAGACGAGGCTGTGCTCTGTAGGTAAATCATCATTTCAGAGCCCTCACTGCCAACATCCCTCCTGCTTCCCACTGCCGGGGCTGGCCTCACAGGGGGAGATAGCACTGAGCACTGCTGCCTGCACACGGTAATTCAGCAGCAAACTAAACCTTGGCACACTTTAAGGGCTGTTTCTTTGTCAGTTCCACACATTTGGGATGGTGACTCCTTTCCTTCACCGAGGACCTGCACCAAGAGAATTCCACAGTCACAGCCTGTGCTCTGGGTTTGCCGGTTCCCTTTGCTGGGGGTGGCACACGGAGTGCAGGTGAGCCTGAAATCAGCACCTGATGCAGGAGCTTTTGTTGTTTGATGGTTTCTGGCTCTTGTGGAACCAGCTCCGAGTCTGTCACGATCATTTCAATGGTTCACACCTCACGAGTGACCATTTCTTACACAAATAAAGTGCAAGTTCTGCTTAAGTACCGTCAATGAATCTGTGCCTAATTAAGTGCACAAGGGCTTCATACAGTAATGGTTACTTTCCCCTCTAGTGCATATGCAGAAATACTAATTTGTTTGTGAATCCCTTGAACCCCCAGGTGCAGCAGCAGCTTTCTGTGCCTCAGGGGATGCTCTGAAGTGCTTCAGGCTTTTCTGGAGGATGGGATTCTCTGGAGCCGACAGCCAACAACAGATCAGCCTCCCCCTCCACCCTCTGCACTGGAAGTGTCTCCCCGGTTCCCATCAGTGGATTGAGCTGGAGTGAGACAAGGCAGGTGCCTGGGGTTTAAGGGAGCTTTTCATTTTAGGTTCTGGAAGATTCCCTGAGAGCAGCTGCAGCCGTGGCCGTGCTCAGAGGCCAGAGCCGAGCCCCAGTCACTGCGATGTTCCTTCCCCTCCGAGCTACCAGTTATGCAAAGTGAAGCTTTACCTGAGCAGGGATTAAGATTTTCCATGTTTAGCTCAAAGCATTTAATGGAAAGTGATCTGTCTGGGAAGAAAGGAGGGGGAGGAAGCAAAATCAAAACCCCCTTAAACACAAGCATCTTATTTTAGTGCTGTGTCTTTCATAAATCCTAAAGGTTGTTTTGTTTCTGCCAAGAGTGTTTTGTTTAAAATCAGCTTATGTTTAGAATACAAGAAGGAGGAGGAGGAAGAACCAGATTCAATAATTTTCTTCTGCTTCTGGTCGTTGTTCCTCACTTGATTACTTGCCAAAGTGCCAGAACTGACAAATTATCCAATACCCCAAAAGTGACGGCAGCGCTGCAGCAGCTGTAAAGCTGGATTAGTTTATAAAGTGTCCGTGTTGTGCTCCAGAAAATGAATAACCAAGGCTCAGCAAACCTGTTGCAGGTCCTTTCCCCCTTTCTTTCTCTTTCTGCCTTTTCTTTTGGGCACTAAAAGGAGCGGAAAGTTACACATTTATTTACTTGCCAGCAGAGAGGAAATCCTTCAGAAAGAAAAATTATGTGCTACCAAAACCATTTCAGGATGGGGAAGGGGATACATTGGATTTCCAGCCTGCTTGGTGCTCCTCTGGGGAGCTGAGGGGGCAAAGGGTTTGGAGGCTGGAGATGTTGCAATTCAGTCATTATTTTCCAGAGGATAACACCGAGATTTACTCCGTCAATTATTAAGTATTATATCCTGAATTAGAACCAGCAGCTGACTTCACATCAAGGCAGGGATGTGCCGAGGGCTGCTGCAGGAAGACACAAGCAGTGCATCAGAGCTGGTAGCTGAGCTTTGCCAGCACTTTCTGCTCGTTTTTATTAGTATTTTCTGTGCCCTGCCCCGCAGGGAGGTGTGTCCTGTCCCCTGTGTGCAGGTGTGCGGCTCTGATGTGCCCTCTGGGTGCCCGGGAAGAGCAGCATTCCCAAGGAAACCGTGGGGGAATCCCAGCCCTGAGCCGCAGGAGCAGCTTTGGGATGAGATTTTATGTTTTGCTAACTTTGTGCTTGGGGGAGGCCGAGCCCCTGCATGGGGAGCACTGAGAGAGCAATGCCCACTGGTGCTTTTACAGCAAGAAATACACGAATATCCATGCACAGGGCAAGCACAGCTTTGTGCTCCTTAGGACACCTCCAGGGCTGGGCTGGGCTGAGGGTTTGCGTGGGGCAGGGCAGAGCTGCTCTTCTGCAGGTGGAGAGGGGCTGTGAGAACCCCCAGGGCTGTGCTGTGCTCCCAGCAAAGGCAGCCCCGAGCTGGCCCAGCACCCTGCAGTGGAGTAATTATGGAATATTGTGTGGTGACCAGTGCAGGTCATGGGGAAAGCACAGGGAAAGCTGAATTGTGTATTTATCACACAATCCCAGAATGGGTTGGGATGGAAGGGATATTAAAGCTATTTCATTCCACCCCTGCCATGGGCAGGGACACCTCCCACTGTCCCAGGCTGCTCCCAGCCCCAATGTCCAGCCTGGCCTTGGGCACTGCCAGGGATCCAGGGGCAGCCACAGCTGCTCTGGGCACCCTGTGCCAGGGTCTGCCCACCCTTCCAGGGAACAATTCCTTCCCAAGATCCCCCCCAGCCCTGCCCTGTGGCACTGGGAAGCCATTCCCTGGGTCCTGTCCCTCCAGGCCTTCCCCCAAGCCCTTGAGCAGTGAATTGAAGCTGCTGTGCCCTGTGCCACTGGGGGCTCACCCACATCTTTGCCCGCCCTCCCCGGGTGTTGTCCCCACCTGTGAGTGACACTTGGCAGTGCCACCGATGTGCCACATCACCCCCCAGTGCTTTAATGCGTGTGCCTACATAACGAGGCCCCCAAATTAATCCTCAATGTGCTTGCTTACAAAGGAGCAGCATCGCAGGGATGTTAATTAATCAGCCCAGAGCAGCTGCAATGTCCTGGTGTGCAACAGAATTAATTGACCGAATTCCTCCCCAGACTGAGCCCACCCAGTGATGGAGCTGTGAGAGCTACCAGGGCCACCCTGCAGCCTGCCAGCACCTCCAGCACAGGCACTTACAGCCTAATTCCTTCTCCAGGAGCTGCAGGACCCAGGCAGGGTCAAAACAGAGAGACCCTCCCTGTTGTAATGCTCAGCCATTTGTATTTAGCACCTCTTTGTAGGGCAGGGGGAGACGGGCAGAGTTTAATTAGGTGTGGCTGGTGCTAAAAGCAGAGCTGCACTCTGGGGCTGGGGTTATTGGACCTCATTAGGAAGGGTTTGGAGGCTGGCAAGGAGCTGATGGAACCTGCAGTGCCACAGAGGCTGCAGGGAATCGCTGGTTTGGTGGGTGGCAGGAAGGGTTTGACTGGGAGGGCTGCAGTAATGAAAAGAGGATGGATAACAGTAAAAGGGACAAGATTACATCCTTAGAAACTGCAAAATGAAAAAATTCATCCCTAGCTGGAAAATTACCGTTTTAGATGAGAGAGGAAGAGAAGGCCTTTAATGTCCTTGTAGCTCTTGCCTTACAAACCAGAACTTGGAGCAGCTCTGCCACCCCCAGCATGGAGAATGTGGTTTAACACTCTGGGCACAGCAGTTCAAAGTGAATGTTAATCAGAACTGGTGTGGAAAAAGCCTTTCTGTTCTCCTCTTCAGCATCACAGCCTGGCTTTCCTCAGGATCCCAAAAGGAGGTGGTTAAAGCAGCCCAGTAGGACAAAGAACCCCAGGATGGGTTGGGTTGGAAGGGACCTCAAAGCCCACCCAGTGCCACCCCTGCCATGGCAGGGACACCTCCCACTGTCCCAGGCTGCTCCCAGCCCCAGTGTCCAGCCTGGCCTTGGGCACTGCCAGGGTGTCCCATCAGTCCATGGCCCCAGGAAAACTCTCCAGAGATCAATTTCTTTTCTGCAGGGAGCAGTAGAAGTGACCCCAAAACGACAGGGATGGTAACAAGCACAGATGGGGGAATGGAGACCAAAATCCCCGGAGGATGAGGACCTGGAAGCCCTGTTCTGTGGGAACAGGCTGTGCCAGGTCTGCTGTGCCCTTCTGGGGGTTCCCAGCTCTGCCTGCCTGCCTGTCCCCTTCGTTAGCAGCAGAGGTGTTGGCAATTAGGAGAGGTGTGCTCTGTTTTCTCCACATGGATCAAAGAGCAGGTGAGACAGAAGTAACAGAAAACCTCCAGGGACTGTGGCACTGGGAGGGAAAAGCATTGATTTTTGGTGGTTTTGGGGTGTAATGCATTTCCAGCACTGGTGTGGCTGAGTCCCCAAGGAGAACATCAGGCAGGGGAGGGTATTTTGGGGCTGTGTGAGAGCCATCACGTTCCAGGGCTCTGGGGAGGAATCAAGGAGGTGCTGGCTGATGATAGCCTGGCAAGGGAGCAGGAATTTCAAAAAGTTCCCTTTAAATCTGTGCAAGGCTGGAGCTGCCCCTCAGAGCAGCCCTGACCCACAAGGAAGTCTCCCATTTTCTCCTCAGTGTGTAATTTCCCAGCAGGCTGATTGCTCCTCCACAGCATTTTCATCACTCTGGACAAGGAAGGAGAAAATTACTGACAATTAGCTGTACTCTTCAGGCTTCACTCAAGCAGAATCCCATTGCCTGCACTGGGAATGATTCCCAGGACTGGATTCCAAGTTTTCCCCCTCTCATCATTTACGAGAGGGCTGAAGAGAACCCCTGCAGGGCCCAGCACAGTGCTGGAAGAAAAGATCTTTTCCTTCTTGTTATTGGATGCACTGAGAAATATTTCTGGGGAATGAGGTGTTTGATCAGGGAGTCTGTCACACCTGTGGATGGCTTTGATTGAAGAAGGATTTACCCTCAGCCATGATCTGGAGAGGCAAATGTGGGAGCAGCACCCTGTGAGTGACTGGGAAGATCATTGCACTGGAGGTTTTCACTTTTCCAGTAGTTTTTTTTTGTGGGGTATCTTTCAATGGGATCTTTTGATGTGAAGAAAGCACCGAATCAACCAGCACTGCTTAATTCAACTAAGGAAATTGTGATGTGAAGGAGAAACAACAAACACACCTGGCTAAGAGGATGGGATTTATTCTGCTACTGTGTAGTCAGAGCCAAATGCTTTGAGAGAACCTGGTTGTAAAGCACTTGGAAGGCATTTATCCAATAAATCCCTGAGTGACAGCTTCCCACATCCTGATGCCTGATGCATTTGGGATTTCTTGCCCACAGGGAATTCTGCAGGTTAAGTAAATCCTCTCTGATAACTTCTGAAGAGGGAAGTACCCGAACTCCTCGAGGAACAACCAGAAGACCCTGGGCAGGTATCAAATAATAACAATTTCTGAAATATCTGCAATCCTGCATGCTGGAGGGCTCGGAGGGGGCCCTGCATGCCCAGAGCTGGGCTCATTCCATTCCAGCAGTGCTTGTCAGGCTGTCCCCTCCCCAGCCAGCTCCTTTTGCAGCCCTGACCCCGCTTTTACCCTTGCCCTGGGGAGCAGAGCTGCCCATCTGCTGCAGAGCTGCCAAGGTGAGGGGGGTTTTCTCCGTGTGTGGATCCTGCTGCCCCCGTGCCAAGGGCCTGGGGATGAGCCCAGGCAGCTCCTGCTGCTGCCAGCACCCCAGGGAACGGGAGCAGCTGCCCCAGCCCTGGCACAGGAGCAGCCTTGGCAGGCTCTCCTCGTGCCAGCACCCCCGTGCAGCCCTGGCAGAGGCTCAGTGAGGTGCTGAGGGGAGGCAGAAGCTGTTCCTACCCCAGTTCTCAGAGCAGCCATGTGCAACGTGGTCCCAATGGGCTCCTGGCACAGCTGCCTCGTCCCTGTTGCTCCCCAAACCTTTGGGAGTGCCCAGGGAGGGTTCATTCAGAGGAGCTGCCACGGAACCAGAGGGGAGTTTGGGACAGATGAGACCCCCTGTGATCCAGTCCTGCTGCTCTGACCCCTGCCAGCTCCCAGGGACAGCCCCAGCCGGGTGTGCAGAGCCTGGGGCACAGCTTTGGGTTTGGGTTTGGGGTGGCACTGCAATAATTTGCTTACAGGAGTTTGCTCAGGGGCTCAGCTGCTCAGCCCTGCTTGCCCACTGCCCTGTGGGGGAGTGCCCGTCCCTGGGGGCTGTCAGCCCACCCCGGTGGATGTGGCTGCAGGGACACGGGGCACTGGTGGCCGTGGCACTGGATGTGGAGCCTTTGGACGCGATGGTCCTGAAGGTGTTTCCCAGCCTGGCCCATCCTGCAGTCCCTGACTGATGGCTGGGGCACACTGGGCTGTGTCCCCCAGGGCAGGGCAGGGCAGGGCTGGCTGGGGGAGCTTTGCTGATCAGCTCTGCTGCTCTCTGCCCTCAGCCTGGAGCCCTTGTCCCTGTGCCTGCCCTTCACCCCGTCCCTCCCTCACCCTCCAGCCACTTCTCCCCAGTACACTTCTCATGGCTCTTGTAGACAAATGACATTTGTGCCTTTCCCCTCCACCTCCCCACTCTCCTGGTGCTGGGCAGGCTGAGCTGGGCTCTGGCTATGGACAGCAAGCACATCCTCCTGCAGCAGGGAGCACCCAGCCCTTCCCAGGTGGGCACCCAGCAGCGGCTCAGTTCTGCTGAGCTCCAGTGCAGCTGCACTCCCAGTTCAACCTCTGCTGAGCAATGGGGAGCACAGTCTGTTCCAGTAAATCTCCATCACTAAAAGAACCCCAGAGCCTGCTCTGCTTTGTGTTCAGACAGAATGAACTGTTTCTGTCACTGGAGACGTTGCCTTGCCCCTACCAGTTAGAACATATTTGACTTTTCATTAATTTGAACTTAGAGGAAGAAAAATCTTTTTGCTAAGCAGAGAGGAATTTGCAAACATGGGCATTTACCAACAGCTCCCCTTGCCTGCTCCAGAGCTCAGTGGTTTTTTCCTTTCTTTGTTTTCGAGTAAAAATGACAGGAAGGTCAACGTGACCGTGGCTTAAAAATTGGGCCCGTGAATTTGACAAATGCTGCAGCCTCACATGATTGTGCTTCCATGGGTAATTTTTTTCTTCCACCAAGAGCTCCTCTGGAGGAGGAGGAGGAGGCTGACCCCGGAGATCTTCCAAAGGTGCTCTGATAACTCCTGGCTTTCCCCTCCAGCAGGGCCATTTGTCTGGGTGCTTGACATTTGTCCTACGTTTTTGTGCCACCTACTCCAGCTGCCTCTGATTGAATCACTGCTGCTGTTATTATTTCTCTGTTCCTTGACTTTTGCCAGTGAACTGAAAATACTTCCATTCTTGTTTGCTATTGATCAGATGATTCACAGGTCTGAGCTGCTCTGACATGGCCAGGACTGCAAGTTCATGTGTTGGAAAATAAATGCATATAAGGAGTAGTTTACACTCCTGTCCCTGTTCTTACACTGTGTTTGAATATTTGCAATATGTTTTGGATGGTTACAATGGGCAGTAATTCCATTACAGGGCATTTATTGTGTGTTTCCAGGGGGGGATTGTACCTGGGAAAGCAAAACAACTCAGAATTCTTTTGAAATTACTCAGCTCTGCTTTTACTTTTATTTTTTCCCCTTAAAAAAAACCCCTGTTACAGATGAAATTCTTGCCTGAAAATTCACCAAAGCTTGGGAGTGTTTGTTCCTTTCCTCCTGCCCTGCTCAGCAGGGACTCCCCAGGAGCTGCTCCTGCTCCCTCTGGAGTCCCTGGGAGCAGTGGGATTTGGGAGCAGTGGCATTTCTGGTAAGGGGAGCAGCTGGATTGCCTTGACCCTAGACTTTGGGCTATTGATTAAACCAGGTGTCCATGCAAAGCAATCTCTGGGTTATTTGTCTGAGAGATCACAAATAACAGGATAATCCATAACCTATTCCACTTTTTTATGCATCTTCAACGAGGACACAAATATTTCTTTTTGCCTCCACCATTATTCCCATTCAGATGACTGCAGGGATAGAGAATTGTGCAACTATTTGCTTCTCCAATCGTGCTGCATTTTTCCAGTGTGATTTATAGACCTGTGACGAGGAGACCTTTCCCTAATAACGGATTTTTCCAAATGAATTTGCATCGTTTTCATAGGTCATACTCCTCACTTCAGTTCCTTTGCCTGCCATTTGCTCTGGCTGTTAAACAGCTTTAAAATTCAAGTGTGATTATTCAGAAATCACTTCATAAAACATTATATGCCAGGAGGCAGCGGGCTCTCCCTTCTGTCTCAGCCCAGGCAAGAGAAGCTGCTGGCTTTCAATGAGCAGTGGAAAGTTCATTAGGGATAATTGTTGATGAGATAGGGAAGTGAATTATAGAAATGAGATCAGAAACATATAATTGTCTCCACCGTGGGCAGGATGCTCTGTAGAGGGGAGGATGTGCAGCTCCAGGGCTGTGGAGGCTCTGGGGCTGGGGAGGGATCTCTGGCTGCTGCAGCCTGACAAAGACGGGACAAATCAGGAACATTTCCCTCTGGTCAGGGCTCAGGCCCTGGGAGACAAGGAATCCATGGGAAACTCTGGATTTGAAAGACGGAGAGGTGTTGGTGAGGCTGCAGGGGTGCTCTGAGGAGGAGCAAAGTGGGGCTTTGACTGTCACAGAATCCCAGGAGGGTTTGGGTTGGAAGAGACCTTAAGGGTCACCTCATCCCACCCCTGCCATGGGCAGGGACACCTCCCACTGTCCCAGGCTGCTCCCAGCCCCAATGTCCATCCTGGCCTTGGGCACTGCCAGGGATCCAGGGGCAGCCCCAGCTGCTCTGGGCACCCTGTGCCAGGGCCTGCCCACCCTCCCAGGGAAGAATTTATCCCTAATATCCAACCCAAACCTGCTCTCTTCCCATTTGAAGCCATTCCCTGTTGCCCTGGCACTACGTGCCCTCTAAAAAGTCCCCCTCTCTGGACAAACAGGTTTAAATCATCCCTCTCCTTCTCCAGGCAGATCTGACCCCACGGTGAGGATGAGCCCCAGGTGAGGGACGGGGGCAGATCCCACACACACATCCCAGGTGGGGCTGCAGTGTGGGAAGTGCTTCCATGGACCAGGAGAGTGCAGCTGCCAGTGTCTGCTTCCCTCGGAATAATGAAATGCTAAAACAGCAGCACCAGTCCTGGCTCTCAGTGTCACTATTATTTGTTTTGCTTTGAGCACAAATACTGGAGTACAAGATGGCATTTTCTTATCTGAGGGGAGTCGAAGAGTGAGGAATGGATCTGGGAAAGGATTTTTTTTTTTTTTTATTTGGACTTGGATGGTAAGGGATGGAAGAAAAAAGAAGTAATCAGAAACAAAACTTGCAGTTAGGGGAGAAGGAAAAAATCTCATTTTTGTGCCTTTATGTAACCAAGATACTGAAATGAAGCATTCAGTGAGAAGTTATGAGGGATATTGGGAGCTGGAAAAGAGGCCAGGTCCTCCAGAGCATGGAAATGGGGAAAGGCCAGCCAGCAAAAGAGTGGAAATATTGAAAAACTGAAGGTGTCTGTGGGGGCTGCAGAGTTAACCTTGAGGAGGGAACGTTCTGCTGCAGCTCTGGGCAAGGTTAAACCTGGACATATTTTTCTCCCCCCAAAGTCTGCTCTTTCCAAGCCTCATTAACCATTTTGCTGAACATTACAATCATTTCTCTTCTGCCAGGTTAGATCACATTTTTCAACCTTTTAGGTACAAGACCTTAGAATTATTGATCCAATGAATCATAGTGGCTTAGGTGCTGGCTGCTGCTGCAGGCTCCTGGAGAAACCAGGATGTTGGCTAAACACTGAGCAGATTTCTCTGAAGTTCTTCACTCTGGGGGATGTTTTTTTCCATGTGGGAGAAGCAGCAGCACGGGGACGTCACCTCTTTGCAGTTCTTAGGGTGCTGCATGATGTTTAAGGCTCCTAATGATGAAACCAAACACCCAATGAAAAACCCAAACAGGGGTATTTTCTTTGTTATGATGAGATCTCTGTACCACTGAGGCATTCTGAGCATGGGGATGTTATTTTGGGTTTTTATTTGCCAGCTGGGTTCCCTGGGTGTGCTATGGGATGGGCAGGAGCAGGTTTGACTCCTTGGGTCTGCAATCTTCAGCCAGAGAGGGTTTATAAGGAAGGAATTTCCCCCTGGGAGGGTGCCAGGCCCTGGCACAGGGTGCCCAGAGCAGCTGGGGCTGCCCCTGGATCCCTGGCAGTGCCCAAGGCCAGGCTGGACATTGGGGCTGGGAGCAGCCTGGGACAGTGGGAGGTGTCCCTGCCCATGGCAGGGGTGGCACTGGATGGGCTTTAGGGTCTTTCCAACCCAAATCATTCTGTGGTTCTAAGAATTTTCTTTCCATTGTTTCAGGATGAGCAGGAACTGCAGTTTCTGGGGAGGGCAGGACCAACCCCCTCATCCTTGGAAGAGCCCCAAAGCCAGGCTGGGGAAGCAGGGAATGCTGCCTGCCCTGCCTGTGTTGAAATGCCACAGGGAATTCCTGCCAGGGATAAGAACAGCACATCCCAAGCCTCAGCCTTGCACTTGAACATCAGGTTTTTGTCTTCCAGCTCGAGTACTTCACATTTGCTTTCCTTAAAAAAGCTTCTTAAAACTGCCAGAAAAATCCCACCTGGCATCTCAAGGGCTTCAGCGTTAGACAGGAATTTTGAGTATCCCCCAAATAACAGAAATAAAATGCAGTCTCTTAATTAGATAAAACATAATGGTGTTTGTAAATACCAAATCATTATGCCAATATCTATTGGTAAAAATACCATTACTAATTACATTTCCTTTTGTGTTTACAGGAGGAAATGCATCATTCATGAGCCTCGCCCCAAACTGGGATTGCAAAGCTGCACGTGGATATTTAGTTTACCACCAAATCCACACTGGCAACAAACTTGAGGCAACGCATCCTGGCAGGTCTGAGCTGCTCTCTGTAAGGTTCAAGAGAATTGAGCTGTGTGATTTAATTTGCAGAAAAGTGTTTGGGTAGAATTTGATAATCAAGGGTGGACTTGGGGATTTTGGAGGCCTTTTCCATCCGTAATGATTCTATAATATCAAACAGAAATTCCCAGTTCACTTCTCTGTTTTGTAGGAATAAGCAGATGGAAATAGTTAATAATTTTGAATAAAATCAACTTTCCTTTAGCAAAGCAAACAGCAACAAAAAGCTGTGGTAATTCTGTTGCAGCCTTCCAAAGCAATTACGCTGTAATGACTGCTGAAGAGATTTTCATGTTGTTTCAAACACTGGTTGGAACAACTGGAAGCTACAAATTTTTTCTCATTGTGACTTTATTATCTGAGAGGAAATGACTAATTTGGAGTTGGTTATTATTGTTTTATAGCCCATGAAATATAAGTATCTAAGTAAACATTTCCATGAATTTAAATATATAATACACATAATGTGATCTACATAAGCCCTCGGCTTCTGGGCCAGATTTTACTGTATTATTATTATTATATTTATGCCAGAAAATAAATGTTCTCTCTTCCTCGGCCTGTTTTTCACAGCCACTTCTTCCCTGAGGTCAGACGTGTGGTGAGCAGAGGAGAGCAGCCCAGAGAACCGTGGAATCACTGGGAGCTTGGGTTGGGAGGGATGTTCAAGGAGGTCTCACTGCACCTCCCAAGTCTGTCTGCATCCTCCAGCCCTGCAGCAAAGGTCTGGCTGAGGTGAAGCTGCTGCCACAGACAGCACTGGGCAGGTGCTCTGCAGGTGGCACATTTTACAAACCTGGCCACCCCCAGTGTGGTTCCTCCTGAAGAACAGGTCTGTGACACACTGAAAAAAACCCCTGTTGTTCACTTCAAGCTGCCCTGGGTTTGAGCATCGCTGGGTGCTGCCCTTCAGGGAGGCAGCAGCCCTGGAATGGCAAATTCCCCCCAGCCTGGGAGTGAACTGCCCTGTGAGCCATGGGGGAAGGAGCCTGTCCTCACCTTGGAGAGGTTTCTGGATAAAGCACAGCCATTCCCAGGGCAGGATAAAGCACAGCCATTCCCAGGGCAAAGCACAGCCATTCCCAGGGCAGGAATGAGGCACAGCCATTCCCAGGGCAGGATAAAGCACAGCCATTCCCAGGGCAGGGCAAAGCACAGCCATTCCCAGGGCAGGATAAGGCACAGCCATTCCCAGGGCAGGATAAGGCACAGCCATTCCCAGGGCAGGAATGAGGAGCTCTCCCTCCTGGGGGATGCTCTGGCCCACAGTGAGGTCTGGATTTCCAGAGCAGCCTGTTCCCCTGGGAATGCCAGCAGAGCCCTGCTGCTCTGCATTCAGCCCAGGCTCCAGCCTGACCATTCCCCAGGCTCCCCGATCCCTTCCCTGCCTCCCCTGCCCCTTTCCCTGCCCACAGCCACCCCCAGATCCCCTCCTGGCATTGCCCTTCTCCTCCCCTGGGTGCTGCTGGCCCTGAGCTCTGCTCCACAGCAGCTTTTCCCGGCTGTTCTGGCCCTCATCCAGGCCACGTGGATTCCTTCCCTTCCCAGCACAGCAAATCTGGAAGCAGCCATCCATCCCTGGCGATCCAAAGCCCCTTTTTCCCAGGAATGGCTGGAAGAACATTCTCTCTGTGCCATGTCCTGCTGTGCCAGTGCTTCCCCTCAGCTCCCTTTATTCCCATCAGGTTTGTGGTCTGCTCCATTACCCTTGGCATCCCTTGGGAATCTCTCCGTGCCCTGCTGGCTGCAGCTCATCCCTGCTTAGGGAAATGACAAGCTCCAGCTCCTGTTCCCTCTTTTCTCCCTGTCCTATCTCCCACCCTTTGCCACGCTCTGCTTCTCCCTCCCGTCCATCCCAGGTTATTTGCTCACCACCTGCCTCCTCTGCTCTATTCCTTACAAAGCCAAGAAAAGTGGGATCCTGACTCCTGATTTCTAGGCTGGGCCACAAAGAATCAGGGTTATGATCACTGGAGCCATCCTGATTTATTCTGTTACAATATCTGTTTATAACACACGAGCTTCATTGTGTGCAACGATGGAGATAAATTTTGGCCCCTTATTTTTCACAGCCATTTTCCAGCTGTATATCATCAATTTGCCTCTCATTTAGATACTTGCTCTGACTTCAGGAAAAATAAAAATATCCCAGTTGTGTAGGTAATAAAGCTGGGGAAACAAACTCGGAAGGGCATTTTACAATGGAATTTGATTGTGATAATTTTTCATGTGTTAAAAAAGGAGCACGCTGGCTTTCTCTGGGAACTGTTTGGGTTTATGCTTTGCTGGGATTTTTTTTCCATCCCCAGCTTGTAGTCACGTGGAAGATGTTTTTTGGTTTTTTTTGTGTTTTTTTTTTTTTTTTCCAAGGGAACAGAGAAGCATCTCTGCATTTATTAGCTGAGTTCATTGAAAAACTGTATTTTATAATTTAATGAGGCTGGAAGTTGCATGGGTAACAACTGAAACAAAAACTTCAGCCAGTGTGAATTCAAATTTTGGAAGTGCACTTCCCTGCAAGTCTGTTGTAAACACCTACAAAAAATACTGCAGGTGAATGCCTTGGCTCTCACTCATTTTTTGTGCCACAGAAATTCCCTGGTTCCTTTGGCACGTTGGGGTAGGGGATCAGCAAAATCATAGAATCACAGAAGGGTCTGGCATGGAAGAATCTTAAAGTTCATCCCATTCCACCTCCCACTGTCCCAGGCTGCTCCCAGCCCCAGTGTCCAGCCTGGCCTTGGGCACTGCCAGGGATCCAGGGGCAGCCCAGCTGCTCTGGGCACCCTGTGCCAGGGCCTGCCCACTCTCCCAGGGAAGGATTTATCCCCAATATTTAATCTAAATATGCTCTCTTCCCATTTGAAGCCATTCCCCCTTGTCCTGTCCCTCCATCCCTTATAAATTGTCTCTCTCCACATTTCCTGTGCTTGCTTCAGGTCCTGGAAGGTCACAGTGAGCTCACCCCAAAGCTTCTCCTTTCCAGGCTGAACAATCCCAGCTCTCCCAGCCTTTCCTCCCTCTCCAGCCCTCTGCTCATCCTGAAGCCTCCTCTGGGCTCTCTCCAGCAGCTCCAGCTCCTCCCTGTGCTGGGACAGGGCTGGGGCAGCTCTGCAGGTGGGGCCTCACCTGAGCACAGGGGCACAGGGACAGAACCCCCCTGTCCTGCTGCCTCTGTTCAGACGATCCTGTCAGACATCCCTGAGGAATATCCTGTGGCTCCCCTTTCCCCACCTCTCCTCTCTCTCCTTTCCCACTCAGTTTACCTGAATTCACCCACAAAACTCTCTGAGCTTTATTTACTTTGTGTGATAGGATGGGAATTGAGGAACCACTCAGAGGAGCTGGAAAGGGCCCCCTTTGCACCAGTGCTGGGAATGATCTGTGTGGTGGCTCTGGGATATTGTTCCCCAGCTGCAGTCCTTGGGAGCTCGGCACAACTGTTCCCTCTCAAACAAAAGCAGCCTAATGAAAGTATTTTAATTTGCTGATCATCTATTCAGAGTGAAAGGAAGGGCCCTGCAAGGTGTCCTTGGAGACTGGGAATGCGTGTGGCAGTGGGAACCACAGTATTCATATTTATTTCCACTTCTCAGCGAGCTTCTGTGTGGGCAATGCTGCTGGAGGTCTCCTCAGCCTCACATTTCCTTCCCTCCACCTCACAGAGCCTTTTCCCCGGGCTTTTTGAAGGCCTCCAGGTTTAGTGGTGCTGCTGGTCCCCACGTCCCCAGGCAGGAGGCTCCCTGAGCTCCCTGTGTAGCTCAGAGTGGGAAGATCTGCTGGAGAGTCATTCCGAGAAGTTGGGATTCCAACTCCATTCCAAGCTCTGCCAGTCTGAAAACCTTTCCTTTGGAGCAGCTTTTTAAAAAAGGGTTTATTTCAAGAGCTGCATTTCTGCTGGGAATCCACATCTCAGGCATTTTTGGGTAAGACCCCCAAGTGCACAACCCCCAGCAGTTTGGTGTCAGGGCAGCCAAAGCCAAGACAAAAACTCCTTTAGGAACACTGAGGGCAAATCCTCTGCTCCTTCCTGCCGTGGAATGAGGGTGTGGGAACCACAGGAGGGGAGATGAGGAGTGGATGTGGGTGCCTGAAGATAAAAGGAGAGGGTTGATCCAGCTTTGAGGTGGTTTTCATCTGTACAAATCCATCAGAGTTGTATTAGTTAAGAGCAATTAGCTTCACCCACATGCTCATAGCAACAGTAAGGAAAGAAGGTTTAGGGAACAAGGCAAAGACAAAAAGATTATATTGAATTTCTGTTCCGTGTTGTGATTAGAAAGATGAAATATTTTTCGCTGCATTTATTTTCTTACCAAAATGATATTTTTAAAAAAATCTTTTTAAACCAAATATACAAACCAATTTCCAGTAAATTCCCACCACCATGTGTCAGACTTTGAAGGTGATGCCAGAAGAACTGACAATAACATCTTCTGCTGATACAACTTCATACACATGTCAAAGCACAGCAGAGCATGCAGAACCCGAAATTAAGACAAGCTGAGTCTTGTTGAGCACTTCCATTTCTGTGTCACTCCTGCCCCCAGTTCCCTTCCTGCAGTGCCAGAGCTGCTGAGCTGTGGCACCACATGGCCAGGCAATATCACTTTACCCAAGGAACACGAGGTACTTACAGGAAGGAAGATATTTTTCTTTTGCTGAAATAGATCCTTAAAAAATACATTCTGAAATAAGTGAAAAAGAAAGGACACACAATGCAAGAAAAGTCCATATTGAGGATGTAGATTCTGTCCCTGCTTTGTCCCCGTAATGCCTGAAGTCCTTGTGCTGCTGTTTGTGGTAAATTATGTATCACCTCTTTCCTGACTCTTTTTATTAAACTCCTGTTACCTATTCTTCCTTACCCTACTCATCATCTTCCTTTCTCTTCATAAAATGTTCTAAAAGAGAAAATTACCAAGCTGGAGGGTCAGATGAGAAGGAAATTATGAGCTGTTGGTCGGTGTGCTCAGCCTTCGCTTGTGATTGCATCTGCTGCAGGTGAGGCAAATAATTCTGGGAGCCCTGGAACAGCTGCCACGGAGGGAATTAGTCCTGATGGATGGTAAATACTTTGCCGGTCATTTTGACATTATTTCCAAAATTCTGGGTCAATTAATACTCCTTGAATGGATCGGAAAAAGAGCCACAGAACTCCTGGTGTTGTTTATTTAGTGTGTGTCTCTCTATATATATTGTGGAATATGGAGAGCCAGGGTTTGTTCATTTTCTTTAACAGGGAAACGAGATGGGCTCTGTCTCCCCAGTCAGGAGAATGTCCAGAGCTGCTGTGGTGCTCTCAGGGCTGAATTCCAGCTCTGCCCACACTGAAACCCCCAGACCCCACAGGGGGACAGCTGGGCCAGCACCCCACAGCCAGCACAGCCCCTGTGATCACCCAGAGACCGGAACATCTGTGGGCAGGGTGCTGCTGTAGCTGTTTGTGGTGGTGCTGATGAACTCCAGGAGATGGAGAGTAGCAGCCCCTGAGTTTGCTCTGACAAGCCCCCCAAGGCCACAGCTGGGGAGGGGTCTCACTCCTCTTCCAGCTCCTGCACCCACATTTCATGTGTGAGACATGAAGTGCCTCCTGTCTTTCAGAGAAGCACCAGCTGCTGCAGCAGGGTTCCCATGGGGATTATCAGTGGGGTAATTTGGGACACAGCCCCGTGCAGTGGGAGCCCTGGAGGGGAGGGGCTGCACATCCCATGGTTGCTGAGCACACAACTCCCACAGCACCCCAAAAACATCTGCTAGATGCAGGTAGTGGTGGTGGGGCTGGGGGGAGTTTCAGGCTGCACTCTTGCCCCCCTGGTAAAATAAATGAGAGTAACTTTTTGGGACCCTGCTGGGTGTTAGTTTGGCAGGCAAACCCTGTTGGTTGGAAATCAGGTTGTGCAGTGAGTGCTGGGGCTTGATTTGACTCTCATATAGCACAGAATAGGCTGTGGCTCTCCTTAGAGCATCTCAGACTGGAAGGGTTAAGAGTGAATTATGTGCTTTTAAAGGGATGTTAACTTGAGATAATGTAACTTCATTGAGAATCCTTGGAAAACCCTTAAAAATAGATTTTGTGCTTGGTAGCAGCCTCAACTGTATCTCGTTACATGTGAACTGAAAAGAAAACTCCTGTATCCTCACTGGAATGCCCACTGGAGCGTGGCACAGGAATATTGCTGTTTGTGGAGCAGTTGCTGCCTGCAGCCTCTTCCTGAGGCAGAGACACCAACCTGGGGATGGCTCAGTCAGAGCTCCGGGATGTCCGTGTGGGATCTCTCTCTTTCCAGGGCTGCAGACCCTAAAACCACCCAGAAAAGTTCTTTCCATGGTGAGTGCATTAAACCCTTCCTGTTTCTTGAGGATCACTGGATTGTTGCATGATTTGGGGTAAAGAGACCTCAGAGCCCCTCCAGTGGCACCCCTGCCATGGCAGGGACACCTCCCACTGTCCCAGGCTGCTCCCAGCCCCAGTGTCCAGCCTGGCCTTGGACACTGCCAGGGATCCAGGGGCAGCCACAGCTGCTCTGGGCACCCTGTGCCAGGGCCTGCCCACCCTCCCAGGGAACAATTCCTTCCCAAGATCCCCCCCAGCCCTGCCCTCTGGCACTGGGAAGCCATTCCCTGGGTCCTGTCCCTCCACCCCTTGTCCACAGCCCCTCTCCAGCTCTCCTGGAGCCCCTTTAGGCCCTGCAAGGGGCTCTGAGCTCTCCCTGGAGCCTTCTCCTCTCCAGGCTAAACACACGCACATAATTAGCACTGTTTGCAGGTGGAGGAGCATTTTTGGGATGTGATCACACACCTGTGATCTCAGCCTCACCACGGACAGCAGGAGCACTCCCTGAGCTTTGCTGTTTGCTGTGGCTGCTCTGCATTTGTGCCTCTGTAACACAGCACAACCCCCCTCCTCACACCTGTGTCTTCACCCTTTTAGCTTCACTATTTGGGGTACAGGAGACTTTGTTTCTTCCTTGGGAATACCCAGTGCATGGAGGAAAGGCACCAAACAGCGATGCTGCAGAAAGAAAAGAGTGAAAAAAAAAAAAGGACAATAACTCAGGGAATCTGTTTTTCCTATGGAAACGCTGCCTGTTTCATGGTCTGATTGAACTCATCATCTCAGGTGACATGCTCTGTGCTGTACAGGAGGTGACAGCCCTGCTCTGCCCGGCTCCTCGAGGGGAGGGTTTTTGGGCGCTGCTGCTGCTGCCCGCGGGGCTGGCACGGGGAGAGCCACCAGCCTGTGCCAGGTGCTGCCCTGCCTCCTGCCACCAGAGCTGCTGCTGCTGCTGCTGCTGCTGCCAGGGGACACTGCTGGGTGTGGGGACAGCCCCAAAACCTTCCCGGGGTCACCGCAGGGCTCGGGAGGAGGAGCTGCGTTCCCTGCGGTGGGAAGGATGAGCAGCTGGGTTTGGTGTTCCTTCTGGCTGTTTCAGGAGAGGTGCTGTTTTTCCAGAAACCCCAGGGAATGTGGACAGGGGGTTCCTGGGCAATGTGGGCCATTCCTGTTGCTCCCAGCGAGTCATCCCGGCCCTTGTGGCCTCACAGCTGCTGGGAAGGGGCAGAGTGTGCTCCAGGCAGGAGGGGTCACCTGCTGGGAGCTCTTCCCCAGTGCTGAGGAAAGGGAGAGGAGGTGGCTGCCATAAGAGGAGTCAATTATTCCGTGTGCTCTGGGCCCTGCCAGGGCTGCATCAAACACGGCTGCTCCGGATCCAGGCGCGGCTCCAGGAAGGGATCTGTCCCCCAGTCGGAGCCATGGCCTGGGGGGACCTCTGCTCTCCTCGGGAACTGGGGGTCCTTCACCTTCCTGGAAACATTCCAGAACTGGCTTTAGTGGGACAAATCCCAGAGCCACGGGATGGCTGATGTTGGACGAGGCCTCTGAGGTCACCAGCTCCAATTATTCCCCAGCACTGCCAAGGCCACCCTTGACCCCTGTCCCCAGGTGTCACATCCACACAGCTTTTACACCCCTCTGGGGCTGGGGACTCCTCCACGGCCCTGGGCAGCTGTGCCAGGGCTGGAAATTCCTTTGGCTGCAGAAACTTTCCCATTCTCCAACCTTACCCTCCCCTGGCACAGTTTGAGGCCATTTCCTCCTGTCTCTTGATCCCCGGGAGAAGGGATGGACCCCTGGCTGTCCCCTCCTGTCAGGGATTTGTGAGAGTGAGAGGTCCCTCCAAGCTCTTTTCTCCAGGTTAAACACTCTGTCCCCCCTTTTAAGCTTTGGTTTTTCTACTCTGGTAGGAATTTAAACAGTGCCTCACACACACAAATTCAGGGCTTTTCCATATTCCAGGCTCAAGTTCACCACTGTTAAGGCTGAACACAGGACAAATACAGAGAAGGGACTTCATTACTTGCACTCTGGAAGCGACTTGACAGCCATTTAGAAAAAAATTCTTAACATTCCCCAATTTGCTTGGCTTCTCCTGTCCCCCAGGAGCAGGCTGGGAACAGAGCCATCCATCTCCATCCCAGCTGGCACCCCGGAGGCAGCTGTGGTGCCTGAGGCTCTCCCTGCGAGGATGGGCAGCGTGGTGCCCAGGGCTGAGGCTGGGGCTGCACAGGGCACAGTGCCTGGGCTGCAGTTTGTGCTGTCAAACGGGGCCTCCAGAGTGCAGCCAGCTGACAAACTGACTTTTATTCTGCATTTTTTAAATCTTTGCTTGGAAGTTGACCTTATTCTCAGCGGGAGATCTGGCCCAGTGCTGCAGGAACAGAAATAGGAGTGGGTTTAAGCTGTGATTTATTTAGGTCTTTTTGCCTCCTTCAGAGAGAAGTTTGTATTTGCTGTTCATTCATTTCCTGGCTGTTGGTTGGTGGTGGGTCTTGTCCAACCATGGGATTCCTCCAGACCTTTGGCCCTGCTCCTCCTGGAGCCAGCAGTGGCTCCAGGCAGCCCCACTCCTGTGGCCCCACAGAATCCCAGGATGGTTTGGGTTGGAAGGACCTTAATATATTACCTTTTATAAATTACAGTATTAAATTTACATCTTTTGTACTGGCTTATCCCATTTCACAGCTCTAAGATAACATTGCAAGATGGTTTTGCACCATAATGTGGAGTCCTGGTAATTTTTAAACACCTTTGCAGCCATGCAGTTTATAGGAAAAAGAAGAGGTTTTTGCTGCCTTACACTCTCCGTGCATGAAAGCTTTGAATTGGCTTCAGACCCTGGTGTAGCACTTGTCCCCAAGCTGGATTTAGTGCCTGCTGACAGCTGGTGCCCAGGGCTGCTGTCCCTGCCACCCTTCCTGCAGCCACCGGGCTCCGGTGACTCGAAGCAAGTGCTGACAGTCTGAATTCCTTCCTGCAAGCTGCTTCCTTGTAATGCTCTCCCAAGCAACCCCTGGATACTCTGGGGGTCCCTTACATTGCTATTTCCACTTCAGGTGGTGGTAAAACAAACTATCTGTGGCTGCTGGCAGTGCCAGGGAGGCTCTTGGTCCCAGCAGAACAGGAGTGCAGCTCCCCCTGCTCACATGGAGCTCTCCTGCCTGCCTGGGAGCCAAGGATCCCACAGGTCTTTTCCAGCATAAATCAGTCTGGGATGCCATGGGTTCTCCCCTCACCTCCAAGGAAAAGAGGCAATTTCCTCTCCTGGGCAGCTGAACAAAGCAATGTGTGTCCAACACTGCTTCACACGAGCCAGCTGAGCTTTGAAACTTGGAGACCAGCTCTGACTTCCAGGAGCATCCCAGTGCTCCCAGTGCCCTGCCCTCACCGTGCTGCTGCTGATGCCCTGGCTCCTCTGCTGCTGTGCTTTCAGCAGATAAAATGAAGGCATTATTCAGATGTTAAAGGCTGGGATTTCTCTGCAGCCTGGCTGGTTTGGTGAGCGTTGCTTTTCCTCGGGCACGGGCAGCACCCAGGGAAGAGGGCAAGGAGGTCCCCAAGGTTTGCTTTGTGGGACCCTGCACCCTGCCCTCCTGCTGCAGGCACCAGTTAAGGTTAATTGCCACGTGTTTATGTTTCCCTTTGTTAATTAAGTGCTGAAGCTTCAGTGCTTTTCACCACAGCTCCTGGTTGCTGAAGTTAGTATTTTCAATCGCTGCAGGAGAGAGCAGGAACTCCAGGACAGATCCTGCACAAAACACGGGGCTTTTCTTCTCTGGGAGCGTGTCTGAAGGCAGGAAAAGCTGCCACAGTGTGTTTGCAGGAGATGCATTCTCAGAACAGCAGTTTGCAGCTTGGTTTCTCTGAGATTTGGTTAAAAGTTCTGGGAACATGAGGTGATTCCAGCTGAGGCTGTCGGGGGGGAAGCAGTGGTTACATCCCAAGCTGCACGGAAATTGTGTTCCCAGGGATTTTATTATTATGGCCTGCTCCGTTTGCTGCTGTTTCTCTCTGTTTCACATCTTTATTGTATTAAGAAATTCCCCTATTCTTCCTTCATGCAACAAAAACTCAACCAGATCTACTTCAGTGAAAGAAACTGGGTTTTTTCAGACTCTCCCAGGCAGTCCCTGCTCTGGGGGAGCTGGGTGGGGAAAGCAGCAACTCTTCTGAGGGTTGGGGGCCTGGGGACAGCAGCAGCCAGCCAAGTGTGGGGCCACGAGGGCATCATCCACCTCGACAGCTTCAGAGAGCCCAGACAGTGAGCAATAATTGCCATGACTTCACTGGGGTGGATCACGCTGGCTCATACATTAGCACAGTGAGAACACGCTTTGTTGTGTTAATAAATAACTGTTAAGTTTAAGGAATGAATTCACATGGAAGGATTTATTGTGGAATACAATTAGAGCAAGAAAAATGACAAATTTGTTCCTTAGAGTGCCTTGAAATAATTTCTATCTCATCTGATTAGGAGAAAAGGCTGCTTTGTCTTCTTAAATTATTTTTTCTCTATTTAAATAAATCTGAACTGCTTGCATGCCTGCAAGAATTACAAACGGCTGCTCAGACCTAAATCAAGTGTTCCAGGGTTGCTGCATGAATCTTGCAAGGCAATAAACTTTGGGTACCTTTGACAAGTTTTATGATCCCAGATAGGTGCACTGTGCTGAGGGCCGTATTTCACAGCAACGCCTCTGAATAGATCATATCAGTTTTTATATGCTAATAATTTGTTTTGGTAGTTTAATACCAAGAGCTATAATTCATATCGATGGCTTGCCTTAGACTGTGGATAATTTGAGTAACAGTTTGGGAAAAATCACTTTAGGAACACTTTCAGGATTGTGCTCTCCCATTGAGCAATTAAGGCAAGAATAAACCAGGCTGGAAAGTTATAAACAATGAAATGAATCCAAGCTCATCAGCTTCTGCTCAGGGTCATTCCCCCTGAAGTTTCCCTCTCCCTCAGTCACTGCATTTGCAGTTTGCTGAGTGTCTGGGCTCTTTTCCATTTCCTCTTGGGCTGGCAAATCACTCTTGTTATTTAGTCACTCTTTTTGCTAAGAACTGAAATCTAAATGGCTTTTTCCCTAAATTCCCCTCCAACTCCTGCTGCCATTCATGGTGTATTGCAAATTTTACCCGTTCTAGTCCATGATGTGTTGTGGGAGCAGCTGAAACTCACTTTTCCTGTTGCAAACCAAACAGTGCTGGCAGCAGGAGCTGTGGGAATGCCGTGGCAGTGCTAGAAAGGTGGAAAGCCAATTGGGAACTATTTGGAGGGCAGGCAGGCACTCCCCAAACCCAGTCTCATCTCTGTAGTTTTGTAGCTACTCAGAATTCCTCTTTCTAACCACAGGATGTGCAAATGGAAGGGCTGGAGCCTCCCCCAGCCTGTCTGGGGACAGCAGGGACCCCCTATCCTCCCCCTGGAGCCAGCAGCATTTGTGGAGACTTTCCTGTGGTTGCTCGTGCTTTGGGATGAGTGTTCCAGTCCTGCATTGAAGGCAGGCCATGAAATAGTGTAAATTGGCTGTTATTTGGTTTTCTGCAGCTCGATAATTGAAACTAACAGAAGTAAATAGCTAATATTTCCTGGTGGGATGACCTTGGGAGCAGGAGAGCAGCTCCTTGTGTCTTCCTCCAGGGAAGAAAGTTAGAGGAATTACTGCCAAATAATAATAATAGCAGCAGCAGCACGGGCTGCAATTCTCCACTCTCCTACTCCAGCGACACCTGAACAGCAGAGGGAGGAAAACAAGTCATTTGTCAGGGATAATTCCTGGGAACCGCCGGGTGTGCGGGGAAACGGGCACAGCAATCTCCTCCTCATCCCAGCCATTAAGGAGCTTGTATCTCATTCTCCCATTTGGGCAATCTGTGCTTGCTCAGGCCCACTGTGGCTGTGGACTAATCTGAGTTGTGGAGGGAGATGTCCCCATTTTCTTCTGCAGGCGCTCTGAGGGGTGAGTTCTGCTGCAGCCACCCCCACTTCCTAATGAGGGATCCCACCCCATCACCCTCCCTACACCTCTGCTCCCCCAAAACACCCACCCCAGCTCGCATTCTGGGCTGTTCCCTCAGGAAAAAGAGGTTCCTGTGATACCCACAGAAATGCTGAGCATTCTGCAGCTATTTTGGTCCCTGTAAAATCAAGGAGATTTCACAGAGAAAATCACGGAGATTTGACAGAGAGAGGGAAAACTCAGAGAATGAAATACTAAAACTCTCAGTAAAATGGAATTGGTTAAAGGCAAGGGCTGTCCTAAAGCAAAGCAGGAGAGAACGTGGGCATCAGCAACGGTTTGGCAGCAGCACCTGGCCAGGAAAGCAGCAGGGGGAGAAATCAGGGCATCAGGCACATCATAAACACAGTTGGTGTGAGGGGGGGCTCATGGAAAACATGGTTTGGAGTGCATTCCATACAGAGAGTGATGGAGGAAGGGGAATGGATGGAGGAGCTGGGCAGAAACCCCTCAGCACAGGAGACAGAATTGAGTGGGTGAGAGGCACCAGGTGATTTCTGGGTGACAGGAGAGCGTTCCTTGCCAAAAGAGGTCATTCTGCCACCAATGAAGTGAGCTTGGTGTGTTCCTGGCTGCAGAATGGGACTAAGAGCTGATTGCCAGAAGGTTGTGCTGGTTTCTGGGCAAGGAAAGCAATGAAATCCTGGGATGGCTGCACCTGGAGGGATGTGGGGGATGTGACTCCCGGCTGTGACACCACAGCTCGGCCTGGGAGAGGGAGAAAGGCTGAGCAGGAGCTTCCCAACAAACAGAACAGGGAGCTGCTGGCACACATGGGAAAGGGCTGAGCGGGTCTGGAAGCTGCAGGGCTGCAGGTCAGCTCCTCACCTGTAGGACAGAAGAGTCTGCACCAAGCCATAAACCCCATAAACCTGGGACTTGAACCCCTGAAGAGATCTTGGCTGGCAGCTCAGCTGAGCAGGGCAGCAGGAATGAGCTTGGCACAGGAGCTGGGCTGCCCTGCTCCTGCCAGCTGGGAGGATTCTTCACAGCCCCCCTGAATTCCCACAGCCCGAGTGCTGCACAGGAGAAGTAGCAGGGAAAAAATAGGAGTAAAGAATTGTAAAATGAGAATAAAGACAAAATAAGAGCAAAGGAAAAGATAAAATAAGAACAAGGGAAGGGAGCCTGGTCCCTCATTATTAAGCTGCCATCTGGAGAACATAAATAGCAAATGAAGGTATTTTAGTGGATTTGGTCCTGATGCCCAACTTGTATGAGATGAGCTCTAGGGAGTTCCTCTAGATTAGGGGAAGGATTAATGTAAAAGGTAGGGAAGCAGGGGCAAATCCTTTGTGAACAGTGCAGGATAGTAATGAAGTGAGACATTCCCAACGTGTTTGTTGCAGTGGTTCAGCTGTGGAACTGCTCACGGGGTGAGGTCTGTGCAGAACCCACGCAGGGATGGATGGTTCTGTACCTGTGGGTTTGTGGTGGATCTCCAGAATGGCTGATGAGAGGCTCAGGGGACTGTCACAAGTTTAAAATGCCTTTGGACTTAACTTTGCCACTGGATTCAGCCTTTCTCCTACAGTGGGAGCTGTTAAAAGCCTGAGAGGGCAGCACAGCCCGGCTCTGCAGGAGTCAGACAGCCCGGGGCTTAGAGGGAAAAGCAGGAGCCATAAATGCAATTTCTCCTTGAAATCTTTATCCAGGACCAGACCATCCAGGCAAGCTGTGACTGTGTGGCCAAGGCTTGGCATTCCTGAGGTTCTGGGCAGGAGTTTGCATCCCTGGTGCTGCAGGATGTGGCTGTGCTGCACTCACAATTTCAGCTGGGAAGCACAAGAGTTTAAACCATTGTGAGGACAAGGCTGGCTTTGGATGTGAGTGGTTTTATCTTTACTTGTAAAGCTCTGAAGGAGGGGGTGTTGTTCTCAGGTGCCTCTCAGAGCTGTTGTTCCCAGCAGCCTTCCCAGGGTCAGAGGACGAGGCAGGGCTGTGACAGATCCATGGAGCAGAGAGGGGCTTCCAAAGGAGCTGAGGGAATCAGTCACTCCATCCCCAGCCAGAGATGAGCAGCAGCCTTGCAGAGATCCCTTCCCACAGCTGAGTAACTCTCAGGTGAGGTTTATTTTGCCCCAACACCTCCCTGAATGGGGAATGTTGTGTGGGAAGTTTCCAGTGCTCCTGTTCTGGAGGAGCTGTGTCTGCTGGGAACAATAAATCCCCCAGGACCTTCTGGGGCTCCTCTTGCTCTGCTTGAGGCATTTGGTGCTGGAGCTGAGGAGTCTGGCTGAAGGTTGGAAAAGCCCTCCCAGCCCATGGAGTCCAAGCTGTGCCCCATCCCCACCTTGTCCCCAGCCCAGAGCTCTGAGTGCCACCTCCAGCCCTTCCTGGGGCACCTCCAGGGATGGGCACTCCAAACCTCCCTGGGCAGCCCCTGCCAAAGCCTGACCAGCCTGTCCATGGAGGAATTTCCCCTGCTGTCCAACCTGAGCCTCTGTGCAGGGGCTGATCTCTCCTGGGGAGGGCTGAACCCCTCACCTGGGCTGGGCTGGGCTGCTGAGTGTCCCCAGGGCTCAGCCCAGGATTTCTGTCTTGGTCCATTTCCCGAGCTGAGCAATTGGAATAAATCATTTAGCAGGAGCTGGGAAGTAAATCAGCTGGCACTGAGCACTGTGCTGTTTGTCACCTCCCCTCTGCTTCTCCTGCAGAAACACCAGATTCTCACCTTCACCAAGTCCTGTCTATTAAAATCCAGAGCTGAGTGATCACATGAAGGAGTCCAGGCCCTACAAGGATGAAGGGAGTGTCTGGAGAAGCCAGTTGGTGACCCTTCCCTCTCAGGTTCCCTGGTGATTCACAGGTTTTATTTTTTGCTAAGCACAAAAGCATTTTCCCTGGCAAACACTCCTTTGCTGAAAGTGAAAATGAATAAAATAAGCCCACAACACCCTGAGGGGAGGGTTAGGTCTTTTCACAGCTCTCACTATTTATAACAGCCCCATCTGAAGTGTGCTGAGCTGTCTGGAGCAATGCAGGCGATTCCCTTCTCCATTCCCAATTCCCCGGGCGATTCCTGCGTTAACCATTGTTTGGTGAGCCCTGTGTTTCCAGCAGAAAGCTCAGGGAATCTGGGAACTTCACAGCCTGAGACAGCAACGTGATCACTTTAAATGATAGGTCTGCTCCTGGAGGGCATTTGGCACTTGACTCTATTCAAAAATTCATCCAGAATTGATATACTGCATTTTTCATTTCAAAAATTGCAATCAGGTAGCAAAGTCTGAGTATTCAGATGAGAGTGATATCTTTTCAACGTTCATTAATCTGAGTCAGTAATGAACTGCAGGTAAAATGGAGGGATAATTCAGAACAAGTAATTTATTTGGTTATTTTTCTCATCTTCCCTATTATTAAATATCCATTAACAGTTTAATTGACCTTCCTGAATTCTTTGTGCCGTGTTCCAAGATGTTTTTGGTGGATGGTTTGCAGGGTGTTGAGGGGTCAGTGGGCAGTGGTGGTGGGGTCCCTGTGTCTGGAGCAGTGCTGGTCACTCACAGCTCTGCCCATGGCCCAGGGGGCTCCCTGGGATTTATCCTTCATCTTCCTCCCTCAGGTCATGCCAGATGGGGAGAACAGTTCACTGTTTTGTCTTTGCTGTTACCTTGATGTATTTGCAGTTTCTAAGCTCTCTCCTCAGTCTCTGTCTGGTTTAAGGCTCAGTTCCCCAGCTTTGCTTCATCCACTGGAAATGTTTCCCACACCTCTGATCTCCTTCCTTGTCCTCCTTTGATTCCCTTCACTTGGGTCACAAGTTCACTAGCACAGAGTGTATAAATCAGATTATATTTCTCCAGTTAGGGCTCGGTGGGACTGAACCCAGCAGAAGGATTATTTCCTGAATTTTGATGTTCACCGCTCCGTTTGCTGTCCCACAGCGATGGCCTCTCATCCTCAGCTCCCTTCCCCACCCTGGGATGACACCATCGATGATTTCTGCCCAGGTGAGGGGTCTGTTTTGTCTCTCTTGAACAACAGGTGTTCTTTAAAGGTGATTCCTGCACCTTTAGTTAAGACCTTTCTGGATTTTACCCCCGTGCTCCCGTGTGTTCACAGTCCTTCCCTGCGCAGTGCCAGCAGCCAGTTTAACCCACACCTCCCTCCTCTGGCAGGCGAGCCATTAATGAAGGAATTAATAATGCTGAGTTCAGGGCAGGTCTCTCAGCACTTGATTCATCTCTTCATTTTCAGCAGAGCTGTTTCTGGGAAGGAATGGCCTCACAGCAGCTCTGTAAGCTGTGGAGATGTCACCACAGGCCAGGGTGGCACAGAAGGCTAAAGCCAAGCTCTGACTCTTCCATGTCCCATGGGAGGAAGTGCAGTTGGGATGGTGCAGCCCAGTAGTGCTGGTTGCAGCTTCTGGTGTCTTGTGGCTTTTATGGAGAGTTTGTTTTTCTGGGAATGGATGCCTTGTGAGCTGGGATGTAGAGCAATATCCTTTCCTTTTCTGGAGAGAGACTACTAACAGGAGCATGGAGAGCCAGGACAAGGGGCAATGGCTTTGTATTGGCAGAAGGAGCTCTGGATTAGAGATCAGGAAGGAATTGTTCCCTGTGAGGGGGGTGAGGCCCTGGCACAGGGTGCCCAGAGCAGCTGGGGCTACCCCTGGATTCCTGGCAGTGCCCAGGTCCAGGTTGGACGGGGCTTGAAGCAGCCTGGGACAGTGGGAGATGTCCCTTAGTGGAAGGAACAAGATGAGCTTTAAGGTCCTTCCAACCCCAACCATTCATGACTCTAAAGATGTGGTTCCTTTTCCCCCATCTTTCCCTCTCCAGCCCTCCCCAATAACAGTTAAAACTCTGATATTGATTCAGACAGCCCTTTAAGTATGCAAAGATAAAGTTCATCAGCATAACCAATTTGCAAACATCTAAATTAGCCAGGCACATTCCCCGTTGCCTTTGTAGGGGATTATAAACTTCCCTCTTTGTTCCAGCATTATTGTGCCGACCATCTGCTCTCAGTTAGCCTTTTCACCAAGACTGAAGCAAGGAAAGCTTATTAAACACTCAACTTGCCTGGTTAATGGCTTTCCCCGCTCCTTTTGCAGTTTCCCTTTATTACTGATGCACTTATGGAATGATCTCCAGTTAATTGCCCCTCGCTTTGTCCCTGACCCCTCTGCCCTGTGCTGCACAGCTCTGGGGAGGAAACACTGAAGGCTTCAAATGCTGGAGCTCGGGCTGTGCCTGAAATTCCTGCACAGGAGATCCAGGGAGAACACAGAGCCACCATCCAGTGGCAGTCATGGGTCAGGTCTCCCATGTGACAGAGCAGGGGTGGCAGGGTCCTGACCCTGCACCCAGATGGGATCAATAGGTGAGAGAAAGCAAAGGAAAGGAGAGGAAGTTGTGGAAATCAGCAATTCTTTCAATATGCAATTTGCTCCAATTTCATTAACTTCCTTCCCAGGTTCTCTGCTCCTGGCTCCCCCTGTTCTTGGTGCATCATCTGTATTATTTCTTAGTTCTTGAGAGTTCTCTGGGGATTCCCCCTTCCTGCTCCCCAGTCCACAAGTAATTGTTCTCCTCCCTGATCCCTTTAAAACAGCTGCTGCAGCAACTTTCACCTTTGGATGTGTGTGACCTCGAAGGCACAAGAAAAATCCTTCTCAATTACACTGGACGGCTTCTAAACAGATTTCCAAATGATTCCAGCCCTGAGTACACACACCAGGGCTTGAAAAACCCAGCAGTCCTGGTCCCCGAGCTATAGATCAAGAGAGGCTCCTGGGCTGAATCCGCTCATGGCACAGCAATTTAGATAATAAGATGGGGAACATAATAACATAACAGTTCAGCCTTGCAACTTCATTTTTTTGCTCTCACACCAGAGACTGAGGCAATGAAGAGACCTCTGATTTGCAAAGCTGAATAAAACAAAAGCACAGAGGAACCTGGCTGGGTGTGCTGACCTTCTTTTCAGTTTTCAAGCAACTCAAAACTGAATCTTGCTCAGAACTGGCCATTATCCTTGTTTTCTCATGCAGAGCCATTAACCTCTAACTTACAGCAGCCAGCAAACTGTTATTTGCTGGTATATATAAAAAAAAAACCCTGGCCTTCCTCATTTTCTCCTGAGACATCTGAAAACAGGTAAGCCTTGGCAGATCCTAATAGTTCCAACCTGCACTGGACACTGGGAGAAAATAAAAATGCACGCTGGGGGTTGCATAATGCAAAATGGCTGAAATGCAGCAGAAATTTGGGATCTGTCTAAATCCTTGGCAGCTGAAAACAGGAGTGTTGCCTGCAGGGTGCTGCCTTTTTTGGGGGTGGGTTGCTGGCCTCATCCCAGCCCTCAGGTAAGAGTGTTTGGAGGCAGCTCTGGGCATTGCTCAGGTAAAAACGGGGTTGTCATTATTTCCACTGAATTAAATGGAAATAGTTTTTGCTTGCAAGCATTTCCCTTGTGTGGGGCAGTTCCTCACTGCACATGATGCTTACATTGTGTGCAGCACCTTCAGACAAGGTGGGGCTTTGGGGTTGCCCTGTGCAGAGCCAGGAGTTGGACTCAGTCCTTGTGGGTCCCTCCTGCAGCAGGGCAGGGGCAGAATCCCCATCCCTGGAGGGTTTAAAAGCCCTGTGGATGTGGCACCTGGGGACAGGGGGCCTTGGCAGGGCTGGGGCAGGGTTGGACTCGATGTCTCCAAGGGCTTTCCCAACCCAAACCTCCTGCTGTGTGTGCTCCCTGCTCTCCAGTGCCCCGTTCCAAGGGAGAACAATCCCAGCGTTCAGATCCGAGCTGTGCAAAGGAGGAACTGGGCACCAAAGGCAACATCTTCAGCTGCAGCTCCCTTCCAGCTCTGCCAGGGCTCCAGCCACTTGTAGCTTTTTCTTTCCCTGGCTCTTTCTTTGTTGCTCTTTGGTGGAGAAGAAATGCAGAGCTTGGTGTGGAATCCCTAATGGTGAGCCAGGTGCCCACAGGCAGAGTGCTCCCAATCGATGCTGTGAGATGAGTGGATTTGCCAGGCTGCTTCAGAGGGAGAGGTTTGGGTAAGAACTGCAAACTTCTGCCCAGGGGGAGCAGCATTAAGGGGGCTCTGAGAAAAAGGAATCCACGGAGAAATCAGGTGGAGTTTTTTCAGCAAGTCTCTTTTTTGACAGAGGACTGAGCCAATAAAAACGCCAAGGACTTTTCAAAACATAGACTTAACAGAGAAAATATTACTTTAGCAGTAGATGATGTAAGCAAATAAAAAATCCTGTTCACTGGCATTAACTAAAAGTGGTTATAAATGAGCAGGGTGTTTTTTCCTTCTTATCCATGGCTTCAAGCAGCCACTCAATAAAAATGTAACTTCCAGCTCAGTGATGAAGGGTTTAAGGTCTGTGTGTGGTGGTGGATGGGGCAGCTCAGATGCTCCAATACCTCCTGGTATTTTCTCATATATAAACTGAAGAGCCAAAAGACAGATGGTGGTCTAAAGGTCAGCACAATAAAATAGCAGGATTTACTGATTCCCCTGAGCGTTTATGATGCGAGGAAGATCTCTTGTTTCAATTGATAAGAGTTCCAAAAAGCTGCATTAAACTTTGAGGGAAGAGGAGGCTGCTGCGGGGTCAGGCGCGGTGCGATGCATCCGCCACTTCCTCCCAGCTCACAGAAATCATTAACCCAACTCTGGGATTTGTTTTTTTT
>VXAC01004656.1:125470-158582 GCA_013399225.1 Rhipidura dahli | reverse complement strand
TTTTTTGGTGAGAACTCATTCACGGTCAGGAGGAGAATGAGTTTTTTCTCCTCCCCACAGTGTGTCACTGGGGATATTTGCAGGCAGTGGAGCTTTCCACCTCCAGCCCAGCGCCATGGAAATGCCACCGTGGGCGCCCGGGCTGCGACGAGACACGTCCTGTGCCAGACAAATGTTGTGGGGCCCTCTCAGCAGAAACGCTTCTGAGCTGTCATTTGCCCTTCTCACCCTAGAAAAATAAAGACCTTTGAGTTATTTTAGTTACTGAGTTGGAAACTGTTAAATTGTGCTGAGGCATGGCTGGAAGCAGGAGGGGGGGAAAAAAATGGTTGGGAAAGTGGTTTGCTCAGTAATCAGCTGAGCTGGAACTGCCTGTTCTCTGCAGCCGCCGTGGCCACCAGCCACCGAGAGGCTTTTCCTCCTGAAGGTCACTAAAAAAACCCTCACCTTTTTTCCCATTTTTAGTTTTATGTGATATTAGAAAAGCTGACTCATGGTTTAGTTCCAAAAAATCTTATTTAACATCTTTTGACGGGCGCTTAAGGCCCCCTTCCACCCCGCTGCTACAGGCCCTGGGGTTTTTTTTAGCCTTGTTCTCCAGGTGCAGGGGCTGCACGGAGAAGCAGAATGAGGTTTGTTTTCTTGTTTCCCTCGCTGCCAATGTTTTTACAGAGCTGTTGAACTACACTTGCTGGGTTTTACCTTGACACTTTCATTTGGAGGAAATCTAATCTGTTCCGACTGGAAATCTGAAAGTGGAAGTCCCAGTGCACGGCAGAAACAAGGCATAAATTTCATCACTCGTGACCCATTATCAGCTTTTTTTTTTTTAATCTGCCACTTCAGAAACCGTGTGTTGTTCCACTCCAGGTGTTTTAACAGCTCATTTTCCTTTGGCTGACATTGCTGTGTCACGGTTCATGTCTTTTCTGACATGAAGCTATCAGGTTCCTCCATTTGCTCTTCCGTTTTATCCCTGCTTACAAATGAGGTTTAGAGCAGCTAAAACCTCTCTGTGTCTGAGATCTCTCATTTGAGCAGTGTTGCCCTTTGCATTTTAGAGTTGCTGCTGTACAGCTTCACTTGAAGCACTGAACAGCCTGTAAAATACTCTGAAGAATTACTGCTTTAAATAAACACTAGAAAGCCAAAGCTGTCTCAAATGCATCAATGAGCCTTTCATAGATTTATAAATTGCTGAAAAATGAAAATATTTCAGAATTTCTCAGTGTTGCTGTTATCTCCAGTGCTCTTTGCCAGATTGCCTTCAAAGCTAAACCAGAATTTGGCCCGTCTGTGGTTTTTTGGTGCTCCTGGTGTTTCCTGGTGCATCCCCTGCCCTTCCCACCCTCTGCTAAAGGAAGCAGGTGCCCAAAGGCCAGGCTGGCAGCTCTGCTGGTACCTTCTCCAGGCAGCCCAAAAACTGGAGGTGTCACTGTCTGCATTAATATCCCCTCATCCTTGTGTGCAGTCATCTGGTGTTTTTCACGAAACTCACATACATTTTATTTTAAAATGTGGCAGGAGCATGTTTTTCTCTCTCTGCACCCACAAATAGAGCAGGGGAGGGGGGCTGGAGCTGTGCCCCCTCTCTGACTGATGCTCCGTGCCACGGGCTGCGGGGGGAAGGCAGCGCTTTGTCACTGCCTGGTGGCAGCGTGAGTCACCCAGGGCCAGGCTCCCCTCCACGAGGGAGGTGTTGGGCAGCCCAGCCCACGGCAGCAACTGGGAGCACTGGGGGGAAAGGCTGACGTCACCGGAGAGAGCCCTGCTCTGGGAAATATTCCAGCAGTGCCTTTTCCTGAATGCAGCCCTGCCTGTGCCAGGAGCTGGGGGAAGAGCTGGCACATGGGACAGGGAGGGGGGCTGGGAGTGGTCACCCCAGCTCTGTGGGGATACTGGTCCCAGCAGAGCTGAACTGGGTCCCAGCAGGGCTGAACTGGGTCCCAGAAGGGCTGAACTGGGTCCCAGCAGGGCTGAACTGGTCCCAGCAGAGCTGAACTGGGTCCCAGCAGGGCTGAACTGGTCCCAGCCCCAGTCCCTGCAGGTCACCAGCCCAGGGGATCTGGAGGAGCTCAGCTCCCGGGGTGGGTTCACAGCTCTGGCTTTGTTTCCTTCCCTCCCAGAACCCCACAATTATTCCTGTTGTTCCAGTCCTTGTGGAAACAGCTGGATTCCCTTTTCTGTGCTCCAGAGAAGTGGTTTATGAGACAAACATGGAATTTGCACCTCATGTGCTTCTGGAAAACCTCATTCCCTTCACGTCACCGGGAGCTGCAGCCACAGAGGATGGAGGACACAAAGCAGGGTGGGGTAATTTGATAGTAAATGTGTTGTAGGGATGTTCAATACATCATAAAGTGTTCTCCCAGGGAACAGGGACAGGATGAGAGGGCAAAGCCTCAGGCTGGGCCAGGGGAGGGGCAGCTTGGACAGCATCAGGAATTTCCCTATGGAAATGGTGCTCAGGGATTGGCAGGGAGGTTTGGAGTGCCCATCCCTGGAGGTGCCCAAGGAAGGGCTGGAGGTGGCACTCAGAGCTCTGGGCTGGGGACAAGGTGGGGATGGGGCACAGCTGGGACTGGATGGGCTGGAAGGGCTTTTGCAGCCTCAGGGACTCCATGCTGTGTGCTGTGGTTTTCCTCTTCCAGGACAAGTTCTCTGTGGGATCCAGGTGCAATCCCAAGTCCCAGGGTTGGAAAGAGCCGAGAACTTGGCCAGGCTGCTGCCATGGGGGGATTTCCCCTAAAACTCCAAGGTGAGGCATTCCTTGGTTCTTCTGAGCTCCTCCCCAGTGCCAGAGAGGCCTGGCCCCCATTGCCATGCTGCACCTCAAACTGCACCCAGAGTTACGCTGTCGTTGAGATAAAATCATTTTCTTTTGAATTATGAATATTACAGGCGTTGTCTCTTTTCCTGTTTCTTTTTTTCTTTCCATTTCTGTGAATAATCTGTTTGCTGACAGTGTTTGATGATCCTGTTTGCCTGCAGCTGGCTGTGCTCTCAGTGCTGGTAGGTTTTCCCTGGGAATTAGATATCACTGAGATATACAAGTGCTGCTCCAGCCAGTCCTGCCTCTGACAAAGGAACAGGAATGTAATGGAGTTTTTCAGTGTTCTATTATAACTCTACCATATATTACTTATACAGTACCTACCTGGGGGTAATATATTTATTTTATTCCCTGGCAATTCAAAATTGCCTGGGGAAGAAAAAAAAAAAAATCTTTGTTTAAAGAAAAAATGATAAAAAACTGTTATTTCATTCCAGAATCAACAAAGTAACCAATTTGACCTCACATTAGATATTTCATTTTAGTTGCTAAGTAATTTACTATTTTTTAAAACAGAAAAACATTCCAAATGAGATGTTTGACACAAAGTACTTTGATGAGAAAGAAATGTTACTTAAGCACTAAAAAATTAAGACAACTTGTGGCAATTGCTGGAGAGCTGTGCAGGATCTGTCAGCCTACAGTGGGGTTTCTTCCAAAAGGAGAAAAGTTTTTTTTTTTAACAAACTTTTCCCCAGCTCAAGGTCAGCCCAGCCACACACATATACCATGCTGAGCGTTCAGTCAGACCTGCAGAGATTTATGGGCTTAAGAGAGGAAATTTATCCTCAGTGCCTGCACTCCTTAAAATGTAGTAAATAGTAACCCCTGAGGGAGAGCTGCTGGGTGAAGCTCCAGAGGTGGAGACGTGATTTCCATCCCACCACCACCCCCAGCCACAGTTGTTCTTTATTTCATTTTTCATCAAAGCATTGCTGTGTTTCCTTGGGGTTTTTTATGATCACAGAATCCCAGAATGATTTAGACCTTAAATTCCACCCAGTGCCACCCCTGCCATGACAGGGACACCTCCCACTGTCCCAGGCTGCTCCCAGCCCCAGTGTCCAGCCTGGCCTTGGGCACTGCCAGGGGTCCAGAGGCAGCTTCTCTGGGCTCTTTGGTTCTGTCTCCAGGTGGATTTCCACCCCTTGTTCTCCCTTTTGAGCTGAGCCCTCTCCCCACCACGCTGCAGATGAACACATTTGTGTGACCTCACCCATCAGCAGAGCGCTGACGTCGCCTCTCAGCTGCCCCAAATCAAACCAATCCATTTTTGTGGCTCTGAATCCTCACCCAATGTGCCAGGGAGGGCAGCTGGGGGGGAGGGACATCCAACCCCCTGAATGGGATGTTTTGAAAGAGCCATCATTAAAAATTGCAGCAGGTTGTGCTTCTCCCGTCACTGGGAGCTGGGACATGGTGGCACCCTTAAAAGGAATTATTTCTCAGTGCTTGGGTATTTTAATCCTTTCTTTACATTGCCTTTTAAAACCATATTTATAATTTAAAGCCCACCTCTGTGTGCCTTAATCTGAGACTCTCATTTGATTTTATTTTATATCTGTGATATAAATCTTTGATCCTTATTTTAGCTTTGTCTGGAATGCAACCACTAAGGAACATGCTAAAGATGTCTCTGATTTTCTGTCAGGATCAGGATTTTCACAGAATTCAGTGTAAGGTAATGCTTCTTCAGTCTAGTTCTCACATTTTAAGAATAAAAGTCAATGAAATGCCACTACAGATATATTTTTTTGGTGCTGTAAATTGCATTTTGATGAATCTTCACTCCTGAACCAGCCCTCCTTCAGCACTGCCAGGAAGCCTCTCTTGTTGCTTCTAGCAAGAATTGTCATGGTGATGCATTCTGTTGACCACATTTTTGAAACACAGATTGTTTCTAATTTTGTTTCTCCAATTTACTCTGGGTACTGCACCATCTCTGTTTCTGTCCTCGCTCTCTGTTCTTTGGAAGATTTTTATCACGACAAACCATGAAAATCCACCCAGGAGGATCTGCCCTCGCCCCTTCCCGTGTGCCAAACGTGTGGCTGGGGAAGGCTCTGCACAGCCACCCCTGTGAGGAGCAGTGAGGAGCTGGGAAAGGGGCTCAGCCTGGAGTAAAGGAGGCTCAGGAGGGACCTTGTGGCTCTGCACAGCTCCCTGACAGGAGGGGACAGCCGGGGGGGGTCGGGCTCTGCTGCCAGGGAACAGGGACAGGAGGAGAGGGAACGGCCTCAGGCTGGGCCAGGGGAGGCTCAGCTTGGACAGCAGCAGGAATTTCCCCATGGAAAGGGTGCTCAGGCCTTGGCAGGGGCTGCCCAGGGAGTGCCCATCCCTGGAGGTGCCCCAGGAAGGGCTGGAGGTGGCACTCAGAGCTCTGGGCTGGGGACAAGGAGGGGATGGGGCACAGGCTGGGCTCAATGGGCTGGGAGGGCTTTTCCAGCCTCAGTGCCCCTGGGATTGCAGAGGGTCCCTGCGTGCTCCCCTTGCAGGAGGGTGACTCTGCAGCCACTACAGAAGATGTGATGTATGGGATGGTGAATTGCTCTCTGCATGCAGAAGGAGAAGGGGACAGGCCAGAAGGGCTCCTTGGCCTTCCAGGGCTGGCTGTACCTCCTGGGGAGAGGCCAGGCTGTGCCCTGAGGAGCTCTCAGCCCTCAGAAAGGCTGGCAAGCTTTTAAGTGAGCTGAGAGCTCCACGGAGAAATTAAATTTGGCAGTGAAAGTGCAGTACTTAGGTTTGTCTCAAGTAGTCTTGAGATATAAAAGTGTTTCTGTGGGAGTTCTTGGCTGAGTGAGAAGGCTGAGAGTGGAGTCCAGCAGCCTGTGGAGTGCTGCTGCTTTATTGCTGCATCCTTGTGTCGATGGCTGGAAGAGGAAAGGGTGGCCTGAATTTGTGTCTGAGCACTTCTTGTGCATCCATGCAAGGAGCAGGGGATCTCCTGAGGGGCTGCTCTGGAGCTGGGAAGGGAGCCTGGAGCTGCCAACAAAGCCCTGAATGCAGAGGGGAGCTGGGTGCACTGGGTGCTAAATCAGCAGGGCTTCTGCTGGTGCTTCTGGCTTCCTCCTCCACAGCCCCAGACCTCTGGGATGGAGCATTGGCCATCCTGTCCTCCACACTGGGATGGATGGGCACTGTGTCACGGAATCCTGGAAGGGGTGGGGTTGGGAGGGACCTTGGAGACCAACTCACTGCACCCCCTGCTACGGGCAGGGACACCCGGCCAGGTTTTTAAGGAATGGGTAAATCAGATCATCCCAGCTCCAGGAAATTTCCCTGGGGATGGGGAGCAGGGAACAAGGGGAAATTTGGGCAGCTGCCCCTGGGTTAGGGTGTGCTGCTCACATCCCTGTCTCCACACTGCTGCTGAAGGGATGTGCTGTGTCTGGCCATGGACAGAAACAGTGGAGCACCTGGGATGGCGTTTGTGGATGTTGCTGAGAAAAACAGCTTTATTTCTGCATAGGGAATGTTATTTCTGCTCTCCCTAATCTCCGAAGGCAAAGCTGTCTGAGTTTTTCAAATAATAAACCCAAGCATATTTTGCATATTATATACCCAAGTATATTATGTTTTCATCTGTTGTTCAAGCAATAACAAATTGAATTTGAGGAATGCTGTTGGTTTTGGCACAGTTTCAGAGAGAGCGTACCGAAGGAAAGGAAATCCTTCAAGGAGAAGTGGAAGAGGATGAAAGCTGCTGGGTTCTTCTCCCCATTTCCATGTGCAGAGGTGTCCTTTGCTCAGGGATCTGCAGGGGACAAACCCCTGGGAGTCAGGAAGGCTGAGCTCCACCTGCACCACAGGTAATGCCAGGCTGGATGGAAACATAAACACTTTCTCTGTGAATAGAAAAATTGAAGGGAAACCGAAGAATATGTGGGATCAAAGGCTTGAGAAACATCTCAGTGGAAACTCAGCTCATCCCCAGGCTGAGAAACAAGCACAGAACAAGAGGAACAATATCCCAGGATATGGAGGAAACTTCGGTTCATAAGAGGTGGCAATTCCTTACAGTTTATACAACATGTCACCAAGTTTTTTAAAAGTTATGAGGACATTTTGGCATCAGCTTGACAGAAATGTAAATGATTCCATCATTAATGCACAGCCTTGTTTGCCAGCAAAGAGGAGTCTGGAGGAGCTCCGTGTCCCCCGGAGTGGTGACACGGAGTTGTGTGATTTTGTTGCAGGAACGATGAATCGCAGGAGTCCCCTCGATGGGGATGTACTGGCTGTGTGGCTGCATTCCCTGTTCTCCCCACCGCAGCGATGGGAGCAACACAAACGCTGCGAACGGCCCGCGGTGCCAGCAGCGTGCGCGGTGGGAGCGGGAGCGGTGCGGGCTCTGCCCTGCCCCAGCGGTCCCTGCCGGGTGAGGGGGAGCTGGCACCGCAGGAGCAGCAGAGCTGCCTTTCCAGACGGAGAGGAGAGGAGAGAAGAGGAGGCAGATCTGGTGCTCCGCTGTCATGGCAACGAGGCCGGGAACGCCGGGCATCAACTGCATCCCAACATCCCGGCCCTCACTTTCAGCTGGGATGCGCTGCTGCTCCCTGGGATGGCCTCAGCTGGGAGCTGGGCTGGCTGCCAGCGCTCTCCCCAAGGAAAGGGCAATGCTGGCAGCAGAGCTCTGCCAGGGGAGCTGGTGGTGGGGCGCTGCTCCCCAAAGAGGGGCGGTACAAAACACCTGGAGGGCATTGCTGCTCATCCGCGATCGGCCACAAGCTCCCGCCGCCCTTCGCGGCCATCGGCAAACGTTCAAATCCACCGGAGCCCCGAGGCTGCCACTGCCGGGTGCTCCCGAGGTTCCTCCTCGGATCCTCCCGCAGCGGTGCCCGGCTGTGCCCCAGCCCCGGGGACCACAAAGCTCAGTAGAACTCCCCTCCTCCTCGGAGCGTGGAAAAAACACTCGAGGGGAGATTTAGATTGGAAATTGGGAAGAAATCCTTCCCTGGGAGGGTGGTGATGCTCTTGCACAGGGTGCCCAGAGCAGCTGGGGCTGCCCCTGGATCCCTGGCAGTGCCCAAGGCCAGGCTGGACACTGGGGCTGGGAGCAGCCTGGGACAGTGGGAGGTGTCCCTGCCATGGCAGGGGTGGCACTGGATGGGCTTTAGGGTCCCTTCCCGCCCAAACCATTCTCCTCACCCTCCGGCTGGCATCGGGGCAGGAGCCGGGAACCGCGGGAGCTGCTGCGGGCAGAGGGGGTGGCACTGGGTGCAAAACTGACCCATCCCGGGGCTGCTCGGGCTGGTACTGCCTGGAAACCCCCGAAATGGAGAATTAACTGGCAATTCCATCCCTTGGGAATGCTGGGCTTTGCACATCAGTGCTCTCTTCTCTGCGCTCTGCTGCTGAATCTCCTAGATAAACACTGCCATTGGGTACTCCTTTAAAACCTGGCTTGGGAACATTTTTTGTGAATAAAATAATTCTGAAGGACAATTTTTTATATATGGCATTGGTCAGCCTGTGGATGTGACAGCTTTTTTAGTAACAATGACTTTTAAATTGAAAATGTTGAAATGTGTCAGCTGTTGAATAATGGTCATCGTTTTCCACACCTGGTTTTTCCTTTGATCTCACATTCTGTCCTTAGAAAATGGCTTAATATATTTTATTTTCTTTTCAAATATAAGGGTTTTTTTGGTGAAGAGAGCATCTTAAATTCGTACCAGTGGTAAGGTGAGACCTCTGTGGCTGAATGTGACCACCCACACCCCGAAATCCCCACCCTGGTTCCAGTTCCATCTTCATTCAGTGTGAGAGTACATTTGGATTTATGTGACACCCTTGAAAAAATGGGTTTATAGTGAGCACAAACAGAAACTCATCTGGAATTGATCCTTTCATCCAGAGCAGTCAAATCTTATTCTCCTCTTTGCCTATTTTCACACCTTGCTCAGCTCAGAATTGAGGGAACCAATCTAAGCCAACCCAGATTGCCTCAGAACAAATGGCTTTCATTGTCTCCAAGTCCTTTAAACCCAATTTCTGAAGCTGTTTTTTAATTTAGTTTGAAGCTATTTTCCAAAAGGAAGAGATGTGTTAGGGAACTCCTGTAGATATAGACAAAGGAAGATTTTCACGTAGTTGGATTTTACATCTGGATTGGATTTTATTGGATAACCACTGTTTTTCTTAGAAAACATCCCTGCCTTCTGCCTGGTCCTTGTTTCCTGGTTTGGATTTTCTCACCTGTTGAGAAAGGAGTTGATGAAAAAATGTCAATATTTTAATTGCCAAAAGAGAAGAATCTTGAAGTTTGTTGGGAGGTATTTAGCACTTGCTGGCATGTTTTTTGTTTGCTGGATGTTTCTATTGCTCTGTGAAGAAATTCCTGTTGGAGAGGTAACTCTGCAGAAGTGTGAAGAGCTAATTCACACGGTGATAAAATAGTTATGGAAATGAGGTGGGGAGGGCTCATTTATCTGAAAGATTACTCGGGAACAGCATCAATCACCAGGATTGGATAATGAAGCCCTACTGGAAAAGCAATGCTGTGGCCCCTCACACCTGAGCACAGAGAAGGGGATTTACCAGCTTCCTGTGGGGATTTTATATCAGCTATAAATAGATGGCACCAATATTATTTTGCAGTTAGCTTTGCCTTTGTGCAGCATGGGCAAATGATTTGGTTTGCTGGCAAAGCTCAGTGCTCTGGAAAGGTCAGGACAACAACAAAAAGACCCCAGAAATTTTGCACTTAATTAAAAATAATATAAAGTTATGTAGTATTTTAAGGTTGAACATAATATGTGTAATATGCAATTAGCAAATTTCGAACTCTGAGGCACAAATAGCACAGGATGCCAGGAGGGTTTGGGTGGGAAGGGACCTTAGAGATCCTCACGTCCCTCTACACTTCCACACCTCACTGAGCAAAAATTGGATGGCAAAGACCTGGAGCCTGACCCTGATTCAGCTTTGGCCCATCTATCTTTGCCTACAAACCAAAGCAAAAGTTGCCTCACGTTTTTCATGACAAGGTCAGAAGCCCTGAGCTGGCAGGGGGGACCAGCACAGCTTTTCTTTGGGATGGGGAGAGGCTCCAGCTGTGGGGCTGTGCTGCCTCCATCCCTGCAGAGCACAGCAGTGAATCCTCTGGCAGGGAAATGCAGCCAGAGCTGTGGTTAGAGGGAGGATCCTGCCCGTGGCTGCAGAGCCTGGAAACCACAAAACTCAGTAGAACTCCCCTCCTCCTCAGAGCGTGGAAAAAACACTCGAGGAGAGATTTAGATTGGAGATTGGGAAGGAATCCTTCCCTGGGAGGGTGGGCAGGCCCTGGCACAGGGTGTCCAGAGCAGCTGGGGCTGCCCCTGGATCCCTGGCAGTGCCAAAGGCCAGGCTGGACATTGGGGCTGGGAGCAGCCTGGGACAGTGGGAGGGGTCTCTGTCCATGGTAGGGGTGGCACTGGATGGGCTTTAGGGTCCCTGCAGCCCAAACCATTCTGGGATTCTGAGAAGTCTTTGTCTATCAGGTACACAAACATCAAGGGATGGGCAATAATCTCACCAAACCTCCAAAGAGTAGATGGGATGTGCAGGACAGACCCAGCTGGTGCACACACTATTTATTCAGTCAGTCATTAAACACTGGCCCCATAGCAGCTCTGCAATACATCCTTCCTGCAGGCTGACACACAAGATTAGCTCAGATTGCCTCTGTCTATTATTTTTAAGCAAAAAAAAAAAACCAAAAAACAACCCTTTAATTTCATATTGTTATAGGAAAATAATTGGTTTAATTAGTTACACCTTTCCAGCTGTAGAGAGAGGGAGGTGTGTGATTTTTCATGTCATGCCATACCGTGCTCTCAGGACAGTCTGAGTGCTGAGGAGAGACTCCTCAGGGATTGTTCTTTTGATTTTAATGCAAAACTCTGTTCTCACGTCACTGAGGAGCAAGTCTCCATAGCAAGGAGCTGTGCTGGCTCAGATCCCCTCTGCAGACGGCTTCAGGTGGAAAACAAGGCAGATGATCTAAATTGGAGGTAATAGGTAGGAATGTGGGCTGCAAGAAGATTGCAGATGCACCCTGAACCGGCAGGATTAATGAGTTTGTGCAGCTGCAAATTCTGCCTGGGAGAGCTGCTAAAACCTCAGGCAATGAAAAGCACAGGTACTTGACCTTTAGCACCCCCTATTAGGTTGTAGCATGGCCAGCAAGAGGGTTAAAAATGTTTATTTGTAGGCTGGGGGAATTTTGGCCTGAGATCTGGGGGGCCTGTGACAGCCTTTTCCCTTCTGCACTCTGCACAGAAGCCTTGCTGAAGCTGTTCAGTTGTAGGCAGCCTACATTCTTCCTCAGTCTCTTCTTTTGAAGGCAGGTGAAGTTTAATATTTAAACTTTTAGGTGTCTTGCAAAATCCAGACTTGCCTTTTTAAGGCATGGGAATCCCAGAATCCCAGAGCGTGGGTGGCCATCAAGCAAACCAAGGCAGTGTCCTGATTAAATCCCAAATCCCCCGAGTGCCCCGGGCTCTGGTGCCTCCTCCCCTGGCTGGGAGCCTCTCCCTGTTCCCTGAGAGGTGGGAAATTCTCCTTCTCCCATTTCTCCACGCAGGTCTGATTGATACCTGGCTGTTTGCAGCCCCATCATTTCTGGCAAGCAGAGTGCTCTGCTGGAAAGCCAAACACACAAACACGCCGGGCCCTGCTTCACATGGTTTGCTAATACAGATGAGGTAAGAAAAGCCATAAAAGCTTCTGAGGCCTCTTAATTTTTCCCTTTTGAATCATCTGTCATAAAACCTCACCGGAGATGGGATGTGCTCACTCAGAGGTAGAGCTAATGTGCTCTTTGATGCTGTTGTTTGTGAAATCTCTGCCTTATTAGCAATAAATTCCAGGGCTGTGGTTGGCCTGGAGGAAAGGAGACTTTTGCCAGCCTGTGCATTGTAGGTGGCACTTGAGAAATGCTGCTCTCGGCTTTGGGAAGTTCAGGAATGCTCTGGAAGTGGTTGTGTGCTGAGCCTGAGGAGAGGAATCACCAAAAACTCGGATTTTGGGAGACAGAGTCTATCAAAACAAAGCGGGGAACGTGCTGCTGGCGTGCAGCTCCTGCCAAGTATAAGCTGAAACCAAACTGGCAGAAACACCAGGCATTAATTCTTTTTTTTTTTTCAAAAAAAGCTCCACTCGTTGGGTGTAAAAACCTAGAAAACCTGTTTTTCTTGCTGTTTCCTGTTCATGGGACCTGCCAGGCTGCTCCTAAACACGTGTGACACTTTTCCAGCCATGGGCGAGGTGTGATCCCCAGCTCACGTTGGGCTGTGCAGCGCAAACAGGGCCACAAGGTTTCCTCCCAAACAGATCTCTCCAGCTTTTGCCATTCCTGAGCTTTTTCCCAGCAGGATTTAACAACTGTGCAACGTCCCTGAAGCTACAGGGATGGAGATTCTAATTGTGGTGAAAGTGTTTTGGGGAGGGATGGAAGGGCCGGGCATCCCAGCAGTCTGAGACAGCTCAGGACAAGTAAATGAAGAATTTTCCTCACTCCTTGGCCACCCAGGCAGTTTTTGGCAGCTCTCAGCATCCCCTTACAGCAGGGGAAGGTGGGAGGGTGTCCTGCCCCAGCGGTGGATGTGTCTCCTTGTGCAAAATCCGGGAGCATTAACGTTAGAACATTGTGCCTGACATTGAAGGGACACTCAGTCTACACCAACTGTGTTCCTGGAGGTGTCATTTGGGAATAAAAAGTATGAATTGGCTGGTAAATAGTGAGTCACTCTCAAAAAAGAAGAAAAATCATACTTTTCTTAATTCAACTCTTGGAATTTTTGGTTGATCTCTGAGCTCCGTGGTCTGATCCATCTCCAATTCATCCTTTCTTGTCTAGCTGGTTTTATTAATTGCAACATCCTCAGCTGTTGTTCTGTTTAGGCAATAGAGAACAATTCAGCCTGAAGAAAATTAATTTTCCTGTTTCACGTGGTTTTGTGTTCCTTTTTGTTTGTTTGTTTATTTGTTTCTTGCAGTTTTTAAATGAGTTCTAGAAAATAGCAATGAAAATATGGGAGGGAAATCTGAGGTAAACATTGATTTTTACAGTGCAATAATTTATGGTACCAACTTAATAAGTGGTGTGACACGAGCAGCTCACCCCCCATTTATCATGCATTGATAGTTTGATTCCAGAACTTTTAACACCACTGCTCGCTGTGACATAATAAAGGACCTGCCAACATTCCCATTAAAACCATGAGATTTTAGGAGTTCTGCTTCAGCTATAAATATCAGTATTTGGAATCTGTGAATTATTTTGCAGCGTAACAACCTCGGAATTACTTGTTCCAGCAGCTATGAAGAAATAAGACTTTGACATTTTTGAACTTCGGTAGGACATCTCCCCCTTCCCAGAAGAAAAGGCTCAGGGATGCCTTTCATTATGACCACCAGCAAAAGTTTACCAACTCGGGAGACAGCTCCTGAGCTGAAATAAATCACTTTAATTCCACAGATGGCAAGAAGGAGACAGCAATTTGCATTAAAAGGTTCTGATGAGAGCTGTCTGGAGCTGGAGCTGGCTGGCATAATGGCTCCAGGCTAATCACACACCTCCAGGAGCCGTGCTGTGGTTCTGGGCAGGGAAGGCATGGGACAGAAATAGCAGCTGACTCCCAGCTCTGCTCTCCACGGCCCAGCTCAAGGACTTCCCAGACATTCTGGTCAGCAAGGTCACCTGGGAGCCTGGTGACTGCCAGTCTCTCTGCAGATGAGGATGTCAGGTCCGATTATTTCTGCCTCTCACGTCCCTGGCTGCTGCTGTGAGGAATGCTGTGCAGCAGAAGGGCCCCTCTGACACTGGGGGCTGGCTGCCCTCCCTGGGAAGCCTGGCTGGCACTCACAGCCCTGCTCCTAAGGTTCTGGGGCATGGCCAGGTGCTCCCCACCTGCTCTGCCCAGGGAAACCCACTCCAGGTAAGGTGGGTGGGTAATTCTGAATGCAAGGCTGGGTCAGAGCCCAGGGGCTGGGAGTGCTTCACCTCCTGCAGAATCTCACTGGGACAGAGTCCTGTGAGCCCAGAGCTCGTTTCTCATGGGTCATGGACTTGCTAAGGCTGGAAAAGGCCTCTGAGATCAGGTCCAACTGCTGACCATCAATCCAGCCATTGGGCAGCTGTGGCCATCCTGGTACCTGGGGGTTTTGGTGGGGAGGTGTGAGGAGGTGGGAGGGTTGTTCTCACCCAGTGGTTTCCCATTAAAACAGTTTGTTTCTATGGAAATTGCTATGGGAGAAGATGCACTTGTTCCCAGAGCCAGCCCAGAGCAACGAGGGGCCCCCAGGTCCCCCCAGGGTGGGGCTGTGCTGGTTCATTGGCACCTCTCACTGCAGCTGTGGGGTCCACACGTGGCACAAACAGTCCCACAGAAAGGGGGCATTCCTGGAAATCCACTCTGCTTCAGAGGGGAGTCTAAAAGGATTTTCATCTCTTCAGCCCAAAACCTATGTCCTCCCTTCCATTCCTTCTGGAAAATCCAGAAATTCCTCTCATGGCTGAGGGCTCAAACAGCTCCACCTTCCAGGTTCTTTGGTTCGGGAACCCCTCAAAAGGGATATGTGGAAAACAGAACTTGTGGTTAATGGGATAACAATGAAAAATAAGTGAACTGGTGAGCTAAATTCTATTTATGCCCAGAGTTTCTAAAGAATTGTAATAAAAACCTAAGTTTGTCTTAGCTTAGGCTGTAGGGATTTACTGTACATTCTATAAGTCATTAAACAATTTTGTGGGGGCATTTGATCTCCATGTTGATACTTTATTACCACAGATCACTTGGAAATGGGAAAGAGACCTATGAAACTGGAAAACAAATTACAGCTTGTTGTTTTTTTTTCAGTAACTAGCTCATTTTAAACCCCATTTTTAGCAAGAAATAATGACTTGCTTTATTTAGAGACTATTTAAAATGCTCTCGAGGTATCTATTGAATATCTTGACATCACAGATAAATCAGGAGCAGGCTCAAAATTAGCCCTGTTCTATATTACAGTATGTTCTATATTACAGTTACATTATCCAGCCCTGTACAGTGCACCTCAGAGATGGCAGGAGAGACAGGGTCTGTTCTCAAAGCTGTTTCTAATGTGTGATCACCCTTCTTACCCCTGAAAACCTGCCAGGATTTGTCTCTGAGACACAGAGTTGGGCATTTGTGTGTGGGGAGGGTCTCCAGCAGGCTGGAGGTGCTGGGGTTTGTGGTGTTCTCTGCTTTGGTGTTAGCAGTGCATTATTTATATTCCCAAATAAATATAAAGGAGAGAGGTGGCTGCTCATCTGAATTTTAGGGTAATTGAACTGACCTAATTCCTGTCAAAAATAATCAGGATGAAACCTGCACTATTCCAGGACGGGAAACTGGGCACCAGGGTCTGGATGTTGGAGCTGCTCCGGGTGATGCTCCTGTGACCTGGGGCTGGTGGAGGGTTGGGATTTGCTTTGTGACGCCAGAACTGTTGAGCTGCTTCCTTGGTTAATTAAAATCTGCACCATGAACAGTTGACTTTGTGCCCTCCCAGACTAGGCAGGCCCTTACTGGGATGAACGGGAGCCTTTCCATCCCCACCAGTGTCTGCGTCAGCTCCCGTTGCTCCCCTTTTCCAGCCCATGAGCCCCCATCTCCCACAGGCTCTGGTGAGGTTCCTCAGCCCAGAGGGCTGCACAGCCTTTGGGGTGCAGGGAGCTTTGCAGGGTGTGGGTTTCCTCCCTGTGAGCACAGCGAGGAGCCCTTCCTGAGGCTCTCCCCAGGGCAGTGTTTGTCCCTGAGCCGTGCCTTGGCTTCCCGGGCGGGTCGGTTTAGGCTGGACCTAAGCAGCTGGGGCCTGCAGGGTTGGTGCTGGCTCCAGGAGGAATTCCCGAGCGCTCCCTGGGTTTGCTTTGCTACTGGAGAACACGGGCAGTGCTGTGTTAAACACGGGGAAGCAGCTGGGCTGGCCCTGCTGGGCTGGCAAGCGCCAGGCTCTCCGGCCGGCATCACCGCCAGCACCACGGGATATTTCCTCTCCTCTGGCCTTGGACCTTGTTACTCAGGAGGACATGTAATAATAAAGGAGCATTTTGAGTGATTTAGTTAGAAATCCATCAGACTGTCAGACAGTCTGGTGGCATCAATAATTCCCTATTAAGCCCTCTACACCCATTATGGTTTGTGCTTTTCCTTTTTTTTTTTTCGAAGTTAGTTTCCAGGCAACCAGTAAGAACTGAATTGCATTAAGCTATTAATTCAGCCTTGCACACCAGCTCCAGCTTCTGCAGCCCAGTTCTTCCTCTCCTGTACAAGCTTCCTCCAAAACCCCTTCCGTTGGTTTAACCTTCAGTGGTGCCCAGCCCAGAGAACTGGTGTGGAAATGGCAGGGTCTGGGTTGGGTTTGGGTGCCTGTTTGGGTTTTGATACTGGCTGTGGGGGGTGGTTCTGAGCAGAGTTCTGAGGAAGGTTGGCGTTGGTCACCATAAAATACACTGTGATCCCCCAGTGTGTTCTTCATCACCACGTCACAGATGGCCTCAGCAAGGTCTGAATTTAAAAGATTCTTGTGATTTGAGGGTGGGCATGCCCTGGAACAGGGTGCCCAGAGCAGCTGGGGCTGCCCCTGGATCCCTGGCAGTGCCCAAGGCCAGGCTGGACATTGGGGCTGGGAGCAGCCTGGGACAGTGGGAGGTGTCCCTGCCATGGCAGGGGTGGGATGGGATGAGCAGAAGCCCAGTCTCATTTTTGTAATTTGTAATTTGAACACAGGCAGATGTTATGTCAGAGATTCCCTTCCTTTCAGGGGAACACGTGGATTTAAGAATGTGACTTATTAATTACTCCCTGCCTGGGCAGTGCCTGTGCATCAGTAGTGGAGCAGTGAGAAAGCAGCAGGGATGAGATGGAACCACCCCAAGCGTGACACGACAATCCCTGCAGAAGCTAAAAAGGACTAATTTGGGTGTTGTGCTGCAAAGTTAATGAATGTAGTGCTGGAGAAAGGAGCTGCACTGGCAGCTTGGGAATGAACTTCCCTGCTCATTCCCTGAAGCAGGGCAGGGAGGCTGAGCCCGTTTTCCTTCCAGGCTCAGCTGAGAGGAAGGTGTAGCAGTGGGATGGCGATCTGGGCTGAAATTGCAATTGTGGCTGATAATTACAATTATGAGCTATGAAATCCAGCCTGGGCTGAGCTGTGCTGAATGGTCAGAAAGGTCCTTCAACGTTCCCCAACCCAGGAGCTTTGTCTCAGGCTTTGTGCTGGGGTCGCTAAGTTGTGGAAGTCACTGGAGGAGCTGTGCTGAGGATTTTTGGTGGGGCTACAATTAGAAAAATCAACCTTAAGTAAAAGAATTTGTTTTTATTCACTGCCAAAAATTAACAAAGAAATTTAATAAATAAATGTAATTCTCCAAAAAACTGAAAGTGAAGCACCAAGATAAAGCCATTTCAGATCAAGCTGCCACAGCTTTTGTAAAGTAGTTGACTTGGGATAGAATTTTAAAAAGCGATTTAAAAAAATTACTAAAAAAATAAACTACAGTTTTGAGCTCTTTCCAATTTCTGTCATTAGAGATCTCTGATATAAGTCTGAATCACAGAGGTGACAAATCCAGGCCCCAAAAGGAAACCGTATCTTCATCAAACTCCACTGGAGAAACAAAATTATTAAAGGTCTGCTGATTATGAGCAGAGCATGTAACAAATGCTCTTCCCTGCAGCAGCCACAAGAACTAGATAGTTAAAAAGGGGTTTTCTGCCACTCTGGTTACTCAAATTTTTTGGGAAAATTGCAACCACCAGTGTTTTCCCCTTACATTTATCACTGGGACAGGGATGTGTTGCTGTCCTCAGGGGCTGTGGTTCTGTCAGCAGATCCAAAAAACCCCCATGGTCAAGATGCTGAATCTAATCCTGTTCTCCATTTCTGGGCCATATTTTATTAAACATTTTCATCACTTTCAACTGTGCATTCATACCTCACCAGATTTATATCTGTAATTAGGGGATCGTTATTTACCAGCTGGTAAAAAGACACCTTTCAGCAACATAATTCAAATGTCAGGAGTTCCTGCCAGTTCCAGATTAATAGTACAGTTCTTTCTTGGGCTACAGGTTAGGAACGTGGCTGCTGTCAGAAACCTTTGGCAACTGTTCAGAACTACTGGGAAACAAATAATGGGAAACAACTATTTGTGTTTTTCCAGCTGAAGAAAATCACTTGTATGTGAAAGAAGGTGATCCTTCTCCAAGATCTCTGTTCGGTAATGAGTTGTTTTTATTTAACAAAGTCTCTAACAGATGGTGTTGCTAAATTTTGAATATTAGGGCTGCTTTTGCAAGAGGCCTCCACACAAAGGAGGAGGCACAGAGGAGGTTTCACATATCAGCTCGAGTTCAGGGTTGATCCTGTGGTCACTCGTGGGGTTGGAGCCACCCTGGGTGACCCCCCTGTGTCTGCAGCTGCTGCCACCCAAAGCAGTGCCCCTGGAGGGGACCCTGGTAATGACCCCTGGAAGTTGGGGGTGCTTCAAAAAAAATTATTTATTGTGTGTGCTCTGTAGGAGGAATCACAGAGTGACAGAATGGGTTGGGTTGGGAGGGACCTTAAAGGCTGCCATGGGCAGGGACACCTCCCACTGTCCCAGGCTGCTCCCAGCCCCAATGTCCAGCCTGGCCTTGGGCACTGCCAGGGATCCAGGGGCAGCCCCAGCTGCTCTGGGAAAGCCATTCCAGGGCCTCCTCACCCTCACAGTGAGGGTGCAGAGCAGTTTCTGGGTTATCTGGGGCTGTTTTGCAGTTGGTTTCTGGAAAGTCTGTGCTCAACAGCACCTTTATGGTCAATTCTCTAATCCTGCCAAAAACCCCATTTAATTGAGATGCTGTGCTTTCCATAAATCCACATTTCCTGGGAATAAGGAGCAGACAGTGGTGCTGCCAGCTGAGTCTAACCATCATTGTTGCTGTTCCCAGGGCTGAAATCCTGGAAACAACTGATCTCTCACCAAATCCAGCAGCATCAGTGTCACCCCAGCACGGCCGCTTTGCAGATGTCACCCTTTGGTCACCTACCTGTGCCTTTGGTGCTCCAGCAGGAAGGTTTGGGCTGATGGTGGTGACACACTTCCCACACTTGTTCAAACCCAATTTATACCCTTTCTTTGGGTGGTACCACTGCTCAAACTCTTTGTTGTGCTTCTATCAACGCTCTGATCCTTCTGAGATGGGGGCCAGACGTTTGCTTGGTTTCATTCCTGCAAAGGTTTCCCAGTATCAGAGGTTGTCCCTGGCTGTTCAGTCATTCCATGTTTTCAGAACTCACAGAAGGACAAAAACCTTCATCATTTAAATTATTTTCTCCATAAGCAGCACGAGATGGTGGGGTTTTTCCAACGTGGGAATGCAGCTGATGGAAATGAAGGGTGACTGTGCACACGTAATTCAAGGGAGTAGCTTTGGGGAAACATCAGCCAGGGGAAGAAGGAAAAGAAATTTGAATTCAATTGGATTTTAGTAACTTCAGCTTAGGTTTGAATCATATTTACATGCTTTTCCCTCTCTCCTCTGTTTGCAAGTTTTATTGCTGTGGTTCTCGTGTCTTGGAGCGATGTGAATTAGTGGGTTTGTTATTGCTGAGAGGGAGGGGAACTGCAGCAGCAAGAAATGAGATCGTTCCCTGGAGTCCTACACAGGAAAAGTGTGGAAAACCTGGAGCTGAACCCAGATCCCAGGAGACACCGAATGGCCCCAAAACGTATAGTGTGGTGGGCCAGGAGCTGCCAGCAGGAAGCTCAAGTCGAGGTTTAAAACTCAATTAGCATGAAGGATGTGATGGAAATGTGGACATTTAGGGCAAAATCTTCCCTGCCTCGCACTGAGACCCAGGAGCTTTGCGGCTTTCCTGTTTTTGCCTCCAGCGGTGCCCAAATGTGAGAATTTTGTGCAGTTTCAGAGCGAGGATGAAAGTGAGAAATCATTTAACAGCCAGAGCTCCAACGGGAGCAGCAGCAGGAGCTGGATTGATGGAAATGCCCCAAATTGAGGGTGGTTTCAGGGTGATTGTTTTTATTGCTGGTTGCAAGCTTTCGGTGAAAGCTTTTCTGAGTGGGAATTTCGGGACAAGGCAAAGACTTCTCACAGGGTGAACCAAATATGAAATTACAGTTCTTTAACGAGAACTGCACTCGTAAATGAAAAATATGATGTGGCACAGTAAAAATAAGACCATTGTCCTGAAGTCTTTGTCTGTGTCCTTTAAAGTGTACTTTGGGGATTAATCATCAGTTGTGTCACAGCAATTCGGCTCAAGTGGGCTTTTGCTTATATTGCAGCCTTAGATTACACACTCATTGTCAATTGAATAATTTTAAATAATGCAGCTGTTTAACTTGCCTGCTTGGCTCTTGGCTGGCCGGGGTTTGCTGGGTAATCTTTGCTTCTTTACTGTTCCTGTTTCTCCAGAACAGCCACGTTCTCTGGAGGCCTCTCCTCTACAAGGGAGGCGCAGATTCTTCCTCTCTTTGTAAATACATGGAATCCAGCCCATTTCCATCTTCCCCAGACCCCAGTCCCACACTCCCACTGTATTTGGGGTCTGGAGCACTCCCAACACACAGCAAAATGACCATGAAAAGGCACTGACTAAAGAGGGACTTGAGAGCCAACGTGGAACCCTTGAGCACCAAGGACAAGGGTGGAGCTGGAACAGGTCTGCTTCCCACAGGGAATGTACTAATGGTCATTTTCCCCTTCTCCTGATTGTTTAGGCTGTGTTCATAGAATCACAGAATGATCACAGTTGAAAAAGGCCTCCAAGATCATCAAGTCCAACTGTTAGTGTTCCTTAGATATGAATGATGCCACAATTTTATTGGAATAGGAATGGAAAACGAGCTCCAAAACACTCTGATCAAGAGAATTCCAGCCTAGTTCAGGTGGGAATTAAGTAGGAGAAATTTCAAGTAATTCATGTTTGAAACCCCTTCATAACTTTTGCTTCATGAAAACAGAAGGGGACATAAAGTGACGGTAAAAATTCCCATGTTGGAAGGGGAAATTCTCCTTCCTGGCAGTGAGGAGAAAGGAAATCTGCTGTGTTTGAAAAGGATTGTCAGTGGTTACCTTGATTTCAAATGTCAACTCAGCACATCTTAATCCTGCCCACTCTCAGGCACTGCTTTGCTAGGAAGCTGGTGATTTGTGGCATTGAATTAGAATTCCTGTTCAGAATTAATGTCTTGGTTAGAAACACTGAAACCTCCTGCAAACTCCTGCGGTTCCCCAAAGCCAAAGCTGGGCAGGCTCTGCCCTCTGGAAGTGCAGGGAGCTGGGAGCTGCCTCTGATGGCCTGGGGCTGCCTCATGTAACCCCTGCTGCTGGAGTTACCGAGTGCAAATGGAAAAGTTAAGGAGCAAACACATGAAACACAAGAGGCTTTTTTCCTCCCTAAGTGCTCTCATGGGCTTGCCTGTCTTTTACTTGTTCCTCTCTTCTCCAAAATCCTTTTTTTTTTTTTTTTTATTCCCTCAAAGAGCATGAAAAGGAAAATTACTAATGAGTCAAACCACCAGAAAAGTTAAGGGATGCGTTGAGGACAGGGAGGGTTTTTCTCCATGGTTGTGGCAGAGCTGGAGCCCACATGGAGTCTCCAGCCAGCACTGCCCTGCACGCATCAGCCATCCCTCTAATTAAATTAACTGTCTGCAATTAACACACAGCCCAGCATCACTCTTTTAATGCATCTTCTGGTTCCCCAAACTGAATTGCTTTTAATAAAAACCTTATAAAAAGCAAATTTATTCTTGTCTACTCACGCCAACCCTGAGCCACCATTGGTGTGTCTTAAATATTCAGTTTGATTTAGGCAGAGCTGGGCCCTGAGCTAATGGAGATCCAGGCTGGGAATATCAGACACCTTCTAAACTCAGAGATAATGCAGAGCACCATCAAGGTGGGTATTTAAAGAGGAAGGAGAGAAACTCTCCAAGTTTAATACAAAAATAAATGATGGCTTCAGCACTGCTGCATGAACATTGCATTTCCCAGTAGTAAAAGCTTGTTTGTATCTGGGTCAAAAGAAAAAAAAAAAAAAGTTGTTAAAATTGAGAAACACTTCTAAGTTTGGGGTTATTAGAAGTGAGAGAGGTTCAATGAGAAATTCTGGATTATCAGGGGTGCAAATGAGGTTCTCCTGATGGGCTGGTGAGTTTGTGTTTGACTTTTTTCTTAAATATTTGCAAGAAAATTAAGGGCAGCACTTTGGTTCTGCAAATATCCCCATCAGGTTTTCCTCTTTCATTAGCAGGAGCAATGTTTGCTGAGCTGAACCTGTGGCCCCCAGGGGAATGCACAGAGAGAGGGGCCAGGGATCCTTCCCTGCTGTGAGGGTTCAAACTGGGGAGAGCAGGAGCTCTGCACTGGGTGCCCTTAACAGAGCTAAAGGGGGAAAATTATTTAACTGGGGACCTTTTCTATTAAAATACACCCAAGTTTGAGGGAGGGATGTGGGTTTCACCTGGGGGTCTCCTCATTGTGGCTTCCTGGCTGACATGGGTTTTGTTTCTCCTCCTGTCTGCCTTTGCTGTGGTGCTCCCAAGGGCTCTTGTAGCCTTTGCTGTTGGAGTCTGGTGCTGTGCCCCTTGCAGGCATTGCTCAACTTTATATTTGGAATTTGAGATCCATGGAAATATGTGAAAATCCTTTTAATTTTTGCAAGCCCTTATTTAAATGATAGGTAATTAATTCTCCACTGTGGCAAAGCTCAGCACCCCGTCCTGAAGGTGTTGTATGTGCCTCTGAGGGACATTCCTTACTTCAAAATTCCAGATCCCAGAGGAAACACTGCACCTAAATTTGGGGGCTGGATTTGGTTGGTCTGTGAGCTGTAAATTCTTCATTACCATGTCCACTGGTGGCATGAGTCACAGGCCTGGCTTTTCCAAGAAATTCCATGTTTCCCACCTGATGGAAAGCAGGGAGAACAATTCAGAGTGATTTTTCAAAAGCCCCTACATGGACCAGTTCCCTTGGTTTGGAATGGTTCTGTGTGGTTTATTAGTCAGAAATGCCATCATATTTTGTACCATCCTTCACAAATCTCAGCTCCAGTTTCTTCCCTTCTCAGAGCTGTCTTGTGAATAACAAACCCCACATTGTTCTTGTGTGTGTTCTTCTGAATTTATTTCATGTCATCTTCTTACAGGAAAGGAAAAAAAAACACGCAGCTCCTCTCACTTAGCCCCCTTTGGGACAGCAGCCACAGATGAAGAGCAAGCAATCAACATGTCAGGATAAAATTAGACTGCCACAGAGTACAAGGTTTGATCCAATATCTGTATCAGATTTGGGTTTCAGCTCTGCAGATCACAATAAAACAATCCTTGCTGAAGGTGCTCGGCACAAAGCGGCTCCTTTCACATCTGGGGAAAGCTGGGAAAGGGGCAGGCTGAAATTTCCTGTTTGGCACTGTTGCCTCAATATTTAGTTGTGGTTCTAAACGAGGAATGGCTGCAGGAGGCCCCTCTCGCTGTGTTCTCAGGGTGGGCCCAGCTCTGGGTTCAGGGCAGGGCAGAGATGGAGCCAGACCAGGGTCTGCAGCAGCATCTGGAGCTGGGGGAGCATTTCCTGCACAAATCCCCCCAAATCCCCCTTTCCCATGCCCTGCTTTTCACTGGGGGCTCATTTTGAAGCGAGGAAAATGGATTTATTTCAGCTAACTGAGATGGGAGATGGGTCTGGCAGCATCCCTAACATGATCCACCATCATCCAGAGAGGATGGAGCAGAGCCAGCCCAAAGCAAACCTCAGGGCTGTGTCCAGCTGGATGCCAGGTCCTGAGCCAGGACCTTCACTCTGCAGCCCAGCCCCTGCTTGGTGACATGGCCACAGCCCTCAGGGACAGCTCCAGGAAGGCCAGGGGCTGCACTGAAGCTTGCACAGAAAACAGCAACATTCTGACAGAGGTTGTCAACAAAATGCTAAGTAATAATTCCAAGAAATTATAATATTTGTTTCCATTTAATCGGAAAAAATAAGGAAAATCCTTAAAATATTCATTCAAATATGTTTGGTTTGGGTCAGGCAAAGTGTTTTGGTTCCCTTGAAGGACCTAACAGAAGCCAAGTGCCAACAAGTTGGGAAATGAGAGCTCTGTGTGACACAGCCACCCCTGGCCACGCTGCATTTCATAAAAGCCTTTTTCTAACTCCTTGTGCCTCTTCCACCAGGTTTGTGGTTAACAGTAATTGCCTCCCAAAGGGAGTCATGAGCATGGCCGAGGTTGGGATGGAATTTTTGGGAGGGCTGTGAGGCAGTTCCCCTCTCTAACCCTCGAGCAATGCGATTCCTGAGCCCTCGGAACTACCCGCTAAGGGCAGCCCTCAATTTGGACTAATTGAGGATAAAATCCATTTGCTCTGGGTATAAAGATATTGATACACACACACAGAGAGCCTGTTTGTAACCCTCGTGGCCCACTTACTCTCCTGTGTGAGGAATTTAACCTGGTTCCACCTGTCCCCAGTGTCAGGATCCGTGTGAGGAGGTGGCCAGGATGTCCTCTGTCCTCGAGTTCTTTAATTCTCCAGACTGGCTCCCCCTGCCCTGCCAACAGATTTCGAATTAATGCTCCAGTCTTTGAAATTAATGAGGTTTCACCGACCTCAGTGGAAGTGGATCAGCTTTGAGACTGCCAGCCCACCCCGCCGGTGCCTCACTAAAAGTAGTTCACCTATTTTCAGACAATTCCTGCGCCTGGGAGCTCCTCCTCTGAAGCCCAGTCCTTTGGAACTCATTAAAGCCTCCATCAGGGCCCTGCTGCTCCCCACAAAGAGGGTTAAATAATGACAGTTTTGATTTTGTCCTGCAGTAACTCCACGTTATTTTGAGTTCCTTTCTCTATGCCTTTAGCTCAAGCAACCAGTCTAGAAAGCTCCTATTAGCCCAGGATTTCCTGAGAGAGGAAATTCAACACCTGCATTTCCCAAAGCCCTAAATGGGGCTTGAAAAATCTGATTTCAATCACCACAATAACGAGGCAACTCAAACAGAACAACATTATTAGAGCAGCTTATAGGTGATGGAGACGTTGCCAGTCCCTGGACATTGTTTTTGCTTTCTGTGGAAAACACAGAGAGTTTTGGAGAGTCCAAAATTGCTGGGTAGACCATGAGCTCAACCCTGTGCTTGCAGACCACGCTCCCACCCATTCCTTGGAGAGGCTCTTCCGTGGCCCTGCTCGGTGTGGTTGGATGGAACAAGACCCCTTCCAGGACCCAGCTGTCCTCCTGTGCCCCAGCAAACTGGGGGGGATGCAGCACAACCCAGTGCTGGCTGCTCCAGAGATGAGCACCAGGACCTGGAGGCCCACAGGGTGAGCACTGAGAGAGGTGAAGCCAGGGAAAAAAATGCATTTCATGGAGTAAAATAGGGCATGGAAGGAAGTCATGGTTAAGTACCAGAAAATGGGGAAAAGGCGTGATTGTCTGATATTCAGTCTATCAAAGCAAGTGAATAAAGGTAAAAACCTGTAGCCTAAGCCCACATCAACAGAAAGGAGCTGTTAGCACTGCCTGGGGAGACGGGGTTGTCGATGGATTTTGCCTGAGTTTGCCATTGTTGTACACAGGGGTAAAACCTTGCACAGACCAGGCTTGCTACAAAATGAATGAGGAAGGACACTGAGGGAATAAATAAAAGAGATGAGGAGAAGATCTGCACTTGTACAAAATGTGCACAGCCATGAAGAGTCCTTAAAGAAAAAAAGAAGTGAAAACTTCATTTACAAAGAGCTCTCCTGACTTCTGTCATAAAATGTTCCAAAACAATCTCATGACTCAATTCCTGCAGCCACTGAAGTAGGAAGAATTACATAAGATCCTTGCTGTTTGCTTTATTCCATGCTTAACTCATATTCCCAATGATTCATTATTGAGGTTTGTCAGGACTAATTAAGCAGAGTGCCAGCTGTGATAGGATTGGGTACTACGGCACCCTCCTGGATGGGGACTCCCCCAGGATCACTGCTCCTGGAGAATTAGGGAATAGCAGCCAGTGGTCAGTGCTTTGGGGCTAACTGGGCTGGGCTGGTCCCAAGGGAAATGTCTTCAGTGCCTGAGTACCTCCTTAGCAGGAGCTGGAGTTTTCTGTAACTCCTTCACAACAAACAACAAAATCTATGAAGTTCCCAGGATGATTTTATCTCTCTGGTAAAAGTGACCTCTCTTCAGTTCAACAAAAATCATTACATTCCCAAAAGGACACAGTTTGAAAGTCAGGAAGGTGTGAGTGTGAAAATGTGTGGTTATGGAAGGTGTTCTGTGAAAGGTGTCCCTGCCATGGCAGAGGGTTTGGAACTGGATGGGCTTTAGGGTCCCTTCCATCCCAAACCAGTCTGGGATTCCATGGTTCTGTGACTTTGTGTCCAAGCTTTTAATGCTGATATGAAATGAGCAGTGGGCTCATAAACTCTAGAAGTGGTTTGCAAACCAAATCTTTCTGACCTGTATTTGATACAGGCAAAGTCATCCCTCAGAGAATCCCTGTGCACACTGTGCTATTTAAAAAAAAAAAAAAAAAAAAAAAAAAGAGTAATTAAGAGGAATTAATTTCTGGGCAGCAATAGCAAAATATCAGGGACTCCTTTAGAGGGATGTGAGCCAGCTGGGACCTTTGGCACTGAGGTGACCACAGCTCTGCCCATGCCAAGGGGGTCCTCTTTGGCAGTGTCCAGGCTGCAGCACCCCTGGGGGTAGGGGGAGCAGAACTCCCCTGGCATGCTGCTGTCTGTGCTGAGCTCTGCAGGATGGATGGGCCTTTCCAAGGAGGCACTGGGGCTATTCCAGGGAAATCTCCTCCAGAGGCTGGCAGCAGGATCATCCCTGAGGCTTCACAGGCGTGTGTTGTGTGTCCGTGTCCTCTGAAGGGGACCAAGTGCCATGCCCTCCTCAGGGGCTGGGACAGATGTCCTCAGTTAAAGGTATTTTTCAGGAATATACAAAGCATTTTCTGTCACATCTCTTTGGGGGGGGGGAAATATCCGTCAAATATTTTTAAAGTGTTTTGCTTAAAATCTGGCGAAGCTGTGAAGGACAGAAAAGGGGCACTCGTGGCTCGGAGGGAAAAGCCTCTCAAGAGCATCCTGAGTGATTCCACCAGTTTTAAGGCCACTTTGTCCCTGAGAAAAGTCCAGGCAGCACAGCCAGAAGGGGAGGAGGAGACCTGCCTGTGCTGGCTGGGCTCGTTTATTGTCTGACATTACAACACTATTATTATTTGGAGAAAGCTGTCTTATTTAATTATCCTGAATGTGCAATTCCATCATTTCCAATTCAGCACTGGAGGAAGATGTTCCAAGCATTAAGAGAACCAAAATATTCCTAGTAAATAAGTAACTGAGAGAATAATAAGTGTTTGGAAAGAAGAAGTTATTGTTCCCTGTGAGTGGCAGCGAGTTTAATGATTTGGCTGCAGTGCCCGTCTAATAGAGCTGCCTGCTCGAAAGATTTGCCATCTCCAAGGAGCAGTTTGAAAGTGTCTCCTGTGCAATTGATTGATCCATTCCTCTCAAATGCTTGGAAGGCTTTCAGAGCCCGGGACAGGGATGGATGGGGCTGCAGGGGGTGGGAGCTCTCCAGGGGCTGGTGGGAAATGCTGCCAGGCTCCTGTCCCCGAGGCAGAGGTGACTGGAGTGACCTGAGCTCCTGTTCAGAAAGGGGGAATTGCTGAGGGCTCCCCCAAAACTTGCTCCTGGGAAGAGCAAGGGCCTTCCTCCCCTGCCATTTGGATCTTTCCCTGGTGGTACCTGACCCCTGCACTGGGACCCTTTTCTCTAACAACATGCACAAAATCATGGAGCTCTAGGTTCAGATCATCAGTCCAGTGGTAAACCTGGCACTGCCAAGTCCAGATTGGATGTTTTGGTTTCCAAAATATAGCAAATTTGGCTTTAAAACTGATATTTACAAAATTTTTGATTGGATTCTGAATTCGCTTTTGGTCATTTCTGAAATGATCTTGTTGATGGAGACAGTTAGGGTTTGAAAACTGAAACAAATTAATGGAGAACCCAGGACTTGTTGACAATGTTCTCCCGTGGTTATGCTGCAGGTTCTGTGTGGGTCTGGTGGTATTTTACATAAATAACCTGCATTGAAATTACAAAATTCGCCATCTCTGCACTTACAAAAGCTTAGATTGTGTGGGTTTTTTTATTATTATCAGAAATTCCTTTTCCAGGGTGCCGAGCTCCTCATGCACAGCATATGACAGAACAGAGAGTAATTTACAGTAACGATCAGAGCAGTGAAGATCAGACCTTCTGCCCCAGCTGCTCCTTGAGCACAGAGCACAGAGTCTGCTCCCATGGACAGACAGCTCTTGGAAGGTTCATCCCTCACCAGCTTGGTCTGGTCCCAGTGCCACTGATGCCTCAGGTTTTAACTTTTCTATTTTCCAAACCCTGCAGTGCCCAGTGTGTAACTCTGGAGTTGCCTGTTCCCTGTTCAGTGCTGCTCTCTGTGCTGGGCACACACAGCAAAGCCTCTCCGGGGCTGCTCTCCAAGGACACCCAGCCCAAACTGGGCCCAAAAAGTATCAACCAAAGAGCCTCTGAGGGGGGCAAGCTGAGGGGAATTACATCATTAACTGCAGCTTTAATTGGAGAATGAACCCTGAGATGCAAATGAACCAAACCTATAAAAGTGGGAAGAACTCGTGGCCTCTCAGGGTCCATCTCAGGGCCCATCTGGGCAGCACCTCTGGCTCCCCAAAAAATCCCCACCTTTTTTCCCTTTACTCCTGTCTGGGCTCTGTTTTTAGGTGGCCTCTCAAGGCATCACCACCAGCCTGGTCTGGTCCCAGTGCCACCAGCCTGGCCTCAGCTGACGGCCAAGGGCTCCTCCTCCTCTCCCAGAGCCTTTTTCCTCCCAGAGCAGCAGCAGCCAGGGCACAGGAGGCAGCAGCTGGGAGTGCCTGGAAATGGAAAATAACTCTATGTGTGATGCTGTGGGCCTCTGAGAGCATCAAAGGAAGGGAAATGTTTCTCTCCATTGGATGGCTGAGGTTGGCTCTCAGAGCTGCTTTGGTCTTCCACAGGGTCACACCAGTGTTGCAGCAGAGAATTAGGCCCAGAGACTTCATTTAGCACAACGTGTTCATTGCAGTTTTTTTCTTGGAAACAATCCATAATGTCTTGTAGATTTAATAACTTCATATATTTTATAAATTACAATCTATTTATAATTTTAATATATTTTAATATTTTATAATTCAATAAGCTACAAATAGAAAAAACAATGTTTCTCTGACATAAATAAGGATCCAGCAAGGTATCTAAGCGACCATATCCTTGAAGGGAATTTGCTGCCCCTGTCCTCCCTGGAAACCAGAGCCTCACTGACACCTTCTCTTTGTAAACAGCAACAATAAAGCCCCGAGTTAAGGATCTGAGCTTTTTGCTGGCCTCTGCTCCAAAAATCCATTATTTTCTGAACACCAGATAAGCAGGAGCTCTGGCTGCTTTCCCAAGCCTGACTTCACCCAACAAATTAATTGCTTGTACCACGTCCATTACAGTTGTCCAGGCTGACCTCTGCCTGCGTGGCAGCCTCTGCCACATCTCCAATAGTTGGAAGATTGTTTTATTCCTCCTTCCTGCTGGTCCATCACTCTTTGGGCTGCTTCCACTGGTTGGCTGTCACAGGATTTTGTGTTTGCTCTGCCAGCTGCCCAGATAAAAGCAATGTTTAATTATACAACAGCTCTGACAGGAGATCCTCCTGCAATGGAGATCAAGCCACACCCTGAAGGATGCCAGCGACGAGGTCGCTTCCTTTCTGGCAAAGGCTTTGCTTATGCAGGAGCAATTTGGCTGAATACATGGTCTTATTTGACAGGCAAGTTAAGAAATGGTTGTGAATATTCTCTTGGATGTGTTTAACCAGCATTGACTTCTAAACAAATTCTCTTGCCAAAAAGATCAGGCTCGGGTTGGGTTTGTTTGTTGGGTTTGGTTTATTTTTCTGGCGAATTTTTGGTTTGTTCTTTGGTTTTTTTGGTGAAGAAAATCTCCACAGGGGAGATGGAGTGTGTCCCCAGCACTGCAAAGCCCCAGGCCATGGGAGGGAGCTGTGGGCAGAGAGACACAGGTGGGATTTTGGCTCTGGGTGCCTGGGTGTACCTGGGGTGGTAGCAGCGCATCAAACCCCAGTGCTGAGCTCCCTGCAGTGCCATCCTTTGGGTGAGAAAAGCAGAATTGCTTCACTCATGTCCCAGGAGGTGTCCAGCCCGTGCAGGTGTGAGGACAGAGCTCCCAAGGCTGAAGGTAAAGAATGTGCTCAGCCTCCTGTGCTGGGAGCTGGGCTTGGCACTCGAGTGACTCACCGTGAAGTGAAACACAAACGTCACACTGCAATGACTTTTCCCATTTCCATATGCTTCTGTCAATATTCCCATTAAAGACATAAAATGCTGCTTTACTGCACAGCATCCCCTCCTGAGCTGCTCAGGATTGTGGCTGCAGCTTTCCTGGGTCTGAGCATGGCTGAAGTGGAGACAGTGCTGGCTCTGAGAGTGGGGGAGCTCAGGCTGGAGTGCTCACGACTCCGTTTTCCTCAGGAACTGCTGGGTGAATGTTCTGAGTGTGGCTGCTGTGCTGGGCCAGGAGCGAGGGGAGGGGTTCTTTACCTGCAGTGGGCTCAGCACAGGTGGGACACACTCACTCCTGTGTTTGGTCAGTGCTGCCTCACCCCAGGTATGCAGCAACCCCAATGAAATCACGGAATGGCAGAGTTGTTTTGGTCGGAAAAGGCCTTTCAGATCATCGAGTCTGATATTTCTCTCAAGGAAAACAGCAGTGAGAGATGCACAGGCTGTTATTATATTCAGTTTCCTGTCGGAGAGGGCCAGATTGGGTGTAGGTAGCTCAGAGCACAGAGTGGATGGAGCTCAGGTACAATGAGAGGGAGAGTACTGCCAATTTGAAGAGTTCGACTTAAACGGCAGGAAATTGAAAACTGATAAACAGGATTTTCCAGAAGATGTCCAGTGGTCCTTGTTGACAAAGCAGCCAAGTCCTCAGCAAGAGTTGGGAGAGGGAGTGGGCACTTTGATGGATATCAGGAGTATCCAAAGTAATGATTACTGTATCAATTTCTGTAATGTAATTAGAATAATCTTCAATGCTTCAAGGTTTAAACCAATAAAACCAGGAAGAGATTAAAGATACCTGCATACTGCAAAACTCTGCCCTTTTCTTCTGATACATCTGCTGCTGACCCAAGAGAAGCTGCTGGGCTGGGCTGGGCTGGACCCTGGGTCTGCCTCGATCAGCTGTGGCAGTCCCTGTGCTCCTTAGGGAATCTGGAGACTGGTTCTTTAGGGAAACCAAGGTGTGAGGAAGAGCAGGATGAAATAGAGAGTAGATGGGTTTTCTGTGGCTTTGAGAGGACAAAAGTGTATGTGATTATATATGAGCAACTGCAGATTCGTCCAAAGGAAAAAAAACCAACGCAAACCAGGAAGCTTTCAAAATCATGAGGTGACTTCCTGCAACACAGTGAGATTTATTGGAAGAAGTGATTTATCTCCACATCCTTTCTGAACTGGAGCACTTAAAGCAAACTTGAGGCTCCAAACACAAGAGTCAGAATCTAATAACAATGAACAAAGGTAAGATTCTGACTGAGAAGCTTTAAGTGGGCAAGAGGTAAGTAAGCATAAAGAGCTCTCCCTGAGTGTGCACACTGAGATGGAAAAGGGGATGGAGCTGGTGTGACCAGGGAGAACTGGGAAGGAAATCCCACTGTGCAGCAGAGGAAATGATGTGAGGAGTTGGGATGTGTGTGCAAGGGATGGGGATGGGTGCTGGTTCAGCTCCACCCTGCTGGCAGAGAGTGGGAGAGGAGTGGGAGTCTGAGAGCACTGTGGAAAATCTCCGAGGAACTGGGTGCTCTTTAAGGTCCCTTCCAAGCCAACCCATTCTGTGGCTGCCAGTGTAAAGGGAATCACCTTTTTAAGCTGTGTGGGTGATTTGAGGGTGGGCAGGTCCTGGCACAGATTCCCAGAGAGGCTGTGACTGCCCCTGAATCCCTGGAAGTGTCCAAGGCCAGGCTGGACATTGGGGCTTGGAGCAGCCTGGGACAGTGGGAGGTGTCCCTGTCATGGCAGGGGTGGAATGAGAGAATCATTAAGGTCCCTTCCAGTGCAAACCACTCTGTGATTCTGCGACTGGGCAGGCTACAACACATGGGGTGCTGCTGGTCCAGAGTGTGTTGGGGCCAAATGATGAACAGCAGCTACATCTGGTCTCGTATTTATGCAGGAAGAATTGAAGGTTGTCTCCAAAAAATGTGCTTGGTCTGGTGGGAGCATCTGAGAGATGCATCCTGCATTAGTCTGGAATTGGGAATGTGGCAGGGTATGGACTGGCCGGTCGGAAGGGAATGGCAACAGGTGGTGTCCCTTTGGGTGCTACAGTTTCGGCGTGAAGGAACAAAACCAGGATGTTCCAGCATCCTCGAGATCTGGGTGTGAAGAAGGAAAACGGAGATCTTAAACTAGAACGAGATCAGCTGCATTACTTCGGCTATGGGAGTACTGGGTTACATCCAAANGCGGCGGCATCACCATGGGCCGGCCGGGCAGGGTGCTGCGGCTGCTGGCGCTGCTCGAGCTGCCCTGCTGCCTGCTGGAGCTGCTGCTCGGGGAGGCGGCCCGCGGGCAGGAGATGTACGCGCCCCACTCCATCCGCCTGGAGGGAGATATCACCCTGGGCGGCCTCTTCCCCGTGCACGCCAAGGGCCAGCCGGGCTCCCNCCTCCTCCTCCTCCTCACCGGCTCCATTGGCACGCACCTCCGCGGGCGGAGGATGTCGTGCCCGTGTCACAATCCGGATTGCTGCTTTGGATGCCCTGGGCTGGCGGGATGCTCCCGCTGTCCCCGGCTGTCCCCGAGCCCCGCGGTGGCACTGCCGGGCTGCGCGAGCGAGGGAGCCCGCGGCGCTTCGCTCCCTGCCGGGAGAGCGAGGCGGAGGAGGAGGATGCTGCCGCTGCTGCTGCTTCTCCAGCGGGGCTGAGCGAGCATCCCCCACGCAGAGCCTTTGGCGGGCGCTCCCGAGCCGCCCCGCCCCGAGACCCCATCCCCAGTGCCGGCGGGTCCGGCTGCACCTGCGAACCCCCACCCCCGGCGGGGCGGGCGCAGGGGTCGGGACCACCCGGTTCCATGCCCATCCCCGTGCCCGTGCCCGTGCCCGTGCCCATCGGAGCCGGCCCGGGCGGTGCGGCGGGCGCTGCGCAGCGGCGGCGGGCGGGGCGGG
>VXAC01004656.1:0-125432 GCA_013399225.1 Rhipidura dahli | reverse complement strand
TGGAGGCGATGCTCTACGCCTTGGACCAGATCAACAGCGACCCGGACCTGCTGCCCAACGTCACGCTGGGCGCCCGCATCCTGGACACCTGCTCCCGGGACACCTACGCGCTGGAACAGTCCCTCACCTTCGTCCAGGCGCTCATCCAGAAGGACACCTCCGACGTGAGGTGCACCAACGGCGAGCCGCCCGTCTTCGTCAAGCCGGAGAAAGTAGTTGGAGTGATCGGGGCGTCGGGAAGTTCCGTGTCCATTATGGTGGCCAACATCCTCCGGCTGTTCCAGGTAGGGCCGTGCCGCGGTGCTCCGCCGCTCCGGCTCCCCTCGTGCCTCTCCAGGTGCTCCATCCGCTTCCCTCCGGAGCAGCTGCTTCCCCTCCCCGCCGCTCTCCCCGTCTCCCTTGTTCTCCATGGTGCGTGGCGCTTTCTGGATATATCGCCCCATTTGCACGAAGCAATGCCTGAGGGAAAGGAGAGGAAAAAAAAAAAAAAAGGAAGAGAAAAGAAGAGGCGCTGGTTGCGCTGGGTTTGCCTTAGAGAGAGCCATGGCTCGGCGGGGATGGATGCGGGCGCACGGCATCCCAGCGGGGCACGGCTGAGACAGCTCCGCGCACGGAATCCCGGCAGGGCTGCCGGGGCCGCGGCCGCCCCGGCCCGGGGGTAGCGGGGTGTCGGGAGAGGGTCAGGAGGGGCTTTCTCCGGCGGAGCCGGGGCTGTGCGGGGCAGCCCCAGCACCCAGCGCCTGTCCGGGTCGGGTCCCGACTCCCTCCCGAGCCCGGCCGGCCGGGGCGGGGGGCACCGGGGGCGGCTGCAGCCCGGGAGAGCCGCTCCGCGCCGCCCCAGGCTCCGGCGGCTCCAGGAGGAGCCGAGGGATGAGCAGAGCCGGAGGATTAAAGAAGCGTGTGTGTGTGTGCGGGGGAGATGCGCTGCAGCGCCTGCCCGTTCTCCCCCTCCTCGCCTCTCCGCCGTTCGCGCTGCCATCGCGCCCCTCTCGCCCCCGGCGCTGAACCTCGGGGGCTGTCGGGGCGCGGGGACTCGGCACCCCCGCTGTGTCCCCCTGCCCCGGGTCCGTGCGAGGGCATGTGTCCGGGTCTGAGCAGCGCTTGATCCCGCGGGGTGCGGGGGTGTCCCCCGGGGGTGTGGGGGTGTCCCCCGGGGCCGGGATGTCCCCCTGGGGCGCTGCTGCAGCCGCCGGGCCCCGCAGCGAGCGCCGGGTGTTCCTCGGCTGCGATCGCGGGTGCGGTGACAGTGACAGAAGCGCCACCAGATGCATCGTGAGCAGCGGAGTTCCTCGCTCCCTGTCCTACGCCTTCGCATGCGGAAGGTGGTGGAGGGTTTTTTTTATTTTTGTGCAGCGGGCGGAGAGATCCCCCGCTTTTCCCAGCTGGAAACTTGTGAGGTTTTTCACGGCAGATCCACTCGGTGCTGTCAGCAGCCGCCGAGCCTCCCCATTCCCATCTGGCTGCCGGTGCCATCTCCGGCCGCTGCATCCGAGGCGAGCGGGGCGATGCTGCCCTCGCTGCCCTCTGCTCTGCCCGGCCGGGCTCTGCCCTGCCCGTTTATCCGAAAGAACACCAAGGAACCGCTTCTTCTCCTTGCTCGCCTCCCCTCTCGGCAGATTCAAACGCATCGCTGCCGGATTCAGCGCTGTGCCCAATCTTCCACAGTTTCCGTGGCTCCACCGTGCAGCTCCTCCTTTGGCAGCGGCAGCCCCGCTCGTGCCCGGCGCCCTCCTGCTCCAGCTCCCCGGGCTGCAAACCAGATGAGCTCATGTTCTGCGTGAGCCCGGCAGCTCGCAGGGACGTGAGCGGGGCTGAAGTTGTGCTCCAGTGCCAGTTCCGCGGCTGCTCGGGGCTCCACCAGCCAGCACGGTGGGATGAGGCAGCTCTTCCACTCCAGTTCTCATCCCACGGGAATCCTGGGCACTCCCTACCCAGATCCAGTTCAGGAGGGAAACCAAGGCAGCAGGAGCCCTTTGGGTAATGCCACGATACCCGCAAGGTCTTTGGTGATACCTTACGTAATGGAGTTTGCAGAAAATAAGCTATTTGGACAGTTTCTACATGTAGAGATATTTATATAAACTAAATATATTAATGTATTGTGACTAATCATCTGTTCAAAACTGTGATTTAACCAAATCATCCAGAAATTAGGAACTGGCCCATTCTGAGGGATTTTACTGAATATGTGTTTTGCAGCTTGGATGAGCCACCTTGAAGCAGATCTTCCATGCCATAAAGCTGTTCCCCACTGTCCTCTCCTCCTTCAAAACAGTTCAGAACATGTTCAGCCAAAGAGAAATAGAAAGGAACTATTTCAGGAGGAGAAGTGGACTTGTTCAACAACTAAGTGCCATTGTGTGTGGGTGGACGAGAAGCTCTACGTTGGTGGAAGGAAGAAAACCAAGTACCAATCACAAAAAATCTTGTTAACCTCAGTACTCTCTGAAATTCCTGAGTGTGGCAGCCAGCTTCTTCCTCGGGGCTCGCTGTGGGTTTTACTGCCCGAGCTGAGAGGTGGGAGGATGGCTCTTGAACGCTTATTTGCATGCCCAAACTGGCTTTTCTCTCACGTCTGGTAGATAAAAACTCTCTCCATCTGTGGAGGCCCCTGCAAAGAGATCTTGCTGGAGTCTCTGCTTCTCTGACAATATGTTGGAAGGGAAGTATTTGTGCTGTGCCTTAATGTAGGGAGAAAATCTGTGTGTATGTATATTTATAGAGATATATATCCCATCCAGAGCACAGCGGGGCTTCCTCAGCCAGCTCCTGCTGCTTCAGGCACTTCCTCCCCAGGAGGGGCAACATCCAGGCTGTTCATCTTCCTCTCTGCGTGGGAGGCTCTGTTATCTCTGCCTGCAGCTCACCTGTCCCCAATGCAGCACAGAGGGCTGGGAGCATCCTCAGCTAAAGCCAACAGGTGGATCAGCAGGGAGAGGCAGTGCCGGGGTCCTTGGGCTGAAATTCATCCATGTAATTACTGCTGGAAGTCTTGTAGGAGCTTTCCTGGGGTGAAAAAATGATGGGAGGGATCTCCATGACACTTGGGGTTTTTGTTGTGTGATCAGAGTCCCTCCCCTGGCTCTGTACCTCTCTCCTCCCTTATCCCTGAGTTGCTCCTTGGATGAAAGGGTGGGGAAAAAAAAAATCCCTTTCTCCAGCTGAAGGGTTGGTGCTGATGGAGCCCAGCTGAGACTTCGGGGTGGTCGCTGCTCCTGCTGGGTCACATAGGACATGTGGACATGGGGGTGGTGGGCACAGGAATTGCCAGTGGGGACAGGATCCCTCAGGGGCAGGAGGGTTCCAGAATGGACTGAGCAGGGATGGAAGTGCCCTGGGCAAGTGCATGGTCTGAGGGAGGGGAGGCTGCACCCCCAGGTTCAGCGTCTGCCACTGCCAGGGACTTTGTGGGACCTTCTGGAGGTGCTGGGGTTAAATTGATGAGTGTGGAGCATCAACAGTGCCTGGTCAGGAGCAGGGCAGAGCCCCCCCTGGGCAGGATGGAGCAGGGCTGGATGTTCCAGTGCTCAGGAGCTTCTCCAGCCTGGGCATGGCTTCCCTTGGAAGGGGTGGAGGCAGGAGGTGCCTCGGGCTGGGTTCTTTGTTCTACACCTCTGTTCTTCACCTTCATCCCATCCAGCAGGACGAGTGCCCTGGCAGGAGTGGCAGTGACACAGCCCTCTGTGCCTGCGTCCCTCGGGGCTGTGTCCCACCCCCATCGCTCTGGGAAGGGCTCCTCAGGCAGGGATCTGGGAGGAGAGCAGGTGTGTGCCCAGCTCCGGGGCCTGTCTGTGCTGCAGCACTCGGGTTAAGGCTCCAGGAGGGCTCAGCCTTGGCTGCTGGAGCGTGGAGATGGCCCTGCACCAATAGTCGAGTGTGTCCAAGACAGGACTTTTTTTAAAAACACAATTCTATCAGTGCACACCAGTGAAGAGCAGCCTGGTCATAAATTAAATATCTCTCCTAAAAATAACTCCGAAATAATTTGGAAAGCTGCTTCCAAATGCACCGGGGACTTGAGGCAGGATGTTTTTAGGCTGCTGGTTTTGCTTTGGAAGAAATAACTGCTCCTTTGCAGGGTCGTAGCTTTCCTTACAAATGGAACTCCACGACAAAACCATTGCCAGGTTGTTTCATATTTTCTGGGAGTAGGCCCATGCCATGTGGGGAATATCAGCATCCTGATTTCTTTTTCAGTGCTGGAAATCTAATTTTTGTGCTCCCTTAGAACTGCAGACTTCTCATGACAAGCTTTAATAACGAGCAAATTACCTCTTCAGGTTTGTGTCCTCAGTGGATGCAATTTGAGAGAATCAATCAGCAGTAATTTTGTTCTTGTCTAAATCCCTGTGGGATTTTATCAGGGGTGGCTCTTGTGGCCCAAGGGGGGCTGTTCCTGAGCCCCTCCAGGGAACTCTGCGGCACAGTGGGCTAAAGGAGTCCGTGAGACTGGGAGTGCAAATTGGAACATCCCTGATCTCCCTGGGGGTGTTGGCTGCCTTTCCTTCCTGCCGAAGGAGGACGATGACAGTTGCAGTCCTGCCTTCTGCTCCAGACACAGTAATCACAAAAATGAGATTATTTGGAAAGGAAGGGAGCTTAAAAGTGCAGCTCCGAGTTGGATGCTGCTCTTTTCTTGGAAAATGCACACGCTTTTCCCAGGCTCTCCGGGGGAGGCTGCCGGGCTGGGAGTGCTGGGGATGGGGCGGGGATGGGGCTGGGGCTCGGCTGCTCCAGGGAAGGAGAGGAGCCCTGGAGCCGGCTCCTGCCGGGAATGCCCCTGGGGCACGGGGAAGAAGGGCAGGGCTGCGGGAGGATGGCTGTGCAGAACCGTGTATGATCCCATAGATCCAACAGATCCTTTGGGAGTGTTTGGTGTCCAGTGAATTCCACGCTGTTGATCTGATGAGTTTCTAGAAACTCCTTTAATCCCGAGAAAAACGTCTGCAAGCTGGTTGTTCCTCCCTCTCTTAGTTCAAGTTTCCTGCAGGAATCTGGGATATAGGCCCATCCCATGGGATGTAATTTCCATTCCAAAGACTTGTGTGGAGCCCCTCCTGCTGACCTTCCCCTCCTGAGGTGCTGGGGAAGTTGAAGTGATGGGTTTAAGTGGAAGTTTAAGTGAAGTTTAAGTGAAGTTTGAGTACCTGGGCTCTCACAGAGGTTGGGAAGGGAACTGCCACACTTCAGCAGTATTTTTCTCTGGATGTTAATTTGTTGTGAACTCCTGACCTGATGCCTGCATGTTCCTCTCCTCACTTTAAACAAGACAATAGATTTTAGGCAATGGAGTAATGACTCATTTCAGAGAAGACATTTCAGGAGAACTCCACATTTTTCAGTCTCTCCCATAGAGAATGGAGCAAAAAGCTGAATATAAGAAACAGCAAACTTTAATTCTTTGCCTCTTCTTAAAAAAAAAAAAAAAAAAAAAAAAAAAGGAGGGTGAGGGGGGATGACTCGTGTTCCTTAACGAGCTTTCATTTCAGCAGCCTCTCAATATTTGTCCTCATTAGTGAGGCCCTAAATGTGTGTGTGAGCACCCTGAGCTACGCAGGTCTGGTGTGCTGTGCCTCAGCTGTGAGGCTGCACCGAGGAGCTGTGGAATCTGATTTCCCCTGTTTAAATAAAAGGCCAGGAAAAGCCTCACTTCAAGAATTCCACATGGGGAGTCACTAATGAGAGGCTGGAGGTGCTGTGAATGTATTTTTCTGGAACGCTGTGTTTTGGAGGTAAAATTCATTTTCTTGACAAGGCAAAATTCAATTTTAGCAATAATCTTGGCTCTTGATCTGTTTTCAAGTGTCTCTCTTGAGGCAGAAGGGACTGCAGAGGGTCATTTGGAAGGAGACTGGTTCTGCCAGGAGAGGGATGCTCATCCATGGAGAGGGACAGGGAGGGATGCCGGGCACAGGATTCAGGGATAACTGGGGCTGGCACAAGGGGTGCAGGAAGAGGGAGAGCAGGTTCACTTGTGCAATTCCCAATTTACTCTTTGAAATGAAATAAGGTGACCTCTCTGGAATGACAAATGGAGGGATCATTTCAAGGCATTAATTTTTATGAAAGAATTATCGATCTGCTTTGCAATCTCATAACAGTAATACTACAAAACTACATGTACTCTATTCCATATTTTATTCCATTAAATGAGTTTTGCTTGGAGGCATTAAAACCATCCAGCGCAATACTCTGTTTCATAAGATCAGATGTTGTTATTTCTATTTATAGTCATATTCAAATTAATCTCAATGAGTGACAATGCTGGCTGTCCCAGACCTTGGACTATGATGAATTTTATCATAATGTTGGGAGATACGAAGCATGTAATTAAGGCTGTTTGCAGAGCATGGAATCCAATACAGTCAGGTCATTAGTGTGGTGGAGAGGGTACCCAGGCAGAGAGAAAGCTAAAGGAGAACAAGGATTTCCAGAGCTTTGCTTGTTACTGATGATTCACGAGGTCCTACCAGCCCCTTCTGCTGAAGGCAGTGCAGTTGTTCTGGAGCATCACGAATTTAATGGGAATAAAGCCTGGTGCTGTTCTGGACCAGGAAAGGGTGATGGCCCTGCCCCACCTGAGGCCACAGGTCCTTCCTGTGCAGTCCCCTCGTGTTCTCCCTGGCTGGAGTGAGCCCAGCCCCCAGAGCTTGCAGAGCTCTCCAGCCCCAGCAGCTGCACCAGGAGCAGAGACTGACAGCAATTGGTGTTGGGGTGGGCTGGAGCTCTTGGCTGTCCCCGTGTCCCCAGGGCCACCGTGGGGTGTGTGACCTGTATTTTGGCAGCTCAGAGGGTGCTGGGTGGGGTGCAGGGGGTGTCCAGCTCCATGGGCTGTGCTTTGGAGCAAAGCCTGTCGCAGCAGAGCCGGTGGGAGGTGCAGGATGGGGCACCCCAAGCACCCCAGAGCTTCCCGCAGGGATCTCGCTCCTTCTGTGGGGACAAAGCACCCCTGGCTGGCAGAGGGCCCAGCAGTGCTGCCCAAGGGCCCTGTGGCTGAGGCCGTGGTGCTGAAGATGCTTTTGCTGTGTCATTTGGGATCTGGAGAGCATTAAGATGCTGTGTGAGTGTTGGACATTCTCTTGTCCCTCGGCTGACGGTGACGCCGGTCGGTGCCTCCCTTCCCAGTCCTTCCAAATGAGCTTGGCAAGTGTTCCCAAAGCCCTGGGACGTGCTCCTGACTGGAGATCAGTGAAGCACTTGGGCTCCCTGGCCTCTGGCCGACACTGGGAAGAGGAGGAAGCTTGGAGACCTCCCTTTCCCAAGGCCCTGCACTGCCTGGGGTGGTGCAGGTCCAGTGATTTCACATTCAGGGCACATCCAACAGCTCTATTTTGGTCTGGGTTCTTGGGAAAAGGATTGCCTGAGCTGTAGGGGTGGAGGGGAGGGTTTGGAGCAGTCATAGGTCACAAGATTTCATCCTGATGATGGTTCTGCTTAACGCCTCTGAGCATGGTTGTGTATGTGGGTGTTTTTGGATATAAATAGATATACAAAAATATTGCAGTTGCTATATACTTATGCTGTAAATGTGAGCTGTTTCTTTAAGGTCTTGCTCAGGGACTGGGCTAGGAAGGGGAGAGCAGGCTCCAGTGTGGGGCTGTGCTGGGTGAGGAGAGGATGGAGCACCCCTGTGTCCGCATGTGACAGCCTTGTCACCTGCCTGTTTGGCTTCTGATCTTGCCTGTCTCTCATTAGGATGATGTTAGGGCTCAGAACAGTCAGTCATGGGTGATACACAGAGAAAAGATGTGCTGTAGGAATTCTGAGCCACCTCAGAGGCTTTAGCAGCACCAGCAACAGGTTGTGTTTGTGCTTGGCTGCTGCTGTGTGGGGAACGAGTGAAGGGAGGAGAGGCTGAAAGTGATGGGAAACAGGGCATGGAGAGGTTGGCATGTGGCTGTGCAGGATGAGAGGCTGCTGGCAGGAGGGTGCTCTGTGGGAGCAGCTCTCCTCTGTCACACCAGCAGAGCCTCAGGTCAGCCCTGACAGCAGCTGGAGCCCGGCCTGGGCACAGGGGATGGGCTGTGGTGGCTCCTCCCTTTGGGGCAGCTCCTGGCCGTGCTCCAGCCAGGTCTGTGCCCAGAGCCTGCCCTTGGACCAGAGGCAGGGGCAAGGGCAGGGAGCTGGAAGTGGTCTCTGTGCAGCCCCAGGGGTGGTCTCTGTGCAGCCCCAGGGGTGGTCTCTGTGCATCCATGGCAGTGGTCACTGTGCAGCCATGGCAGTGGTCTCTGTGCAGCCATGGCAGTGGTCACTGTGCAGCCCCAGGGCAGTGGTCTCTGTGCAGCCCCAGGGGTGGTCTCTGTGCAGCCATGGCAGTGGTCTCTGTGCAGCCCCAGGGGTGGTCACTGTGCAGCCATGGCAGTGGTCTCTGTGCAGCCATGGCAGTGGTCACTGTGCAGCCCCAGGGCAGTGGTCTCTGTGCAGCCCCAGGGGTGGTCTCTGTGCAGCCATGGCAGTGGTCTCTGTGCAGCCCCAGGGGTGGTCACTGTGCAGCCATGGCAGTGGTCACTGTGCAGCCATGGCAGTGGTCACTGTGCAGCCCCAGGGGTGGTCTCTGTGCAGCCATGGCAGTGGTCTCTGTGCAGCTGGAGCTGGGTCGGTGCCAGCAGGGCTGGGGGTGGCAGAGGTCCCAGGGAGGGCACAGCCCAGGCAGCTGGCACGCTGCTGCAGCCCAGGGCAGTGCCCTGCTGGGGCTCGGTGCTGCTGCCAGCTCCCAGGGTGGGGAACCTGGAGCTGGCTTGGTGTGACCCTGGAGCTCCCCTGCTGCTGCAGCTCTCCCTCAGGCCTTGCTCTCACACTTCACAGCTGCAGGAGTTTTCCACTGGCAGGTAAAGCAGCTGCTGACAAAGCCAGAGCCTTGGGCTGCAGTTGCCCTGGGCAGTGCCTCAGATCCAGCTCTCCTCAGGTGGGCTGGCACAGAGATGGTTCTCAGCTCCCTCTGCCAGGGCTGTCCCCGTGGCTGCCAGAGGGATGCACCAGCAGCCCAGCACTGCTCCAGAGCCCTGGGGTCTGGCCAGGGAGCCCGGGGTGCTGCAGCCCTCAGGACTCCCCAGCCCTGGCAATGTGGGAGAGGTGATGTTGGTGGCAGGAGGGGCTCTCAGCCTGTCCCTAACCCCGGTGCCAGCAGGGCTGCTGTGCCAGTGGCTGTTGGTCCCTGCAGGTGCCTTTAGAGCAGCCAGGTACTCCTGTCCTGCACAAAGGCCCCAGTCCCAGCTTTCCCTGGATGAGTGTCTGCATGGAAGCAGGGCAGGGAGTGTGAAGGTGGTTCAGGATGGAAACCACACCTGTCTCAGCACAGTTCTGCAGCGTTTCCTTTGGGTGCTGCAGCAGTGGCTGGGGTTGGTGGGAAGGCAGCGAGCTGGACAGGGAGCTGGCTCATTCCCTGGGACAGTTTCAGGCATCTTTAGGGCTGGTACCATCCCTTCAGCCTCCTTGGACATTTGCAGGGATCCAGGGGCAGCCACAGCTTCTCTGGGAACCTGAGCCCAGGCCTCCCACCCTCGCAGGGATGAGTTCCTTCCCATTGGATGCCACCCGTGGAGCCAGGCTGGTCCTAGCAGGTGCCTAAGCTCTCCTGTAAACTTCTCTGAGGAATGTTCTACAGCCTTAAAAAAAACCCTCTTTTTTCCCCTCTTAATACTCAGCTTTTATCCTCTTTGCTGGAAGTTTTCCTGGTTTCTTCTGGCTCTATTTTCACAGCAGGCTTTGAGGCTTGAGTGCACCACCAAATGCAATGGAGATGTTCCTACAACAAGACTTTTGCTCTCCCCTTGATACTCGGAGATAGATCCAAAAAGCAGAGGTTTGGAGGTGAAGGTGCACTGGGATGGGACTTGTGGAACACCAGGCTCAAGGTGTCAGCCCACATTTCCAGTGGTTATTTTAAATTCTGTCTCAAGCCAGTGGTGCATTTCCAGTCTGCACTGCTTGTGTTCCAAACCAATCCAACAAAAATCCCACAGGAAGTTTGCTCCCACAATAGCCCTTCTTTAAAGAACCAAAGATTTTCCAAATTAAGGAATTAATAAAATTCCAGTTCTCTCTATGCAGTGTCTTCAATGGCAGGGACAGAGGGATCTTTGTCAGGTGGAAATGCCCAGGTTTGCTTCCTTGCAAGTTTGTTTTCTCTCCTGCCATGTCAGGATTTGTGTAGAGCACAGCAAGCCCGTACACCACAGTTCTCCTAATAAATTTCTTATTTCATAAATATTTTAATACTGGTAATTATGCATTCAGCAGAATGGAGATTTGTTTCGTGTCATTAAACTCAGCCTCATAATTCCATGCATGTGGCATTTCTGCACCCAGAACAGGCTGAGTGCCAGGGCCCTGTGTGGCACTGGTGACACAGGAGCAATCTGCCCCTGTGCAGGGTTGTCCTCGGCAGCCTCAGGGAGGGAGCAGGGGGACAGCAGGAGCTCTTCCTCTCTGCAAATGCAGGGCTGGAGCCTCAGGAGTGCAGCAGGTTCTGTTTGCACTCACAACCACCCCTGGGGTCCCTGCTGGGAGATCTCAGATCAGGTGCAGGTGGGGGGGTGCAGCACTGGGGGGCTCTGGGCCCCCTCTCTGCACCCCATCGCACCCCCTGTTTATGGGGCCATCAACATGGCACCAATCTACATCCAAAATAAATTTATAGATAGGTGTTGTGGTCCATCAGAACTTTGGAAATGCACATTTATTTTGGCTGTCTTAGGTTAACGAACCTTAAGTTCATTGGCAAGGGAAGCTGGGTGTGACTGGCTCCAGGTGTCAGAGCAGAGCCCTCTTTTCCCTGGGGATGTGGCCTGGTGTCCTGGGACAGCATTTGCTGGTTTAGAAACATCTCTTGGTACCCCCAGCTTGCTGCTGCAATAATCAGATCCAGGTAAATCGAATGGATGGCTGCAGTTTGCCACTGGGATTTAATGACAGCTCCTAAGAGCCCAGACAGCAGTCCCCCAGCAGAGACAGGACTGAGTGCCCAGAGGTGTTCCCCATGTTGATCCCATCAAAACCAAGTCCTAATGGATAGGATCAAGGCCAAATTCCATTTAATAAAAAATGGCAGGAATAACTACAAAAATAAAGACAAACTGTCAGCTCAGATTTGGCAGGAAGTTGTTATTTTTGCAGGAATAAAATCCAGCACTAATAGAGATGGGTTAGTGATTTTTAAAGCAGGTAATTTTGTGGCAGGGCTTGAATGCACAGAAATTATATTGACAATAAAAATTAATTTAACGACTTCTTGTGGGTTTGTAGTTTTTCTATCTGACAGCAGTACAGAGAATCTCTGAGTAACTGGACAATCCTTAAGGTCCCTTCCAACCCACCCCATTCTATGGATGGTGATACCAAGGATATGATCTTTGTGAGACATGTCTGCTGCAGCTACAGTGGAGGATTTTCAAACGAGGAAACGATGTTTTGGTTCCCCAGCAAGCCTTGGACAACTGGCAGGGGAGGTTTGGAGTGTCCATCCCTGGAAGGGCTGGACATGGCACTCAGGGCTGGGGACACGGTGGGGACAGGGCACAGCTTGGGCTCCATAGGCTGGGAGGGCCTTTCCAGCCTCAGTGACCCTGGGATTCTATGAACTGGAAGCTCATTGCCTGCTCCAGTGCTTGACAACATCTCCTGCAGCATCCCAGTGAAGGGATTTTGGACTTTAGAGGATTTTGGAAGCTGACACACAAAGATGCATTTTCCATCTGCCTGCAGCGCTCAGGGTGGCACAGCCCTGAGGGAGGCACAGCTCATTTGCTCTGGTTTGGCTAAACTGGAAATGAGGAGTGGCCTGGGCTTTTCCAGCCCTATGGAGGAGTCCTGTAACACACCAGGATCCCCAAAGATCAGTGTGAGACAGGAGCAGAGCAGAGATCCTGGAGTCCCTGGGAAAGCCACTTTCCTTTTTCAGGAATACTTTAGTGATGTGGTAAACTGTGAAGAGCATTAAATCCATGAAGAAATGAAATAAATCCCAAATACAATTTTTCCCACCTGTGAAAAAGGTATTTTGATGGGGAATGGAATTGTAAAAAAAAGCCTCCCACCCCTATGCTGTTTTCTCAGGAACAATCTCCTTGCATTTCAGAAGAGAATGAAATAACTCTGAGCACAAAAGCACTGAAAACTCGTCTGTGAAAGGTCCTGCTTGAGCCCAGCCAAGCTTGTGCCTCTCCATCTGGCAGTGAAACGCTGGTGGTGCCGCCTCAGCTGTGCCTCCCATGGCTCTGCTCAGAGAAATGTGGGCATGGAAACACAGCCCAGGGCTGCTCCTGGGTGTGCACCTCTGCTGGAGCCCTAAAGTTCACATTTAAATGTATAATGGCTCTTCCCTGGTTATCAGAACCCAGGAGCTGAGCCTGGCTCCAAACTCTGCTCAACACCATGTGCACAACTGGAGTGGGGCTGTTCTTGGAATCACTGAGGCTGGAAAAGACCTCCAGGATCAAGTGCAGCCTTTGGGGTGGATCTGGGGCTCCTCTGACCCCAAACAGGGCACTTTGTGTGTCAGCAGGGACAGGCTGCAGGAGGAGCTGAGATGTTTCTAAAGCAGGAAGAAGCTGTAGCACTTTATCACAAACACCAACAATTCCTTGGGGCAGAGTCACTGACTGGTGGCAGCTCTGGGCAGCAAATGATGGGGCAGACTGTAGGCAATGCTTTATTGATAAATATTGCTTTGTTCTGCCTTTTGCTGCTTTCTCACCATGAATTTGTTAGCAGTGAATGTGTGTGCTGAGTGTGCTTCTCCCTCTTCCCAGAGCAGCTGTGGCTGCCCCTGGATCCCTGGCAGTACCCAAGGCCAGGCTGGACATTGGGGCTGGGAGCAGCCTGGGACAGTGGGAGGTGTCCCTGCCTATGGCAGGGGTGGCACTGGGTGGGCTTTAATTCCTTCCCAACCCAAACAATTTCAGGATCCCGTGCCACAGGACCCAGTGGCTGCACTGCAGGGCTCTCCTGCCTTGCAGGGAGCCTGGAAGGGAAGTGTCCAAGTGCTGGGTGAATTCCCTGGGATGCTGAGCACAGGGCAGGGGCAGGTTCAGGGGAGTGACAGCCTGTCACTGCACAGAACAAAACACTCTCAGGAGCTACAGTGATTTTAAAAATAGAAAGCAGGGAGCAAATGGCCTGGCAGGGAGAGGCAGCACTCTCAGGGATGGAAGAGGCCCTAATGGGCTCAGGCTGTGCTGGGGATGGAGGGCTGCGAGCTGCAGGTGGGAGCACAGGGACTGCTCCCTCCTGGCCCCCTTAGCAAAGTTATTTTTATTCTTAATTTGGTCAGAGAACGTTCCCAGACTTGTCTGGGTGCCACGAGGGGCTGCTGGTACCCAGCTGGGTGCTGCTTCTCTTGGGGGGTGCTGGGGAACCAACTGCAAACCCAGGGCTTCTCTGGGACCTGCCTTATGCTGCAGAATCTCTTATCCTAGGAAATCTGTCAGGCCTGCATTAGATAATCCCTGATCTCCAAAAGCAATACCTGGCCTGGCTCCTGCCTGCAGCAGGTGAGTGCTTGGTGTAAGCCCAGGGAAGCGGAGATGTGGTTTTAATCTGAATTTTATCCTACTCCTTGCTCTCAGTCCCGTGAGCTTCCCAAATGAATCCCAGCAGCCCCACAGACCCTGCTGGTACCAGGGACAGCCCAGTGACCTCCCAGTGCCCGGGGATCCTCCGTGGGTGCCAGCCCAGGGATGTGCAGCAGATCCACAGGAGCAGGGTCTGCCGGTGCCTGTGCTCAGCCGTGGGAGAGCTCCTGCAGCCTCCCAGACTTGGCAGGTTCATGGGCAGAACAGCACAACAAGGTAAAAAAAATTTTTTTTTTTCCTTTCCAGGTTATTTTTTTCCCCTCATCTTTCTCCCAGTGCTCACATAAATCAAGCAAAATGTGGTACAACTGGAATCTGTTTTTCTTCACAGTTGGCAAAGTGCTGTCTGTGCTATTGAACCTGAATCCTCTGGCAGATGCCAAACCCACAAAGCCCTTCCCGTTTTCTTTTAAAGCCATGCTGCTCATCCCCATTTCGGGTGTCACACATCCAAGAGATGTATTTGGAAGACGTTGTTTGGGGTTTTTTGATCCATAAAATACACCCTGTCACAGAAATGGGGGTGTAACTCATCAGAATTTGGGTGTCATGTACCCTCACCAGGAGGACCATGCTAAGGATTTGTGCTGGGAAAGATTTCCAGGAAGGGTTTGACCTCAACCAGGGCTTCTACCTGCCAATATAACAGTAAAAATATACAAATTATCACTATAACAGTGCATAAAGAGCTGGGGTTTGCCTGGCCTGGATTAGTCAGCACAGTGGCAGGGCCATTACCTCGGGGTTTGGCTCGTGTTCTTTCAGAGACAAAGTCCACCTGGAAATAACCAGCCCCACATTTTCATCCAGAGCTTTGGAAAGAGAAATTCTGTGAGGCAAGAGAACCCTGCCCACTTTTCACAGGGATTATCTCTGGCTGCCAGCACTGCTGAGTTTCCAGGAGCTGGGGAGTCCCAGGGGATGGGGAGAGTGCACCTGCCCGATATTTTGGCAATGCTGGGTTTGGTTTGGTCAGGTGACTGTGCTGGTGTTGCCAGCAGCATCAAGGGATCCAGGAGTGCTTGAGGTGAAATCTGCTTTGTGCTCTGGCAGAACAGAATCTCTGTGCTGGGCCTGGCTCCGGGCAGCAGCAGAAGGAGGCTGAGCAGAGCTGTGAGAATCCCCCACCTGCCCGAGGATCAGAGCCTTTCCCTGGCAGTGCAAAGGGGATCAGGAGATCTTTAATGTCTGCCTGACACAGCTGATCCTGCCGGGCAGCAGGAAAGCCCTGCTCATGCAGCTTCACAGAGCCTTGTGCTGCAGCCTCTTAGGCTCAGCTCACTGCTGGCAGCTGGACTGCCCAGCCTAAACCCAGCCTGGCAGGATTTTGGGCATTGCTGAGCTGGATCCCGAGAGCAGACAAAGATATCTCAGTGTTATTGGTTTTTCTTTGTGTTAGAAGGAATTTCTCANCCCCCCCCCCCCCCACTTTGCACTTTATCATTCTGTCTCTCCAAATGGGATTTTAAATTCACACCTTGTTGACAGGAACATGATTCTGGGGATTGGAGATCAGAGCCTGGCTGGTGACTGTGACCAGCAGCACCTCTGAGGTCCTGGGAGACAGCAGCCAAAAGCCACAAATACAGAGGTCCAGGAAAAGGGAGGAGTGGGACCATGGGCTTGATTTAAGAGGTGATCCCACTCTTTGGACTTTGTGAACTGGCATTTTTTGTAAAAAAGCCCCCTACCTTGATAGAAAAACATACTTAAAAATACAGATTTCATAAAATCTTGCAGACACAGACCTGCCTCAAACCCCAAAACACAAACCCGTGTTTGAACAGTTATTTTAATAAGAGTGGAGGTTCTCATGGTAACTCCTGGCTACAGGAGCTGGGATATTAAAAGTCACACAACTACAATGACTGCAGCAGTAAAATGTGCTCTGAGATGCTCAGGACATTTCCCATGCCTTTCTCCAGTCAAGGAAAGAACCTGAGCTTGTGAACCACATATTTTATAGGCAATTTTAAACTTTCCATTCATTTTGGCACTTTGAAAAGTGAAGGGAGACACGTTAAAAGTAAAGAGGTTTCCTGTTGGTGTAAAAGTACTTATTGATACAAAAAGCTGATGAGTAAAGCCTTAAGTGGTAAAAAGTGATACTTGTGTGCTGCATGAAGTGTGGAAAGATAATTCCCTGTGCTGGAGACCATCCCTGATCCCAGCTGGGGTCCGTGCACCCATCCCCGTGGGTGGTTTGGCACTTCCCACCCCTCTCTTGTGTTTATTCCCTGATCCAGGGCCTTGGCTGGATCAAGCATTTGGCACCCCAAGTGCTGGATTCTCTTCCCAGAGTTTGCCATCCTCTCGCTGGCACTGTGGTGATAAGGTATTGATGGGAAAAGCTGGGAGGCTGGGCCAGGGGAGGGCAGGAGCAGCCTCAGTTGGTGCTCGCTGCTGCTCCTTGGGTGGCACTCATGGCTAGCAAGGAACGGCCATAAAGGACAATTATGGGGTGATTAAAAAGCAGGGAGGCTCTGGGAGGCAGCAGGAGCACAGCAGCAGTGCCAGGTCTGGAGAGGGACCTGCACCCCAGCATGGCCCTGCTGGGGTCTCCCCCTCGGGGTGAAACCCAACCTGAGCCCAGCCTGGGAGCCCTTCCCAGTTTTCCCATGTTCTGTAATTGCCCTGATGAGACACTGCAGTTCAGCTGTCTCTCCCTCCCACCCATGATTTTTTCTTTAGCTTTTCTCAAAGTTGATTCTTTTCCCATGTGCTGCTCTCACACGAGGTTCTTTACATTAACAACTGGGAGACAACAGTTCTTCTGTATCTTTTTTAAAATGTTCCCAGGGGAATTGTGCTTCAACCAGGGAAATTGTATGTTTCATTATCAAAAAGGTTTCAGGCTTTATCACAGTCTTTTTGTTACAGTTGTCATGGAGGTTTTTTATTATTATTGTTAAATTGAATAATGGGGAGGAACCTGTTCTTAAGCCTTTGCACAAGAACTAAAATTTAAATCCAGATAAATCTGCTCTGTTTGTAAAAGTGACTTTTTAAGGTTAACTGCATTTAGTTCCAATCACTGGAAGTGCAGCTTTGTTACTTTATCTGCATTAGATAGCGAGGGGTTTTGCAGCTGTAATAAGGGAAGATTGAACTTGACTTTTAAATGCAGATGGAATGTCTGGGAGTTATTTTTCAGGGCCTCATTTCTTGGTAATCACAAGAAACCCTCCATGAGGCCTCTCAGGGTTGCTACAGGAGCCCAGCAGGGCTGGAGCCTTTTGGAAGTGACGGGGAAAGAGATCTCAGGCCCATGGGATGGGTGGGGTTGGGAGGGACCTCAAAGATCACCTGTCCCACTCCTGCCATGGGCAGGGACACCTCCCACTGTCCCAGGCTGCTCCCAGCCCCAGTGTCCAGCCTGGCCTTGGGCACGGCCAGGGATCCAGGGGCAGCCCCAGCTGCTCTGGGCTGCTTCAAACAGGGCTGGAGATGGATTTTGTTTGTAGGAAGCACCAAATGCTCCCGTTTGGGTGGGACTGAGGTGCTCCCAGCAGGAGCAGGCTGAGCTGTACCCCTGAGCCCATGGCACTGGCACTGCTCATTCCCAGAACTCCAGGTTTTGACCCAGGTAACGTGGATTCCTTCCTCTGGCTCTACCTGGCTGCTGCAGGCAGCAGAGCCAGAGCATCCTCACCTGCATCCCAGGGAGCAGCACCCCATGGCCAGGCTGGAGACAGCCCTGCCCCGGGGACAGGGTGCTGGTTGTTATTCTGCATTAAACCAGCGTTGGCAAAGCCATCAAAGATCCCTGGGATCCTACAGCTCCCGGATTCTCGTGGCTGGGATGAAACCTGAATGAGCAATAAGGAGATGAAAACCGTGGCTGTGCGCGAGCTCCTGCAGCTGGGAGTCACTGCAGCAAGAGCAGCGGAGTGGAACCTCTTTGAAATGTGGGTCAGATCCAGCAAAGGGGTTTGAAAGAGTTTTGTCTAAAGGCAAAAAAAATAAAGGAGAGGAGTAGTTGGGAAATGTCAATAAAATAATAATTCATCTCAGCATATTCAGGCTGCCAGACTTCAGGGAGCTCCCACTTCAGAGAAAGCATGAAATGTAAATATTTTATATAATGTTGACTGTGACCATCAGCCTCATTATGTCTCTGAAATTCAACATTTTTGCCTTCGGATGCTGAAATTGGTTGACAATCAGGAGGAAGAGGAGTCCCCCCGGATTGTTGTGGTGCAGTGCTGGGGGAACCTTCCCTCTAATTACGGCAGGAAGGCAAATTGCAGGAGGCTTTTTAAAATGACACGTGAAGATAGTGACCTTTTTTACAAAGGCTTTGATGAAAGATGTGAAAAATGGAATTCATTAGAATATTTCTAATTTTCTGACATTCAAATAGGAGAGACTTTCTCAATCTGCATCTTCTCAAACATTTATTATTAAATGTCGTCGTTTAACAAAGGTCCCTGGACTCTTTGCATGCCAATGAACCCCACGATTGATTTTAGAAATATAAACTCTACAGAAGGAAAGAATTTCTTTCTGTGTCTACACTGCTGTCCTACAATTCATTACTGTGGTGTAAATGCCTGAATGAGTTCAGTCTAAAGGTGCATAAATGCATTTAAATGAATTTAAAATTAGGACTATTAAAATAACAGTGCAAATCCCCTAAGGGCATTTTGGGACAAAATTAAATTCAGGGCACACATAAAATGTATTAGAAAATAAATATATATCTATAAATGAATGCTTGTATGTGATTGCAACATTATCAGGTTTGGGGTTTTATTGACATACGTAAGGAAGCACAGAAATAATTCTTGAGGCATTTTCCTGGAGTGCAGGGAAGGCAAAGAGCAGCATCTGAGGGTTTGTTCTGAGGAGAACAGGCAGGGCTCTGGGTTGGTGCCAGCTGGGTTGGGGTTCGGGGGGTTTCATTTGGCTGGAAAGCCCCAGCCCAGCCCCACTGTTGAAGGCTTTAGGGACACAACGGGCCTGTCCCTGCACTGGAGAATTCCCAGGAGCAGGAACAACAAAGGGATTGGGCACGAGGAGTTCTCTGCCTCCTGCAGATGGAACAGGGAGAGGAGAGCAGATCCAGGGAATCAGACAGTCAGGGAGGGAACTCCCAGAGTGGGGATCCCTGGGAGAGCCACACACCATCCTTCCCCAGCTGGATGTGGGGACACTTTGTTTTCCTCCTTCCCTGTCACCAAGGCTTGACATCCTTGCCCTGTTTCCCTTGGCGTGCTCCCAGCAGCATCTCTGGAGCAGAAGTTCTCTCCTTGGAGCAGCAGAGGGTTGTGACAGCAGCTCCTTGTTTTCCCAGCAGGTTGGGATGCCTGGTGCCAGGTCTGTGTGATGGGATAACGAGTAACGGGACTTCTGGAGCACCTATTGCTGTTTCCTGACAAAACTGGGCTCCAAACTGAAAGGTTCAAAACACCAACACAGAAGGAAATGAGTGTTGCTCCCTTCAGGAAAGGCAAGGAAGGAAGGAAGGAGACCATGGCAATGTCCCCAGGCAGCCATCCAGGGAGGGAGCAGGGAAGGTCAGGTGGGGAATGGAGCTGGGTGGGGGAGGTGTGACAGGTGTGGGGTCAATTAGGGGGCTGATGAGGGAGGGGATAAATGAGAGAGGAATGGGCTGGGAAGGGGAGAGTGGTGGGAGGAGAAGAGTAGCTCATGGGGAGGAGTGTCCTTGGTGCAGGTAAGAATGATTTCAACTGCTCTGGGGTGGTTGCTGCTGGTGCAAGATGGATTTTCAGCTGTTGTAATGTCTGTGCTTTTGGAATTTGTTCTTTGAATTGAATCTCGGTGTGTTATCTCAAGAAAAAACCCTTTAGCTTTCCTCTCCAGGGGTACTTGTAGTGCTTGTGGTTCAAAGTTCCCAAGGAATGTTTCTCTTCTGCTGTGAAGTGTCTGAGGCCTGGCTCTGTCCCCAGTAATTCCCCTCTTCACACTGCCACTCCTCAGACCCCACAAATCTGTTAAACAGCCCCTTGGATTGGAAGGAGGCATTTTTAGTCATCTCCTGCTCACTGACGTGAGGCTTTGCCAGGACCTTGCTCTGGGTCTTGGCAGCTGAGTGGAACTTTTGCCATTAATGGATCTAAATTTGTAGAAGCAACAGAAATCCAGGTGCTGCTTATTTTATTAGTGGAGTATGAAGTGTATCACATACACATCAGAAAAGCTTTTCACTTCAGAGGAGGGAAAGGAGCACTTTGGAGTTCATGCTGTGAATTTTCTACAGAGAATGACTCTAAATGCACTTTTCGTAATGCATGACTTTGTTTATTTTAAAAAAGGGCTGCATTATTAAATTTGGTTTTGTCTGTGCAAACAAATGTGAATTATTTTGCCAGCTCAAGTGTTTTCTCAGTCACCCATAAATAAGAAAGTGACTTGAAAGTACAATTGATCAGAAATGATGCATTGAGCGTTTCCCTACAAGGAGGGCATTGAGTTGGGACTTCTGTCAGGTCATGGATTCCTCCCTCATCCACAGAATGCCTTTCTCCTTCAAATCTGCATTTCATGACAGTATCTTTGTTTTCCATGAATGATGTGATAATTCAGATAAATCTGTGCTGGCTGAGACAAACTAGAAATGAATTGTTGTGACACAGAGCGAGTTTTTGTTCTGGGGGAAGAGGTCAGCAGGGCTGAGGGCCAGCTGGTGACTCCTCCCAGGTGGAGAAGGGGCTGTTTGGGGTGTGCTGTGCTGGGCAGGTCACAAATCTTTCCAAGTGGATTAGAAATTAGCTGAGGTGGTCATGGAGAGGCACATCTGGGACACTCATGTCCTTTTTCCCTTTCAACCCTCCTGAGGGCTGGGATTGATGCCCCCAGCGAGGACGCTGGGCTGGTGCTGCTCCCACCTCTCCAGGGGAAGGTCCTGGGCTGGATCCTCAGCTCAGCTGCTGCTTGCCCAGGCTGGGAGGTGGGAGGGATGGATGGAGGGATGGGTTCATGCTCAGGCTGGGAGATGGGATGGATGGAGGGATGGGCTCATGCTCAAGCAGAGCCCAGCAGCAGCAGGGATGTGCCTCCTTTGGGCCCTTCTGTCCTCAGAGTGAGTTGGATGCAGATTTTGTTGCAAACCACCTGTGTTTGCCTCAGCAGTGGTGCTGGGTTGCTGTTTCCCAGAATGTGTTCCTTTCAACGCAAGGTGTGCCAGGCTGGGCTGTGCCAGGGCCCACGGGGTGCCCTGGCTGCCAAGCTCCTCTGCCAGGCAGGCTCTTGGCTGGGCTAAGGAATGCCTCAGCTCCATTGCCTTCAGAGGTGAATTATCCCAGCCCTGCTGCAGCTCTGTTCCACCCAGCAAGGGCAGAGTTCCAGGCGGGGCTGGCACTGCCAGGGTGTGCCCCCTGCTCCTGCTCTGTGCCCCCCGCCATCCTCTGAGGGGCTGGGAGCATCCAGGCAGTGCTGGCAGGATCAGGTGTGCTGCTCTGAGGAGGTTTCCAGATGCTGGCTGGCTGTGAAAGCCGAGTCTGGGAACCTGGCTTGTGTCAGGAGAGCCCTGGCAGCTGCTCTGGGCTGGGATGGGTGCACCCCGAGGGATGGGGTCTGCCCCACATTGGCACCCCCGGGGCGAAGAACGAGGAGTAAACAACAACAGCAGCCCGCAGTACAGCAAGTCCTATTTTTGTCCTGTTTTTTTCCCTGCCTGGAGAATATTAATGTTCAAATCAAAGGAATATACTTAAAAGTGTTTGAAATAACCAGCCTTTTTAGGGAAAGAGAAGGGAAGGGTTTGTCATTATGAAATACAAAAGATTGGGGTCATCCTGACACAGGGAAGGGGGAAATAAGGAGGAGGAGGAGATTCCAGTGAGCTCTCCTTTCCTCAAGGAAGGAGCAAACCCTTAGGATGGCTGCTCCAGCCCTGGAGCACCTGCACAGCAGGAAAATGTGCTTTTGAGTTGGCACTGAAAGATGTGGTTACCCATCTTAGCTGGGTTTTACACGGTGTGAAAGTGGCATAATTATCAAGGTAACAGGGGATTCTCAAAGTGAATCACTGCCCAGGGGTTGTTCTGCTGTGTGGGAAGGTCTCCCAGGCTGCAAGGACCTGCACCTGATTTACTGACTCCTCTTGCTCTGAGGGGGAAGAAAGTTAAAAATGCTTTTTCAGTGTTCCCAGATTGGTTTATTTCTCAGGTTTCTGTGTGATTTTGTGACTCCTCTGACAGCTGCCGTGCTGGGATGTGATGAGCTCATTCCCCACACCCCATGGGTTTCTATTTCTGTGCTCAGAGATGCTCCCTCCCTTTCCCATATTTGTGCCAGGCACCCCCCACCCCATCTCCCCACCAGCCCAGTGCAAGGAGGAGGAATTCCCAAGATGCTGCCTCTTAAGGGTCTCTGTTCCTCCACTTTGCAGAAGATCTGGCTGAATGTTTTCCAGAGACTTCAGCATTTCTGCCTTCACAATTTTCTCTGTGCATGGAGAAGCTCCACTGTAAAATCTTTCTAATCTCTCAGGTTTCAAAGCTGATGGCACCAGGCTAAAATTACCCCATTAAATATCAATTAACATAAATCATCACAAGATGCTGCTCAGATTAAATATGCTCCTACTGGGTCTTTCTGTCTGGAAATATAACTGAGTGAAGAAATGTTCAAATGAACTGACTTGGATACTCCAAGGGGTTTTCTTGGGTCTTGGCTGAATTTGTGACTGCATGAAAATAAAATAACCCCCCACTGTTGCCTGTTCTTGGGCATGGCCGTGGCCTGTTCCAGGGGATGGGCTCAGACTAAAACACAATTTACAGGTAGTAATTAATCCTGGGTCAGATAATTAAATCACATTGGCTCCTTGTGTGGAAGAACTGACTGAGGTTTGGTTGAGTTTAGTTCACTCTGAAAGTGGATTAAGCCTGATCCAGCCTTATCCTGAGTGTTTATATAAGAGGCTGAATTGAGGTAGTTTCATTTCATAATTGACAGAATTAGGATTGGAATTTGTGCCATGTGGGCAAGTCCTGGATGGTTTTGGTGATTCCAGGACCACAACAGAAGAGTTGCTGTTATGTGTTGTGTTTAATTCTGCAAAACAACTTCTACTGTCTTAACATGTAAAAGGAACTCATGTCAGGAGGTGAAGGAGAGCAATGGAGGGAGAAGTTAATCTTTTTTTTTTCTTCTCTGGTGGCTGTTTCACCCATGTCTGGCAGCAGAAGCAATGATGAATACGTGTCATGTTTTCCAGCTAATTTCTGGGTCACTTCTGCCATGGCTGCTGGAAATGACTAAGCAGTATTTAATCTGGTTTCACAGATATGCAAAGCAGGGATGCTGCTCTCCGTGGAGCAGGGCCCAGCACACGTCCCAGCTTTGCTGGGCTACTCCTTCTCCACCTGTGTGACCCACGGGAGCCCAGGGCAGCTGCTGGAAGCTGGGCAGCTCGGGGGGAAGCAGCTGTGCTGGAACCTCCAGGCACATCCTGCTGGGCTGGTAGAGACTGGGAGAGATCTGGGTCATAATCTTGTCAAAATTTATTGCCACAGTCGTGGAATCCCAGACTGCTTTGGGTTAGATGGGACCCTAAAGCCCATCCAGTGCCACCCCTGCCATGGCAGGGACACCTCCCACTGTCCCAGGCTGCTCCCAGCCCCAGTGTCCAGCCTGGCCTTGGGCACTGCCAGGGATCCAGGGGCAGCCCCAGCTGCTCTGGGCACCCTGTGCCAGGGCCTGTCCACCCTCCCAGGGAACAATTCCTGCCCAAGATCCTGTCCATCCCTGCCCTCTGTGTCAGTGTCTGCTCAGGGAATTTGGTGCCCTGATGGTGCTGTGGGCTCCTGGTGTGGCACTGGGCTGGCAGCCGAGGCCCCACTGATGCCCTCTGTGCCTTTTTGGGGTGCTTTGTGCTCAGATGACAATGGCCACACGCAGCTGCAGCGCTGGGGGGGCCTCAGCCCCACGTGTGCCCCCCTGGCAGGCGTGTCCCAGGGCCCTGAGCAGGCTGGGCTGCACAAAGGCTGCCTGGGCACTGGGCACGGCTCTGCTGGGTGTGACTCATCCCTCAGGGACTGGTGCCACCCTGAAGGGACTGTGAGCCCCTGGCAGTCCCTGCTCACACAGCTGGGCTGGGACAGGAGTGGGCCGTGGGGGGACGTGCTGCTGCTCACACCCTGCAGGAGCCTCTGCAGCTCCCGGGGAGCCTCAGCTGAAAGGCACTCCCGAGACAAATGTTAGTCAGTGATTAGGGAACATCAGCAAATTAATAAATAAAAGGAAGGCACACACAGTTTTTATTGTCCAAGCATTAATAATGCAGCTGCTTGTGCTTTCCAGAAGACGTGGCTCTGATGTTCAGGTGGCTCCAGTGACAGTAGCTCAGACTTGGCGCTGAGCAGGATGCGGACTCAGACTTCAAATTGCAAAAAGGAGAGGACTGGACCTCCGTGGCTGGAATTTTCCTCTGCCTGACTGAGTATTATGGTCTTTATCTTTGCATTAGTAGCCTACTGTGACTCTGCACCCAAGCTGCCTTGGGCAGATCTGTCTGGGAGTGAGTAAGAGGTCAGATGTTCCTCACTTCGGATCTGTATCACTGCCTGGCATCTGAGCAGCCCTGGAACAGGTACCAAGGGGGAGAGGCTTGTAGGGTTGGATTTCTCCTTGCCTGAAGTCAGTGTTGGTATCTGAAGGTCTGATGTAAGCACAGGTGAAAGCAGGAAATGTCAGACTCCTCTGCTGGCCCTGGGCTCATTCCCTGCCTGTCTGTTCCAGTGACAGAGCAGGGACAGTGGGAGCTCATCTCTGGGAGCTGGAGAGCTGCACTTCTTGTGAGAAACACCCGTTCTCTAGGGTTCTGAGGCACAGGAGGCTTTGGGTTGGAATTAAAGCTCACACCTTCCACTGTCCCAGGCTGCTCCAAGCCCTGTCTAACCTGGCCTTGGACACTTCAAAGATGGGGCAGCCACAGCTGCTCTGGACACCCTGTGCCAGTGCTGTTCCATTACAGACACTTCTAATAATTGAGGGTGACTGGAAAAGAAAATACAGGGGAAAAAAGGCAAACCCAGGTGAACAAGGACACATTGGAGCATGATTCACTTCTCTGAGACCTTTGGTCAGAGGCCAGGGCTCATCCTGCTTTGAGCAGGTTCGATGAGAGAGAGCTGCTTTCCTCTCTATCAGTCATGTAGTGGTTGGTTAAGTCCTGGACCAGTCGTTCCAGGAGCTGTTCTTTTCTGAAGGTGATCATTTAGAAGAGTGAACTGAACCCTTTCTCCCCACTGGTCCCGTGTCAGGCTCAGGTGGATCCAGGCTGGAGCTGGGAGGTTTGGGAGCAGCTTGCTGTGCAGCTTTAGGGATGCTGGCTGTGTGTTTGCACATTCTCTGCTTTGCACATTAGTTCAGATAACCTTGGTTCTCACCTGGGGGTTTATGGGATGGATGTTTTTGCTGGTTCCTGCTGTGCAAGGTGGGCAATGCAGGTGTTGGCAGGTCCAGGCAGGCAGGAGATTCCTGGTGTGATCACACCAGCACTCCAAGGAGCTCCACTGCCCACAGGGAGCAGTGGGGATGGAGCATTTCTCCTGCTGTTGTCCTGGAAAACAATTTTGCTTTATTTTTCCAAGGCAGAACTCGCCACTCAGCTTCTGTTCAGGTTGTTTCACACTCAAACTCCTTTTATTCCAGAGAAGCTATAACTTTTATGAACTTCTGTGGGTGATGTAGAATATTATCACAGCTCAGTTATTTTCTCTCCTCAGTTAGGTGGAAAACCAGAGTTCAGCTGGCTTGCATGCATCCCTGTTATTTTGTGATTGCTTTTTTCCCAAATCCCATTATATTTGTGTTAAAAGACTTATTTGATGAAATCTGCTGCATCCCAGGCTTGATGCTGCTCAACAGGTCAGGCTGGATAAGTGTAATTATCTCCTGGAACTCGGTTCCTTCCCCCTTCAGTCTCTCCAGTGGTGTTTTCCATGCCCTGACACTTGTGTGGGGGTGAAGCCATCGCTGGCTGTTGCTGTGCTTGTTTGGGGTGTGGATTTGGTGGATCTCTGGTGTCTGATGAGATGTCACAGAGGCACAACTGGGGCCCTTCTGCATCCCAACTCTCTGGCACATCTGAGTATTCCATTTCACAGCCATGTAAGATTCAGGCTGTCTCAAAGATGGGGCAGCCACAGCTGTCATGATCGAGCTCATGCTCTGCTGTGATACAGATGCTGACTAATTTGCAATATTGTCTGAAGGAAAGATGAGGCAGAACAGGATCTGCAGGCATTCAGGAGAGTGTACACACTGATTTTATTTTGGTTCCCTCTTTCACAGTGCTGGAGATGACTTAAGAAAAAAAAAACAAAAACGAGGACATGTATTTTGCTTGCTGTAAATGTAAATATAAATCCTCATCAGCAACTGTGTAATCCGGCAATGATCTCTCTTAAATTGAAACAAATAATAAATTTCGTGAATAGAGCCGAGGATTGATGGTGTCATCCTTGCAGGCAGTTTAGATGTAAAGAGTTTTATATTGACTATGCAAATCAACGTTGAAATAACACCAGAAGGGAGCCAAAGATAAAAGAGCTGTTAAACCTTCCTGTGAATTCTTGCAAATCAGCTCCTGAGCCTGCAGCAGCTCCTCGTGCTCCCCACCTTGGAGGGCTGGCTCCTGCACGGTGCTTTTCCCTCTGCCTGGGCAGTTGGAAGGGCTCTGGAGCAGCTCCACGAGGATGGGATATAGGTCAGTGTTGGCCTTATTGTGGTGCTTATTTACCCAGCACATCCTGAGAGGCCTCCCCAGCTCCCAGAGCACACCCAGCCATGTCTCTGTGCAGCTGTGCTCAGCCTGGCAGCAGCTGAGCAGCCCCTGGCCCTCCACAGCCCTGCTTGCAAATGAGGGATGCTCTGTTCTCAGCAGCCCTTGCAGCCACCCCACGCTCCTGTGCTCCTGCACGTGGCTCTGCTTCCGCTCTGCTGTCCCTGCCACTGAGTCCCAGAGAACAGCCCAGCCCAGGCCAGGCTGGCTCTCTGATAGAAGGATTTAGTCAGCCCTGTGTGTGTGCAAGGAAAGGACCTGCGGGTCCTGGTTGCTGGCAAGTGGAACAGGAGCCAGAAGTGGGGGACATCCCTGTCCTGGGGGGATTGGGAACAGCAGCCAGGGAGGGGACTCTGCTCTGCACTGGGGTGGTCTCACCCCCAGTCCTGGGGACAGTTTGGGCACCACAATATAAGAAAGACCTGGAGCCATTGGAAAGTGGCCACAGGAAGCCACAGAGATGGGGAAAGGTCTGGGGGGCAAATGAGGGGTGGCTGAGGGCACCTGGCTGGAGAGAGGAGACTGCTCAGGGGCTGCAGCTCCGATCTCTGGGACAGGGACAGGGCCCAGGGAGCCACTGGAGCTGTTCCAGGAGAGTTTGGGATGGAGATCAGGAAATGGTCCTTCCCCCAGAGGGTGCTGGGCACTGCCCAGGCTCCCCAGGGAATGGGCCCGGCCCCGAGGCTGCCAGAGCTCCAGGAGCGTTTGGACACCAGGGATGCCCAGGGTGGGGCTGTTGGGGGGTCTGGGCAGGGCCAGGGGCTGGGCTGGGTGATCCCTGTGGGTCCCTTCCAGCTCAGGATATTCCAGGATTCCAAGAGTAATTGGTGCAGGCTTTGCCTTGCAGGTCCGTGGTTGACTTAGGATGCAGCTGTGCCTGCTGCATCTGGTAATGTGGCTCAGCATGAAAAACCCACTCAGTTTTGTTTAAAATCTTGCTTTTGGTTCAAAACCAAAGGATACAGCATAAAATGCACATGTGGGTTGGTCCCCTGATGATCCTTCAAGTAAATTAATCTGAAAAATAAGGAAAAAAAACTTGAAAAGACCCTTAAACCATCTACATCCCAAAGCACATTATAATGAGTCTTTCTCAAGCACAAACAACAGAAACCCAACTCCACCTTCTGCTCTTTTTACAAGAAAAGCAACATCAAAGCAGAGGAGAAAATGTCACTGCAATTACCGACGGCAGTGTGGTGGCTGGGGGGAGCTGTGCTCCTGGAGCAGCTGGGATTTGGGAGCAGGGGCCTGCTGAGGTTTGTGTGTCTGTGGTACCTCCTTGGAGGGGCTGCTGTGTCCCTAAACTGATGAGTCCTGGGATGAGCTTGAGCAGGAAAGGGGTGGATCTGGAGCAAGGATTAGTCCTTCCCTTCCTTGGTGGGCCCCGCTGTACCTGACCTGGAATTCCTGCCAGGAGCATCCTCCCTGACCCACAAAGGGAATGAGCTGTTATTTTGGGCAGGGCTGGGAATGAAATCCAAGGGGATGCTGCAAACGACAGAGCTCCCGATTGCCAGAATCCGGGTTACTGCACTTTCCAGTGGTGGGTGGGGTTTTAAGTGCCGTGGATGCTTTTTTGACCACTGTGTGCTGCATCGGGGGTGTCCTCTGGGTTCTCAGCGTGGTGTTGGGGTGGAGTCTGGAGTATTGAGCAGCAGGGCAATGGGGAGTCCCTGTCCCTGGAGGGATTTAAAGGTGGTGTGGATGTGGCACCTGGGGATGTGGGTTAGTGGTGGCTTTGGCAGGGCTGGGGTAATAATTGTATGTGGTGACCTTGAAGGGCTCTTCCAACCTCAAAGATTCCATGATTCTGTAATACTGTGAGGCTGGAATGAGAGATGTCTTTGGCCCAGGTGTACCAGGAGGGTGTCTCCAGCTCAGGTGAGGGTGAGCTTGATGCCAGGAGCATGTCTGTCTCCTCCACAGCCCTGGCCTTCCTTGATGAGGAAGCAGGAAAGGGATTTTCAGCATCCCCCGTGCTGCAGCAGCCTCTGGGTCTGATGCCTGAGGTCGTTCCTGAGCAGCCCAGATGTTGTGCAATTACTGAGGGAGCACTGGCCAGCTCCTGGTGGGGAGGCAGAGCTCAAACCCCCCAGCTGTGTGTGTGACAAAGTGCTGGTGACAAACCCATGGTGGCCCAGGTCAGCTGTGAGGTGCCACTGATCCCCCCCAGCCCCGGCTCTGCCACCCATCATCGCTGCTGTTCACTGTGGCAGGAATCCTGGAGCAGGAGTTGGGATTATCTGTAGAGTTAGCTGCTGCTCAGAGTAAATAACTTCTGAAATCTGGCTTGATGTTATCAGAGGGGATATTTCAAAGTGGTGTTTATGGATTCCAAGTCTTATCTGAGCAAACGTGTTGTCTGCACCCCGCTCATCCCGCCAGCCTCTGCCACTGCCAGCAGGAAAAGTACCAGGCAGAGAATTCCCAGGTAAACGAGGATTTGCTAATGGAAGTGTGGGTTTTCAACAGGCCTCTCTGTGTGCTGGAAATGTGCAACTAATGCTGGGGTTGAAGTGACCCCCAGGGAGAAAAAGCTGATTTTAATGGGATGGAAATTATACGGTGAAACCTTTTTCTTGCCACATTTCTGCAGTGCCCAGCAGCAGGATTTCCCTCACTTCAGTGTTCATGGCACTGCCCTCCTCTTCCTCGTGTGGAGAGCTCTTCACTGAAGCACAGGTGCCAGCCCAGGGGTGGGTCACTCTACCCAGGGCAAATAAATCAGGTGTTAGATCTTTGTTTCTCAGATCTCTTCACTAAAGAATCCTGGTTAATCAGCCCAGCAGAATGACTGAAAGGCAATTTCCTGGGCTGAATAAGTGAATTTCTGTGGCACAGGCCTCCAAAGGAAAACACTGCCAAACCTGGTGACTTTAAGTGAGGCTGTCACACCAAGCACGGTGATATTTTAGCCTTAGTCCCTCTCCTGCCTGCGGAGTGGAGATGCTCGTGCATCCTCATCCATCAGCTGACAGCTTCCTGCTTGCAGAAATGGTGATGATTTGACATCAGGCCACTTAAATCCCTTTAGCGGCTGGGCTGGAAACCTCTCCCATTTTTCACCACTGTCCTGCATCTTTCTCGCTTCTTTTTCCCTCGTCAAGCCTGGTCCTGAATCTCACTGCAGTGAACGAAAGGGCCCCAAGCTGCCCAGCACAGAAGATATGCACTGGTGCTTCCTAAATGGGCTGGGGCTGAGGGGATGCAAGGAAAGAGGGGAGTTGTGAGTAGAAGTTGCTGTAATCACTGAACAGCTCAGGTGGGATGGTCTGGAGGTCTCTGTTCCAGAGGCCAGACCAGATTGCTCAGGGATTTATCCATTTCAGTCCCAAAAAGTTCGAAGGGTGCTGTCTGGAGGAAAGGTTTTCCTTAACATCTCTACAGCTTTGGTCATGAATTTACAGGCAGCCAGCATTTCTGGGGCACACTGTGGTGTGAAGCTGTTCCTTTGGGGCTGGGAAAGCTGAGGGAAGGGTTATTTTTAGAATGAGGTGGATTTTTGAATCGAGCCTTTTGCATTAGGCAGTTTCTTTGCTGTGCCTCGCTGTGTGCCAGCACCCAGGGGACAGAAGGGGTGCAGGGCCACCAGACCACCCTGAGAGGGCTGGGAAAGGCAGGCTGGCAATTAAACACTTACTGGCAAAGGGCTGAACTGGGGGGAACGCTGGATGGCTGTGGGAAACATAAAAGTTAATGGAAAGTAATTTGGCAACTTCATCTGCAGGTTGGCAGGGATCCAAGTGGATCATAATTGGATTTCAGCTGCTTTTGTGTACTCAGGCATTGAGATACCCTGCAGAAAGTCACCCCTGGCTCCCAGGGAGGGAGCAGCTCGCGTGTGGGGCTGGGGGGTCTGTGGGGCCAACGCCTGGAGCTGTTATTAGGGGAACAGATGGAGGCTGGATGGAATTTATGGTGGAGCATTGCAATGGTCCTTTATCTGCTTGGTGTTGGGGTGACCAGAGCTGCCTCCCCCAGGCTGTGTTTCTGTTATTGTGTGGGTGCAAATCCTGCTTTGCAGGGGTGCTGGGCTCCCTGCCGTGCCCTTGCTGTGGCAGCTGGGGATGTGGCTCCTGCCCCTGAGCTCTGTTTAAAGCTCCATTTGTCAGCAGCTCCCTGAGTGCCATCCCCAGCAAGATAAAGACACCAGTGTGACCCAGCACTCAGCACACCTGCACACAGCACGAACTTAATCAAACTCCCAGCCTCGGGAAAACACTCTCAGAGTGTAATTAAATTCTGAGGGTGCATTGCTCTGCCCTTTCCTCAGGCTCGTGTCAGCATCCTTGCTCCAGAGCTTGGTGCTGTGTCCCAGGCTCTGCCTCCGTGGTGCTGTTGTGTTTTCACCAGGGATGGAGACTGGCTGGGTCAGGATGTGCTGAGGATGTGAGCATCACCTGGGCAGCCCAGCTACACCTCGCTGTGCTGTCCAGCCCTTGTGTTAAAGTGCTTCTCTTACCTGTTCACCAACACCAGCGTGGGACACAGGGAGGGAAAATGCTCATTTTAGATATCATTTCATCCTTAAAAGTATTTTTCTAGTATTGTTGTAATTAAGGCTATTCCCGTGTAATTTCAAGAGTTCCTTTACCATGTGTGGGCAGTGTGTGGCTGGATTTATTTTCCTGATGTAATTGTTCATTCGAGTGAGTCCTGTGTACGTGGACTCTGAAGAATCCAGTTAAATAAATAAGTGGGTGTGGATCACTGGTCAGCTCCTAATGTAGGTTTTCCAAGTCAGATTTACTTTAGATACTGGGAGCAAATTCCCGAGTGAGGGTGGGGTTGCCCCTGGATCCCTGGAAGTGTCCAAGCCCAGGCTGGACACTGGGGCTGGGAGCAGCCTGGGACAGTTCCCCAGACACGTTCCACACGTTGCTGGAGCCACCTAGCACAGAACTCCAGACAAATGGCTAAGAGAGGCTGTGGTGCTCCTAATTGTTTATTATATGTTTTATGGAGCCCTCTGCCTGCCTGATCTAATGTCATTGGCAAGATAAGAAGGGAGGAAATATTAAGAAATAGGCTCTCCCCGCTCCTAAAGTGCCTCTTCGTGCTTTATGTGCCTCTCTCTCACTCCTGATTTCCTTGGCATCAAATTGCCCTTCACCGTGGTGAGTGATGCTGGGTACTGAGGGAAATGTGGCTGTGGAGAGGGAAAATAAAGTGTCAGGAGTGAAATAGTGCCCTCATTGTAATGTATTATCTAATTAGTGGAACTGGCTGCAAACTTCCCTGCCTCAGCTGCACGGCTCTCAGACGAGCCTCCCCTCAGCCCTTATCTCAGCAGTGGAGTTATTTAATATAAATACAGCAGGACCGGCAGCCGGGGAGTGACTCAGGGTCCCTTTGGGATGTGCAGCACAGCCCTGGCTGGGGCTGAGCTCTGCCGGCCGTGCCGCTGCCCTGCAGGGTGGGAAAGGCTCTGATGCCCCTGCTGGACTGCAGAGGGGAGGGCTGTGCACAGCTCAGACACTAATTAGTGCAGCTGGGTAATTAATGACGGCACTGCTGCTGTGCGGGCAGGAGCAGTGGGTGCCTCCCAAGGGACGCTGCTTGCCCCCCAGCCCGGGGCACGCCTGGGCAGCTCAGCAAGGAGCAGTTTCCTTTCGCCAGGATCCCACCTTCCCAGGCGAGGCAGAGGGAGAGTGGCACTGCCTTTCTCAGTGCTCTGAAGATTTCACCTGTCTCTGAGAGCTGAGGCAGAATGCAGGGCAGTGAAAAGCTCCCCGTAAGGAGCTTAGGCTGTAATACCAGACGGAGGCTGATAAGGGAAGCAGTGATCAAAGCACCACCACTCTTTCTGTATTTACCAAGCTCCTCTGGCACCAGGCACCGTTTCCCCTGGGTTTTGTATTTCTGTGGAACGACAGAAAAAGCAGGGCACAGCCTTTAATTGTGAAGTTTTAATACCCCCCACACCCATCAGTTAAACTTGACGTTTTAGAGAGGTGTTTGTCTTGTTCCCGCAGTGCTCCAGGAAGGTTTTTCCCTGCCATTTAATGGAGCTACAACAGCTGTGGTGGCATCCCTAATGCAGCAAGGAGGGGCCACTGTGGCTCCCAGCACTCCTCGGGCTTGGATCCAAAACAAACAATCCTGTAAACTTCTTAAATCCATTCCTCCAGGCAATAGAGGGAGCATAATCACTCAGATTTAAACTGTTTCCTTCTCTTTTGCAGTCATTAGTTGCAGTAGTACATTCCCAAGGTTAAGTGGAGAGGCAAAGAAAGAAATTTAGTTATCAAAACTCCTGTGGTGTGAGTGTGCTTATTTTTGCATCTTTTATAGATAAATCTTGGAATGGCTTTCATTAGGAGAACACTGATTATCCGTGTAGGTTATCGTTGTTCTGCTGGATATAAAGCCCCTGAAAGTTTTGGAGACAGCAATAGAAACACGATCTCAGATGTGCCAAAAATAAGGATGTGACAACGTTTGTTTGACATCAGTGTTTGAGGTGTTGGTCCTGCAGCCCAAGAGCTGCTGGGACTCAGCTCTGGCAGGAGCACAAGCACCCTCGAATCACAGCAATTTCTGTGAGGAAAAGCAGCCAAGAGCTCTGGTCAAGTGTTTCTGCCAATATTATTTTTATAGATGGAGGGAAAAAAAAATCCGTTACACTTAAAAATGAGGGGGAAGTCAGGTGGAGCAGAGGACAAAGCAAAGCTGCAGCTCCTGCAGGCAGAGTTTGTGAGGAAAGGTGTTTGGGATCCAGAAATCAAAGAGAATAAGAAACCATTCTTCCTTTGAAGCAAGGAGCTGCATGAGAGTCAATGAGCATCAGAAATCATTGTGCTCTTCCCGGCTGCTGTGGCTCCCGAAGCGCTGGCTGATGAATGGGAGATTATTTTTTGGCCATCCTGAGTTTCTTGCTCTGTGGAATCCATACTGATGATGAAGTGTCACATAACTCTCCCCGCTGTCGAGCGCTCGAGGCAGCCGCCACAGCTTCACCCCATCCATCCCTGCGTGGGATCTGCAGGGCCAGGGAGCTGCTCAGCTGCCCAGCAGGCGGGAGGCCCCTTCCCAGCCTCGCTCCCTGGGGATGGGATTCTCATCCCAGCCACTGTCAGACCCCAGAGCTGCTGTGTTTTGCCAGCTGGGCTGCTGACGCTGCCGTGCTTTGAGAGGAGTCGTGGTGTGCGCCTGGAACCAGCTCAGACAGCAGGGCTGTATTTTGGGAGTGACAGGGGGCTGCTCCTGTGCAGCTCTCTGCAGCTCTGCACATCCTCTGCCGTGCTCCCTCCCTGGGGAAGGGCAGGGTGGCTCTGCAGCGAGGCAGCTTTGGTTGGCTTTGCTGTCCCTGTTCAGCCCGCCTGCTTTGGATGGGGCAGGGAAACGTTCCCAGCCTGCGCATCTCCGAGGCAGAGCAGCACAGCCAGAGAGGCTTTCAAAGCCCAGGTTTTTGCTCTAATCCCTCACACGATCCCAGGAGCCGTTCAGGGCTCCCTGGCTGCTCTCTGAGGAGCAGATGTGTTTACTGGAGCCTCAGCTCGAGGAGTTCAAGCTCTCTGCACAAGGTTCCCTCTGAATGCTGTGGTGTGAGGTGTGTGTGGAAGGTGGGTGCTGGGAGTTGTTCTCTCACTCTGAGGGGAGGAAGCAATCTGCCTGAGTGTCTCCTCTCCTGCATTGTAGTTCTTCAGTGTTGGCAAAGCACTCTGAGGTGCCTCTGCTGAAGAGACTATTAGATCTAAAATGCATTATTGCTCACTCCTGTAACTGACACAAATCCAAAGTGCTGCTTTGGCAGGAAGAGCACTTGGAAATATTAGATTTATTGAGAATTGTGTCCTCCCAGTCAGTCAGTTGTAGCAATGAAGTCTGTTTGCATTATCCTTCCTGTGGGCTGAGTGCTAAATGGGGCTGTGCTGCCTGGAAAAGCAATTCCCTGGTGACAGGAGACTGACTGGGTGTCCTGTGCTGTGGGGCAGCTCTGAGGATAGGTTCAGTTGTTGCTGATGATAAACCAAATTCAGGAGCTCTGTCCAGCACTGGAGTCTCTCTTCTTTCTGCCTTTTGCCTGCTTGCTGTGTCTCCAGTCAGCCTCACTGGATAAATCTGATTCTTCCAAAGGGGAATTGTCTCTCCTCAGGGTGGGCAGCCAGGGAGTGGTGGTTGGGTCCTGCCAGCTGGATCCTGGGAACAGCTTTTCTGTGTGGAGCAATTTCACTGCGATGCTCTCAGGGTTTTGTGAGCAGGATTTAAGACAAGCCATTTTAATTTCAGTCAGGAAGTTTATAATTTCTGTATTGTGCTGGAGTTACATCTGAGGGTCATGGTATCAGGTGCACAAAGTACTCGTGTACTGCATTCATTGGGTTTCAGAGCAGACATCATTCAGGCTGTCTGCTTCGGAAAGATAATTTTTGAGAAGAACCTTATTGATTTAGAGTAATGTTACGGAAAAGTGACTCGTCTCTTTCCAGAGTGACTTACACTCTAACTGACTCCAGCACTGGCTACTCCGTAATCTCTTCTTTCCCCATGAAATCAGAGCCTGGCAAACCAGGAGTGTCAGGGAGCGTGCTCTGGCTGTTTCCCCCAGAAGCTGACCAGGAGCTGTGCAAATATCAGGCCACGTTACTGATTTAGTTCTTGTCAATTTGGAGATTTGGGAGGGCTGGGTGCTTTCCTGAGGAGCAGGAAGGGCTGGTGTTGGCTTGGCTGGCTGCTCCCCTGGCTGTCAGCCGTGCTGGAGGCTGGGCTGGTGTGGAGCTGTGCAGGACGGGGCAGTGCTGGCCCAGCAGAGCTGACAGGAGCTGTTGTGTAACACGTCCAGAGCTCTGCCGTGTCACAAGTCCCTGTGTCAGCTCTGCTTATCTCCGGCCTCCTGCTTTGCACAGTGAATTAATATGCACAGGGCTCTGGGTTGCCTGATACCTTCCTTCTCTGAGCTCCTGGGTGGAACATCCCCTTTGTGGGACCTGGACGTGGGGATGTCAGCTTTGCTTCCTGCAGGGTTGCAGTGTGTGCAGCCAGGTGTTTGTGGGAGCACAGGTGACCTGGCCCAGGCTGCCTTTTGGGCAGGATTGCTGACAAACACACGTTCCTGGCAGGTTTCACCCACAGCAGTGTGGGGCAGGGCTGCAAAGCTGCCCCAGGTGCTCCCTCAGCCCCTTCTGGCTCCTGTTCCAACGCTGCTGCTGCTCCTCCCTCGTGCCCAGCTGTGTTGGTTCCTCTGAAAGCTGCAGCTGAAAGTGTCCCCAGGCCCTGCTGGGGACATGGGCAGCACCCAGGGGCACAAGGCAGGGCTGTGGGACAACAGCTGTGGGCAAAACCCTCCTGTGGAACTGCAGGAATTACCCCAAACTGCCTCAGAGGGAGCAAGAGGGAAGAATACATTCTGGGATAGTCATTACAGCCTCCTCCTGCTGGGGCTGTCAGGGGCTTTCACATCAGCCCCTCTCGTGTTCCAGCTGGGTTGCTGCTCTATATTTTTGTCTGTGCCTTGTCTCACAGTGAACTCCCCATCACCACGAGCCACGCTCTGCCCCAGACTGTGGGGAGCTCACTGCTGGAGGCTGGCCAGGCTTTGGAACTGCCCAGGGAGGTTTGGAGTGCCCATCCCTGGAGTGTCCCAGGAAGGGCTGGAGGTGGCACTCAGAGCTCTGGGCTGGGGACAGGGTGGGGATGGGGCACAGCTGGGACTCCATGGGCTGGGAGGGCTTTTCCAGATGAAAAAGCCACCAGTTTTGGGGTGGCAAAACCCACATTCACCCGGGCTGATCAGGGGCAGACAGGGCTGGAGCAGAACTTGCCTGGCTCAGTCTGCAGGACTTTAGGGTGCTCCCTTGAAGACTGTGGGGTTTCACTTGTTCATTGGCTTCAGTGAGAGCAGAGCAGACCTGATCTGCTCACCTGGATTTGATTTACTGATGTCATCTCCAGGTCTGGTAGAGACCTTCCACCTTGAAGCTCATCTTGCTCTGGCTCTCAGGACTTGTGGCAGCTCCTTGTACTGAAGTTGTGCTGAAAGAATAAAATGAAATTTATTGCATATTTAATTGGAATTTCACTGCTCCTGTCCACCTGATAATGAACTGGTTTTCAGCACAGGGAAAAAGTAAAACTGGAAGAGGTTCTCTTGCAGAAGGCAGTTATTGCTGGGGGTAATTACAGGCTGTATATCCAGCTAATGGGAGCTGGGGCTGTGCTGGGAAGCTCACAGCTTGAGAGAAGTGTTTTGCATGCTCAAGGAAAGAGCCCTGAGGTAATTTCTGGACTTAAAGGCTCCTGGGGTTTTAGTGGTCAGTTCCTGGAGGTGCTGGGGGAGGGTGACTCTGTGTCCCACCAGACAGTGTGGGAGGGCAGGGGGATGTTCTGGGCTTTGGGAGGAGCAGCTGCCCCGTTCTCAGCCAGGAGGGTGCTGGAGAAGGGCTCTGAGTTGGCTCTGGAGCAGGTGCAGCCGTGGCAATCCCTGCTGAGGACAGGTGACACCCTGTGACCCTTGGGTGTGCAAACACTGAATGCCAGGGGTTTGAATATTCCAGCAGCATCTGGAATAAACCCTGCTCATGTTAGTGTGAGTTACAAACCCCCCTGCATGGCAGTGCCAGCCTGTCTCTGTTAGAAATTACCTGATTGTCTCACATCCTGGGGGGGCTGCATTCACCTCCTTTTCCTGCTGGCCACTGTCCCCAGGGGCACAGGGACATCCTGGCCAGCACACAGAATTCATGTGCTCCACTCCTGTTAAATGGGTGCAACCAGGCTGAATGGGAAAGGTGTCCAGATGAGAGGTGAGGCACTTTTAAGCCCTTTTTCCAGCTGAGTGTGGGTATTTGTGTGTTGGCACTGCTGCATGGGCTGTAAGTCCACTCCTAGCAGCAGAGGGTGGTAACTTCATGTGGTACTGACAACTAAATCATTTTTGACATTATTTTCATTATTCTTTTGGTTCTGTGAGAGAGATTTTCCAGGCTTAGCTGGTAGCTTTTCATCATCTGTTCTGAATTGTAGATACTCTCCAGTCACAAAACAAGGAAACGAGTAATTATGATCAAGTCAGGGGGTTAGTTTTGTTTATCCTTGTGTGAATCATATCAGGCAAATCTCTCTCGGGAAGCAGCTGACCAGCAATAACCCACAGCAGGATAAAATCTCTTGGGATTATTTTACCAGAGTAGAGAAAATGAAGAGTTGGGAAGTGCTTTCCTTCTGTGGCTGAGGCTGAGTCCTTTCAGGTGCTCACTTGTGGGGTCAGCCGGGGGCTGGGTGAGATGCTGTGTGTGGTGAGCTGGGCTCCTGGGGCTTTCCCATGGGGGAATTTTGTGGGATCTCATGGCTGCAGGTTGTGCCTGGAATGTGTGACAGGCACAGAGTGTCACTGAGGCCAGCACAGAGCCACTGACACCGGCACAGAATGGGAATTTCTGCCTCTGCCTTGCCCTTCTCCTCCACCTGAGCAGCAGAAAATTAAGCGTCAGGACAGGTTAGGCTTCATCTAATTAAATCCCATTTGCTCTATCAGCCTCAGGAGCTGGATCCCAAGTTTTCAGTGCCACACCTGGCAAAGGGATGAGCTGTGGCAGGCATGGGGCTGGGTGCTGAGATCACTCCATCGAGGCAACATCTTCAGCTTGAAAAATTTACACCAATCGTGCCCTATGACTCATCAATTTAAATCAATTTCCAGAGGAGCATCTACAAGAATTAAAGGATTATAAAAATGAATGAGTAATTTTTCTCAGCCTTTTGTTGGTGTGACTGGAAAAGGGGGATGATTTACTCCCTGGCAATCTATAATTCTGCAGGTTAATAGGCTGGCTGGAATCCTTCATATTTATGACAAGGGATTACAGGACTCTGCAGTGAATTAGCACAAACCCCAGATGAATCTATGGCAGCACAGATGAGGATTTATAAGGATCTGATCAAGGAATTTTCTGCCAAGATTTCCAATGACGCACTTGAGTTTGTGCCAGTTTCCCTAAATTCTGTTTAAGATAATGCTGATATAAATGAATTGACAGTTGTTATATTCATGGGAAGGGTGTTGAAATACTGATCCTGAGAATGGTGCAACACCTCTGAGTACATTAATAAGACCGATGTATTAATTAAGGCCGATGTATTAATTAACTGTTGTTATTTGTTAGGCAGACTCAAAGAGGAGACAGAAGTTTCCTGTGGAAGAGGGAGTTGTCGCCATGAGTTAATTATGCACTATGGCAGAGGGAGAACGTCCTCCAAGGATGAGGGATCATCAAGGCAGGCTTTGATTTATGATAAAAACATAAAGGAGTTTGGGGAAATGAGCAGGTGTCTGAAAAGGGAAATAAGCAATGACCAAACCGCAGAGAGGAGCAAAACCAGGGTGCTCCAGGGGCTTCCACAGACTCTGCCCGTCCCCAGGGTGGCTGAGAAACAGCCAGAGGTGGAAAAAAGATGGTGAGGGGAGTGAATGGTGGCTGGATGGAGGCTGAGCAGGAGCAGCCTCGCTGGGGCAGAGGGCACAGAGCAGTCCTGTAAAAGTGACCAGTTGCAGTGAGAGAGAAGAGAAAATGGCCACAAATTGTGGGTTTGAAAAGGCAAAACGTTGGGTGAGGTAATCTGTGTGCAGGTGACCTGGATTTGCTGGGAAGAAAACATGACCTTCCCTGCTGCAGCCTTGTTCTGCCTGGCTCTCTCCTCTGGGACTGGGCCATGGGGGCTGCAAACCTCTGCAAAGGGCAGAGGCGGTTCCCTGCTGGAAGGGACTGGGGAAAGCATCCACAGATACTTGGATCCACAGACATAATCCAGTCCTGGAACTGTTTGGGTTGGGAGAGACCCTAAAGCCCATCCAGTGCCACCCCTGCCATGGCAGGGACACCTCCCACTGTCCCAGGCTGCTCCCAGCCCCAATGTCCAGCCTGGCCTTGGGCACTGCCAGGGATCCAGGGGCAGCCCCAGCTGCTCTGGGCACCCTGTGCCAAGAATTCCTTCCCAGTATCCCGATGTCTTCAGAAATGTGGCTGTGGTTCCTGAGCACGTTGCCTGTGAAGGGTGATTTAATTCTGCAGCTGTAGAACATGGAGGATGGAGTCTCTTCATAAAATAACAATGGTTCTGGAAAGCAATTAGACAATTTGCTGATGTCTTAAACTGCAGAAGCACAATTTAAGATTTTTTATGAGTTGTAGGAGAAAGGAAAACATTAAATTGTACACTGCTCATATTTAATTTGGGACCCTTTAGCTTTAGTTACAATGCACTCAGCTTTTTTTGTAGCTTCATTGCCATCTTTGTCATCGGGGACAAAGATGAGGAGAATGCAAAAAGCTTTCAGTGAGGGGAGGAGCACAACCAATGGCACACACCTGGCTCAGTTTTGCTTAGAAATTGTTTGTCATCATTTTCCAGGATGGGGCAATATCCTGAACAGAATTTGCTGTGTCTCACACACACTCAATAAAGGGAGGATAAAGGGAGGAGGTGGTGACATCTGCTTGGGGTTTAAACTCAGAGGAATGAATACAGGGAGCATTTAAATACAGGGAAAATTTAGGTTGGATGGAGGGAAGGGTTTCTCCCCTGAGAGGTGGGGGAGGCCCTGGCACAGGCTCTGAGTGTGTTCACACCTAACAGAAAGGAGCAAGGAGTAGGGAAGGCACCTGGGTCATCCCTGTGGTGTGAGAAGCTGCAGCCACTTGGGCTGTAAAGAAAAGCTTTTCCAAACTACAGCGGGGTTTGGCAGCTCTGGAATGATCAGATCTGGCACCCACAGAGGGATTTGGAGGTGGGGGAAGGAGTTCCTTTGGCCAGAGCAGGGCAGGGCAGGGTGCATCCCCATCCAGGACAGGCTGCACGGGTGCTGTGGGCTGGGCTGTGCTCTTTGTGGTGGCCAAATAAAAATGGACAGGCAGGTCCTGGGGCCAGGCCAGCCTCTGAACTGGTCCTGTGTGCCACTCAGACCGGCAGTGCAAACTCTGGGGCACTGCCAACTGGGCACAACCTGTTGCTGCTCCAGGAGTTACGGCTGCAGATTCCAGAGCTGTGCCAGGGCTCCCTGCAGGGATGGATATTGATGGAAAACTCTGCTGCATCAGACCGAGCGTGAACACTCATCTTTCTGCAGGAGAAAACATCCCATTCCAGCTTCATGTTATTGCTTTTTATGGAGAAAGCAGTCCATAAATGTAGATGTATTCCTGGAGCAGGCAGCACCTTCACGCTGCCTCCTTTGGGTTTGGTTTGGTGCCAGGTGATGCTGCTCGGCAGGAGAGGAGCTGAGTCCTGCGGGGACAAAGCTACATCCCTGCAGTGCCCGGCTGAGCCCTGGGACACACCCCGGGGGCATCACAGGCATCCCTGGGGCAGGGGCATGGCTGGGAGCATCCCTGAGAGCCCTGCCTTTGTGACAGGAGAGTGCTGAGCAGCGTCAGGGCTCTGCACAGGGACAATTCCAGCTGAGAGTGTCACCCTGTGTGTCACCCTGAGTGTCAACCTGGTTCCTTCCTGGAGAGCACGGAGGGCTCTGCTTGTGTGCCCCATTCTGTCAGGAGCCTGCAGCAGTCCTTCCTGAGCCTGCACTCTGCCTCTCATCACTCACAGTAGGGCCTTGGTCGGGTTTTCTCCTTTCAGTGTTAGTTTGTGTTTCAGGATTTGCTCAGCAGTAGCTCAGCTTGGGGGCTTTGTAAGGAAACTCAGATTTCTAACAAAGCTGTGCCCAAGGCCAGGCTGGACATTGGGGCTGGGAGCAGCCTGGGACGGTGGGAGGTGTCCCTGCCCATGGCAGGGGTGGGATGGGTGAACTTTAGGATTCCTTCCAACCCAAACCAGTCTGGGATCCCACGACAGCAGGCTCAGGATCAGAGGGACCCCAGAAGCTGCACCCACAGTGTCACTGAAACTGGGGGAAAAACAAAAACCCTCCAACAACATTTTTAGTGTTAGAGAGTCAAGGCATTACTTTATCTTCTGGCCAAGATGTTGTTCTGACCAGGATGTATCACAGAAATCATCCACACATAGCCCGGGTGTGCAGAGAGGATCGTTCCATGACACATGACCTTCACCAGATTTTTCAGATCTTTTATACAAAGGAAACTCCTACAAACAAATTGGGTCAGTGTTCATTGGTCCCAAGTTGTGTGGTTCTCAGTACTTGGTCTCCTGTTGGATCCGGATTTGTTTGCTTCTGATGTGAAGTAGATCTTCATTCATTGATTTCCTTATCAGTGTTTTCTGGAGGAGATGTCCCCAGCTCTGGCAGAGGCAGAGTCTGGGGTAGAGGTTCGTAGATGGTTGGTGATGTTGAACAAAACAAGTTAAAAGAGAGTGAGATTTAATCAGGATACAAATAGTATTTATTGGTAGAACAAAAGCAGAAAAGACCCAGCTCTTTGGACGCTTAGCAATCAGCCAGAGGCTGAGGTTATACAAAATTCAACATTTATAATCCATCCGTTTATCACAGTGTTGATGTTCCCTCGATGGCCTTTATCTCTTAGGGGCTACTCCCAGTCTGTTGAAATGCTGAGCCCATCGGGCCCCACAGAGAGAAACTGTGCCCTGGGAAGCAGCTCCAGTTCCCTTCTCCCGGGACAAAGATGAATAAACCTGGCTAAAGTAGTTTATAAACAACTTTTAAACTGGTATGTTTTCTAACAACAGCACCAAGTTACTGCCTCCAGTAACACCCAGGTGCTTGTGCACTTCCCACTGCACTGAGCAGCAGAACAAGTCCATGGCTGCTTTCCTGGCAGGGTTCTGGTTGTTATGACCTGATTTGCTTGTCAGCATCTCCAGCCTGCTGCCTTACAGGCCCTTCCAAGGGGTTTAGCTTCAATGGAGTGTAAGGCATTTCATAACCTTTGGACTCTCCCAAATCAATAGAGCATCACTTTATATCCTACTGAATGTTCCTCGAGGCTTTAGGATGATGCAGAGTGCAGTTAATGCTTTCACCGGGTTTGGGAGGGATTTGGGCTCTTGTCAGCAATGAAACCCTCGAGGGATAAAGATGGGGCATTGTAGCAGAATCCTCAGTTTAGGAAAAGACAGAAGGCAGTTTTCTTGTACATCCATGGTGTGAATTGCAATCCATTATAAGAATGGGAGGTAATAAAACACCAATGGTAATCACTGTGTGTAAATTCCCTGCCTTAATTTTGTGCGTAATGGGCAATACAAGGCAGTGCCAATTATCCTGTATTCTCCATTTGCAGAGGTAGCACTAAAGATAATGTTCCTCATTGCAAATTCTCTTATCTCGAAAAAGAAACAGTTAATTAACCCCATAAAGCCATTAGTAGATCATTCTTAGTATTTAAGAGACATCTGGGTTCTGAGAGAGAGCCTTCTGCCAGCAAAGCCAGTGGGATGAGCTCCAGGTTGCTCAGAGAACATGGATCCATGAGGGCAAATGGTAAATAAGAAATAAATAATGTGTTCATGATCAGCATTAGGTGGGAAGGGAGCTCTGGGAAGGTGCAGTTGCTACTTAGAATCTCCAAAAGTGGAACTCATTTCACTGCTGTGGCACTGGATCTGTGCTGTAAAAAAGGGAATGTCCATGGAATAACACACTGCTGTGGCAGGAAACCATCTGGGAGCCAACGTGAATGATGCCAGCACTGAATGCTGGATGCTTCTCAACAGGCTGGAGGGAAAGGCTCCTTGTGCTCCATCACTCCCTGCAAGAAGCATTTCATGTGCAGTGTGACTTTAATGTTGTATAAACAGACACTTCATCTCAAGGGTTAATTCACGTCAGGCAGCCAGAGAGGATTTCAGAGTTATTTCTTTTTGCTGAGGAATAAAACTGCCCAGAAAAGGTCTCTGTCAGAGCAGGGAAAGGCAAACTCTGAAATTCCACTGGGCACTGCTGGTTATATGAGAAAACAGAAGCAGACATTGCCAGTTTCGTGTGGGCTGCACCCACAGCTCTCTAAAGAGCAATTTAAGGGGCTCTTGTGCTGCTGCTCTGGTGCAACAGTGCTGGGCTCCCAGGGAGCTGCCCCTGGATTCTCCCTGGATGCCCCAGTGAGCCCAGTTCCCCCAGGAACTGGTGGATCAGCCCCCAGGGTTGGACTGGATGATCTGGGAGATCTTTTCCCACTGAAATGACTCAGTGAGAGCAGCCCCAGCCTGGCTCCCCACAGCCCTCAGCCCATGCTGGGATCCCATTAAGTTTCCCTCCATGGGCAGTGAGGCTTTGAGATGTCAATTTGAACTGATTTTCCTTTTCTTTTTATTTTCTAAAGCTGCCATCAGCTATTTATAAATGATTACAGAGATGCTGGAGGAAATTAATCTGCTAACCAGATAAAGAGAGTAATATGTGCCTCATTTACTCTGCTCTTTCCTGGCTTTCTCCAAAATCAATTGGACTCTGCCTACTGATGCCTGCTTAATTCCCAGACATTTCTGAGTGGATCAGATATGTCACTCACAAGTTATTACAGTCTATCCAAAAAAAAGATGCAATTTCTCAAGGTTAGATGATCACCAAGGCCTGACTTGACTGAAACTTTCTGTAGCAGAAAGTGATGTTTTTCTAAGGGATTTGAAAAGCTCCTGGGTTTAGTGCATTGTGGGAAAAGATGTTGGATTTCTGTAGAACAGAGATCTCAACTCTGTAAATGAATCTCCCATCTTGTGTGCAGTGCCTGCTCTCCCAGGAATTCCAAATCTGTGGGTTTTTAGGGTAACACACAGAATGGGTTTGCGGGTTTCTTTTTCCTGGCTCCATCTCTTTCATTTTTCGAGGTTTTGCACTTAATTCTGCTGTCCCTCCTCGTGGGCCTTCCTCGTGCCCTCCCAGGCTCTGCATCTGCCACTGAGCCCTGGTCCCTGGGTCACTGCTGCTTTATTGCTGGAATTTAATTCAGTTTAGTGTCAGTCACTTCTCCCTGAGGAGGAGTCTGGGCTTGGTGTGTTCAGCCCCGACCTCTCTGTGTGGGTTCAATCTTCATTTCCATGAACAACCTGCCAGGCTTAACAGAACAGGAATCCTGCATTCAGAAACAGCTGCTCCAACAAACCTGACTGCATCCCCCGCTCAGAGCAATTCAACAGCATTTCCTTCTTTATTTAATTTTATTTATTTATTTATTTATCACCTTTCCTTTGGCTGTTTGCCTTCAAGCTGCTTCTCAGTGTAGCTCCTTTCACTTTCCCTTTTCCTCCACTGCCCCAGGTTGGAGTGTCCCCTCCAGTTTTCCTGGGTTGGGCCAGGCTTGGTCAGACTGAAGGAGATGCAAGTCAAGGTCTTCATCCAACCATTATCCCAAATATACCTGGTAAATACTCAGAGTCACAAAACATGTAAAAATCAGGGATTTGCAGGTGTTCCCAGGGAGTGGCTCAGAGCTGAGGGGCAGCAGTGAGGACGAGGGAATAATCCCAGGTCAGCACAAATCCCTGTGCTGCATCCGCCCCTTTTCCCTGCGCAGACCCATCCCGGGGAGCTGGAACAGGCCGTGCACATCCCACCCATCTGCTCGAGGATTTTATAAAACTCTTCCTCCTACGCAGGGAGAGGGGAAAAATGGCCCAAGGGCTGATGGAGGGAGGAGGAGGCTAGTGTGAGCAGTGAAAAGGGGCAGGGCGGTGGCCCTGGGGCTCCTGGAGGGAGAAGTTCTCCCCCTGGATGCTCTGGGATCCTCTCTGAGGACTCACCCTGACAGGAGCTGTGGCTTTTATTGATGCTCTCCGAGTCTCTGATGTCACAGGGGCTGGCTGAGCTGGAGATACCATCACTTTTTTATCAGCAATAATAATGTTTGTTTATTGGAAAGCTGCCTGCTTTAGCCAGACTGGAGATTTCTGCCACGGCATTTTGGGGGAGGGTTTTCACTTTATTTGGGCTTTAATCTATTAACTTTGTCTTTGGGATGCTGGCCTGTGTATTCCTTCCAATTTATGTTGAAAGGACCCTTCAAAAATTAAAATAATGCTTAAAAATGAGAATCACAAGCAGTAGGGGAAAGAAAGAAAGAATATTACCAGAAAAGAATAACCATCTGGATATTTCTGCTCCACCACCTGTGTGTGATTTATGTGGCCTGCTCAGTAGAAAAAGAGCCTGTTTGTGTCTTTTCCCACTACAAGATGATGGAAAAAACCCGTTTACATCCAGTGTTTACTTTCCTGCAGAAAGTTCAGAAATAAATGACTATTTTAGTGTTGAGTAAGGTGCTCTGTTATAGCTGCAAAGCAGAAATATCCACACAGGGAATGACTGAGTTGTGCTGAGCACCTGTTGGAGTGTCTCTGCTGAGAAAAGCATTTGGAAAGGCACTGGGGAGACATTTTTCCATCTCTTTTTTTGCTAATCAGGAGGAAGGAATCCAGTGTGTCGAATTTTATGGGCCAGGTTTTGGGACCGGGATCCAGTGTGGGGACAGAGGTGCTGGGAGCTGCTCTGCAGGGAATTGTGCTGGCCAGTGGAGGGTTTTTAGGTGGAGCAGGGGATGGCAGCTGGGGTCTGGCCCTGCCAGAATGGGGACAGGAGTGACATCAGGTCACTCCAGCCCATTCCAAATGGGAATTAATGGAAATCACTGGCTTCAACAGAGATATCATGTGTTCAGTTTGCATGTGTCTTAATGGGAATTGATGCCCCTCATTTTGGATTTAATGGAATTCCTGCAGTCTTACTGCAATGTAATAGAAAATAATATTCAGTAATTGCAAATCAATTCAGGTAATTCCTATTAATAATTAACACTCCTATCTCAGAATTGTCTAACATCTATAATTTAGTGCAGGGGGAAGAAGCACATCTGCCCAGGAGGAGAGGCTCAGCTTTGGGTTTCAGATGTTCAATTTGCTGAGAAAAGAGCAAATTTGGGAGTGGGGCTGGAAGGGAGCAGCTCTGTGCTGCAGTCCCTGGCTCTGAGGCATTTTCCTGGAGGTGCATCCACCCTTTGCCCTGTGACATTAACAGAATGCAGTGTGTTTGGGTGGGATGTGAGCTGAGGAGCCCACTCAGAGCTGCCTGACCCCAGGGCTTGGTCTGGGCACAGCCTGCAGGAACCGAATTAAAGGTGGCTCTGAGTGGGGGGGCTGTGAAGGTGCCTCTTGCTGTGCCAAACCCCAGCACCACCAGCAGGCACACCCTGCTTCTCTCCCTCTCCTGGGTGCCTTGAGGGTCCCACTGCCGGGGGTCCCTGGGTGCTGGGTGGGCTGGGGTCACAGCCCAGCCCCTTCCCAGGGCTCTGGAGCCAAGCAGCAGGAAGAGAGCAAGGACTCCTCCTGTGCTTGGGTGCTTTCCTGGCTGTGGAGGGATGATGCTCCCCCTTTGGAGGGATGATGGCTCTGGATCCCTGCGTGGCACAGGCCTCCCTTCTATGTCCCCAGCTCCAGGGAAGGTCCCTCAGGGCAGCTGTCTGGACAGATTTACCAGCACTGAGCCCATCCCAGCCCCAGTGTCACTCCTGCCTCTCCTGGCAGCTGTGCCCAAGGTGTGAAAAGCCATTTGCTGTCTCCAGAGGGGTGGCAGTGCCACCACATGCTGCCACCCTCCTGTCCCCAGGACTGTCAGGAAGGGCAGCTCTTACCTAAAATAGGATTTGATTTCAGACTTCTGGAGGAAAAACCTCTCTGGCCTTCTTCTTCCCTGAGTCCCACTGCTGTGCTTAATTCCTGCTCTGAAAACAATATTATAAAAATAACAAAATTCTTCAATTTCCCACCAGCAGTTCATTCTTTCCAGCTCATATTGGTGGGGCAGAGGATGCATGTCCAGATGAAAAACCCAGCTGTGCTTGGAGCATTGCACAAAGCCCAGGGAAGCCCTGGGACCTGGTGCTGGAGGAGCAGAGAGCCCAGCAGTTTGGGGATCTGGCTCTTCATTTCCCAGCTCATGAACAATGGCAGCACAAAATGCATTTCAGCTGATAAGTAATGGCACTGTACTGCAAGTATTTGAAATGAGAAGCGTTTTTGTTCACGAGCCTTTAGCATTAGCAGAGTTTAGCAGCACAAGCACCCATTTTCCTTTCATTTTCCAACTACCAATTCAAAATAATTAAAAAATAATTTCCCTGAACGCAACTTTTCTCTGTTTTTACAATGAGATTATTAAGCAGTGTCACTTCAACAGTAGCTGCCTTCCTCATTATTCATTCAGGTTCACAGAAATTCTCCCTTCTTTTTAATTACTCTTTGACATTTGCTTTACAGAATTTTGTAGCTACCAGTCCTTGGTTGTGCTTTTTTCTCTCCATTAAGCTGAAAGACTGAATTGCTGCTTTCAGTAACTTTGTGTTCTTGACTTTCAGAATGGCAAAATCTCTGTTGTTGCTCTTGAGCTGGAGGGGGAGGCTCAAATCCTGTGCAACCAAGGCTGGGGAGCTCTGGGTTCTTCTGAGGGTGAAGTTGGTTTCCATCCTCTGGGCTGCTCTGTCAAGGGAAGAGCCAGGGAATCTTGGAATCCCAGGATGGTTTGGGTTGGGAGGGACCTCAAAGATCACCTGTCCCACCCCTGCCATGGGCAGGGACACCTCCCACTGTCCCAGGCTGCTCCCAGCCCCAATGTCCAGCCTGGCCTTGGGCACTGCCAGGGATCCAGGGGCAGCCACAGCCTCGCTGTGGTATTTGGATATTGAGGTGCCTCTTTGGTACCTGAAGACCACTGAAGTTTTGCTTTGTGTTTTTAAAGCACTTAAGATTTAAATTTAAAGGAATTTACCAAGAGCTTTCTGGTGAGCTTGCTGATGTCAGGGAAGAATTTGTGAATTCCAAGTTAAATGTTCCTTTTGCATCCCCAGACAGGTATTTCACATGCACCTCTTCCTGTTTCAAACAGTAAATGGCATTAATTTCATCTTGAGAGCTCAATTCCAGCAGGTACTACTTAGCAGAGTTGGTTGTTTTCAAATAAATAAGGTGCCTTATCCGTTTGATCAGCAGGAGGAAGGATGTGATTTTAATCAATGAGATAATTTGAGGTTTCTTGCCCCAGCTGATGGAGATAATTTTGTCAGTCTGAAACGTGTGCCCTGCTTGGAATTGTTTCACCACTTGTTTCGTTCCAAGGCACCCAGACATTACAGAGAACATTTTTGCATGTGTGTGCTTAATATAGTCTGTGTAAGACAGCCTCAAAGTAGGGCAGCATCAAACACCAGGGAGGGTGTGATGAGCCTGCTCCAGACTAGCAGCCCTACAATATCCCTAAAAGCTGATCTGAAACCATAAAATAAACCGTTCTGAGGAGAAAACTGACATCTCCCTCAAAAACAGAGGGGAGAAGAAGAGAATAATTGAAATGAAAGCGTAACGTCTGCTTTGACATGTTCACCACAGTGGCAGGGAGAGGAAACTTCAGAGGGAGATGATTCAGGAGGAAGTTTCAAAGTCTCTGGTAGATGGTGAAGTTGCAACCCCCTTCCCTGGAGGATGCTGCAGAGCTACCAGCCCTGATTGTTGCTGTTGTGCACTGTGGCTGTGTGTGCTACACACGAGGTTTGCATCCTCGCCGATATTTTCAGGGGTAGGTGTGGGCAGTGAGCTGATCTGGGACCTATCTGCTGCTCCTCATGCATCACACATTCATGTGGCATATTGCAGAATGCTGGGCATGATTCCTGAGCCCACACATTCCTGCCCTGCCTTTCATCTCAGGTCATCCCTGGGAGTGTGCACAGAACAGGGACAGGGAGCTCTGGGATGGGCTTTAGTGACCAGTCCAGGGTGGCCCTTGATGGTCTTGGAGGTCTTTCCCAAGGCTGTTGATCCCTGTGATCCCTTCCACCAGCAGTGCATGTGGGTGAGGAACCAGGCTTGCTTTGTCTCCTAAAATGTGTTTTCCAGTGGCAGAGAGAACAGCCAGAACCAGGATCCAACGCACTGCAGGGTAGGGGGGGCAGCTCCACTTCTTCCCACCTGGGAACTGCTGCTCCAGGAGGGTTAAATGATCCACCAGAGCAAACAGGAACAACTCAAATGGAGCTGTTGTAGAGCTTGGGAAGCCTCAGCTGAGGAAGGCCCTCTCCAGGGAGCGGTTCCTGCTGCCTGTGGGGAGCTGTGACCCAGGGGCTGCTCAGGAGCCCTTGGTGACAGTGACAGGGTGCTGGTTCTCCATTCAGGCTCTGCCCTCTCCAGCCTGGAATGGGGGAGCTGGGTCTTCACCTGCCAAACCCTGGAGCTCTCCACGTGGGATCAGTATCTGGATGCAGCCAGGAATTTTAAAGGAGCAAGAATTTTTACAAGGAATGCTGTGAGTGCAGCCCTGGTGAGCTGCTGTGGCCGTGGGACCGGGGCAGGGCCATCGTGTGCTGTCATCTTTAAAGCAAATTAATGCCTTGGGCACGGAGTGCAGTAGGAATCAACTGATTTAATTTCAAGTGAGCTGTTTTTATAGGGGTTTGGAGTACACATTTTCTAGCAAAACATAGCTGAGATGAAAAGTGCCATTTTTGATACTGCTCTTTCTGAAGTGGGTTCAGGTAAAGAAAAACCTTCATTATCATGTGAGTTGTAATAACATTTCCTCTTCAGCCTGGGCTGAGCTGCAGTGAATAATAATCCTGCGAGGTGGGAGCGCTCGTGTAGGGAGAAGCAGTTCCATTTGTATTTATAGTAACATTTTATGTTCAAGCTGCAACGTGCAGCGAGGGGTCAGTGAGCCCAAATGAGCTCATTAATGAGAACGCACTGACCTGGTTTTTGTGGAATCACAGAATCATTAAGGTTGGAAAAGACCTCCAAGATCCAGCCCAACCTTTTTGTTGGTGCAAGAAGGAGGGAAGGAGCAGCAGCATCTGCCCTGCTCTGGGCTGGTGAACAGGAGAGCTGGAGAGGGACTTGGGAGGGTACAAGGGATGGACCCAGGGAATGGCTTCCCAGTGCCAGAGGGCAGGGCTGGATGGGATATTGGGAAGGAATTGTTCCCTGGGAGGGTGGGCAGACCCTGGCACAGGGTGCCCAGAGCAGCTGGGGCTGCCCCTGGATCCCTGGCAGTGCCCAAGGCCAGGCTGGACACTGGGGCTGGGAGCAGCGGGGGACAGTGGGAGGTGTCCCTGCCATGGCAGGGGGGGCACTGGGTGATCTTTCATGTCCCTGCCATCCCAAGCCAGTCTGGGACTCCTTGAACAGGGCTCAGCTCTCTCCAGCCATGGCAGGTGCATCCCACAGACCCCATGGTGTGCTGGAATCCGGGGGTACCAGGAGGAGGTGGGGACATGAGCAGGGATTAACAAATAAAAGTGTCAGCTCAGAACCTGCCACTTCTCTCCCAGGAAAAGTCAGTTAACACAATCAGAGGAGCTGTTATTAGATTCAGTCCCAGTCCCTGGGACTGTGATAGTCCTACTGGGAGCATGCAGGGGGAGGGAATAAATAAATAGCTAATTTTTTACCCACTTAGCTGCCAGCTCTGGCAATGCCTGCCCAGCAAGACACAGGAGATTGAAATATATGAACCTGTGGCAGAGCTTCTTTAATATTCCCAGAGCCCAGCTCAGGAGCTCTGCTGCTCCTGGGGTGACAGATCCATCATAGCAGCAAAATGCAATTTAAATGCTCTCATGGCAGGGAAGTTATACGCTCTGAAACTTCAGCATTTGTGAGTTACTTTTTCTTAATCACATTTTTAAAGCTGTGAAGAATATCTGTGTTATTGTTTGGAAGCTGAAGGACTGAGGAAGGCCTAAGGATGCACAGCACAGGAAGGCTTGGGGGAGATGCTCACAGGGAGTAATTCCATCACAATTTCCCATCCAGCCCTGGGAAGCCATTTCCCTGTCCCACCCCTCTGTCTGCAGCCACTGCCCCTCTTCAGGGATGAATCCATGGAAGCATCAGTGCAAAATGCCCTGATTTCCTCATCAGGGGGTACTGGTTGCTGTGGGACTGCAGCAGGATTAGAGATTGGGTTAGCCTGGAGCTCAGGGATGCACAGCCCAGGGACATTCCCTGGCAGGGAAAAATGCCCTCCCCGTAATCTCCAGCAGGAATTGTTTCCTTCCTTCCCTCTCATCTGCCAGATCTCCTCGGAGCTGCCTGTGGCCTGCATCCCCAAGTATGTAACCTTTTATTTTCACTTTTAAAATTCAAATTAGTCATTCTTGAGCATCTCCAAGCCGACTGATGACTCACCAGCTCCTGCACTGCTCCGAGCTGTCGCACAGAGCTGCTCTTGCTGGGGCCTGATTTGGGAGGTGCATTCTTTCCCACACAATTATCATGTTGGAGAGATTTCCCCCTTTCTCTGGGAAATGTCATGCTTCTCCAAACTAATCCACTCTTAGCTGAGAAGTGTTTAAAACCCCATCAAAATGGGGACAAATCCAACCATCAAAAACCTGGGGTGTGCTCTGGTTTGGAAATGCAAAAGCCTTGGAGAAGTTTATCATCTTATTTATGGGAAAAAAAGTTATTGTGGGGAATGGAAGGAGGAGAGGGTGCAAACTGGAGATGTTTTGGTCAGATATTTCCATATTCACATGTCCCATCTCTCATGACTGGGATGGTTTCTTGGTGCTCTGGGTAAGATTCACCCTGGGGTTAAAGCTTCCCTTTGGGAACCTTTCCATATGGCTGTTTTTTCCCTTTGCAAGTGTAACTATTGATTTGGGACTGAATAATATTTTTAGAAAGGCTTCTAGGGGCGTAATAAAGCAGGAAGGAGCTGTGCTGTGATATATCAACCTGTAATCTGTAAATCAATGAAAAACTTTATTTAATGGTCTCAGAACTAAATGAATTCAATGTAATTAGTGCTGCAAGCTGTAAAAGATATTTATGAGAATTAAATTTTAATATGTATTTCCTGAAGGCACCGTAAAGCTGCTTCTGCCTTAAACAAAGGTGGCATCCCCTGTTTGTTTGTCCCCCAGCTCTGGCAGGGAGTGGGGAGCAGAGTGGGAGCAGATCTGCAGGATTCCTGTGATCCCAGCTTCCCTCTCCACCCCAGCGCTGTGCTGTTCTCAGAAGGTTGGTCTCTGCTATTGATATTCTCAGCAAGAGATCCTGAGCTTCCAGGGAAATATGTTTTAATATAATGCATCATCTTCTTTCTCCTGGAATTTTTCCCATCTCCACAGCACCAGGGTAGCTCCTTCCCTTTGCTCCTGGCCTCAGGGCACACCTCCCACTATCCCATCGTGTTCCAAGCCCCATCCAGCCTGGCCTTGACCAGGATCAGACCTTGGCACCTGCCTGGGCAGAGGCAGGGAGGGAAGGGTCCCTTCCAAGCTGTTCATTTTTCCTGCTCTGTTAGCTCTCCTGCCTGGCTGGCTGCTTCTGTTTGACCCTGCTTGTTTGGGGTTTGTGGGAGCTGGTTCAAAACACTTTTTCGATGTTGGAAAATACTCTGATGAGTTCCATGAGTGCTTTGAGAACTGTAAGTGAGGAGCCTTGCTCAACAGCAGAATTGTTTTATTGTCCGAGTTTCAGAGGAAAAGCTTCATTAGTGAAAAGAAAAACAAACCACAGGACTTGATGCAGTACAGTTCTTACTGTAAAATTAGTCTAGAGAAAGATTCCAGCATTTCAGATGAGCTTTTCTTTCTGGGTGTGTGTGCTGCAGAGCAGTGAGGAGGGGAGGGAGGGGGCATCATAATTAGGGTTTCATTAGAATAATTAGGGTTGGAAAAGAACATCAAGTCCAGCCTTTGACTGATACTGCCGAGTCCCCTGAACCAGATCAGTGTCTGCTCACTGCTTGAGGCTCCCAGGGCTGTGCCTCCACCTCCTCCCTGGGCAGCCTGTGCCAGTGCTGGGCTGCTCTTCCAAGGAAGAAATTCCTCCTGACGTCCAGCCTGAGTTTCCACAAGCAGCCCTGGGACAAGCATTCCCTCCCTGTGGCTCTGCTGTGCTTCTCTTTTTGTTTTATCTTTTCATCCTGGTGTGCTTTGAAACCATCCCTGCTGATCCTGCCTCCTCCCGAGCTGTGAGGGCTCTGAGCTTCCCAGGCTGCACACCCTGCCCAGCTCTGCCAGAGCTCCTTCCACTTCAGAATTTCAGTTCCATGTTTGAAGTGCTGTCTGAAGGACTCAGGTGGGGGAAGATGTGCAATCCTTGGCATTTCTCTGAGTTCTCCCAGCTCAATCTCTCATCTCCGTTCTTCACCTCGGCTTGCTTTTGGGCTTTCTTTGAGTTTAGCAATTAAATATATATCAAAAGCCTCTTGGTGCTCTGACATCTCTCAGAGCTGGTGTGCTCGAGCATTCCTGCTTCCCCTGGAGGCTGCTGGGTGCAGCCCTGGCTTTGGGAAGCAGTTCAGTGCTCTGCCTGTCCCGTGCTGGGTGTTCTGCAGCAGCAGGAGCCCGGGGGCTCCGTGAGCATCACCTGGGGAGGGATGGGGACTGCAGCAGGCCAGGCACAGCCCTGCTCCTGGGCATCTGTGCCGGGCTCAGCCTGGAGCAAAGGAGGCTCAGGGGGGACCTTGTGGCTCTGCACAGCTCCCTGACAGGAGGGGACAGCCGGGGGCGGGTCGGGCTCTGCTGCCAGGGAACAGGGACAGGAGGAGAGGGAACAGCCTCAGGCTGGGCCAGGGAGGTTTAAGTTGAATATTAGGAACAGTTTCTTCCTGGAAAGGGCTGTCCAGCCCTGGCACAACTGCCCTGGTGGTGGAGTTGCTATCCCTGGAAGTGGCACTTGCTGTCATGGTTTGGTGGTGCACACAGCAGTGGTGCTGGGTTGACAGGGATTTTGGAGATCTTTCTCATCCTTATCAATTCTATGAGTTTGTTTACAGACCAAGGAACTGCTCACTGATCTCTGATCTTCCCCCAGGAGTAGCAGGACAGTGGCACCCTGGGCTGTGTGTGCTGTTAACTTTGAAAACTGCCTTTCTCCTCCTGCTTAGCTCTCCCCCAGCCACAACAGTCTGTGGCAGCTGCTGGTTTTCTACAGCACACCTGGGCCAGGATAACCAGATCCCTGATGTTTGTGGCTGTGGGATTGGGTCAGTCAGGGAGCTGAACACGTTTGATTTGGGGTGATTTGTGTCACAGACTCCCAGCATGGTTTGGGTCGAAAGGGACCTTGGAGATCACCTTGTTCCATGGCAGGGACACCTGCCCCTGGACATGGCCTTCAGTGGGGTTTTTGTGGTCCAGCCCTGGTTCCTCAAGGTGCTTCAGGTGCAGGAGGACTCTGGCCATTAACTGTGTTTCTGGTCCTTCAGTGATAGCAGGGAATTTTTAAGGAAAATTCAGCCACCATATGGACAGAATCAATTCACTGACACAATTTTTATGTATTGGAATTATTTTAAAATTTCTGCTTAATCTGAACCTGGGCTGGCAGTGACTGAATGTGGAGCTGGTGCCTGGTGCAGCTTCGGGGGAACCTCACCCCTGGCTGGGTTTGGGTGCAGACTGTGGTGTGAGGCTGCAGTAAAAGAGGTTTACTGGCTTATGAAGCTAATGGAGCGGGGAGAATCGGTACCAAACAGAGATTTTGGCAAGACACCTTGCAAACTTTGTGTGCTCCTTTGTTTGCACGGGATCAAGGGATGTGTTTGCAAATGCAGCAGATTTCTCACCCTGCAGGGAGAGTTTAGGGGACAGAGAGTCCTGAGCCCCCAGGGCTACTGAGGGATGAGAAGAATTCTGCTTAACTTGAGCAGTTTGTGCATTTCCCATGAGCCAAGACGAGGTGGGAAGCTGCAGATCATGGGCACGATGTGGAACAAAGTCGTGGTGTTTGTGGGCAGCAAAAGCTGACCTGCATTTTCTTTATATTGAACCCATAAACCTTCCTGATGAGCTTCAGCCCGGCACCTCTCAGGGAGCCTGGGGCTCCTCTGGGGTGTCCCAGCCCCTGTGGCCGGGCTTCCCCTGGGCCTACAGTGGGAGCATCTCACACCTTTGGCCAAAGGGTTTGTGGTGCACCCCTGAGGGTGCCCTTTGCTGGGTTCACAGGTGCAGCCTCCCCTTCTCTTCCCCCCGTGCCCCCTGTGCCAGCGGGGCTGCAGCCTGCCTGAAACCTCCCTTCAGTCTGGCTGGCTGTGAACAACCAGCTTTGACGGTCTTTCTATCAAAGCCATGTTTTGTTTTAAGTGGTGGTTTTGTTTAAAAAATGCAGTTTAGCGATAAGTAAATCGCTCTCATTTTCTCCTAATGATAGAGTACAGTAATATTGTTAAATTTGCTTCTCCATTTATGCACCATCATTTTGAAATCAGATCTGAAAACATCTTTTACCTTCAAACCTCTATTTTGCCTTCTCTTTGATTCCCGGTTTTTATTATCCGTATCATTTAATTACACGTGAGGCACTTTGCGACAGAACTTCTGGGAAGGAGGGGGTTTTACAGCAGCGGCGGCTCGGGCTCTGCCCGAATTGTGATGTTCTCTTCTCAGAGCTTAATTCAGCATTTAAATGCACGAGGGCTCGTTCTCACTCCTGCACAATTACCTGCTGCCTGCAGATGCAGCTTTTATGGGCTTTGATGAGATCAGACTCCGTGTGCCGGGGGCTGCTCCGGGAGGGACCCGGCTCCCCATCCCCTGTGCCCTGCTGGTCCCACCGTGCCCCGGGGTCCTGTGCCCACTCTGGGCACTGCCAGCCTTGCTCCAGGTGCCGCTTTTCCCTTTGTTTGCTGATCAAACTCCCGTTCCTGGCTAGGACAAATGGCAAATGGGTGGCTCTGGAAGACGAGCAGGAGCCAGAATAAATTCCCAGTGTGTTCTTGGCCAGGAGGTTTTGCTCTGTCCTGGAAGGGGGGCTCACCCCCAGGCTGTTGCCAGGGGTGAGGGGCTGGCATCTGCCCAGTGCCACCTGCCAGTTGCCACAGGGCACCTCTGAGGACAAGGGGTCAGTGCCAGGGTGGGAGCCCAAGGTGAGCTGGGCTGGGCTGGGCTGGGCTGGCTGCCGCAGCTGCTGCCCCGGGGAGGGTCCTGTGGCCACTCCAAGCCCGGGATCAACACTGGCCGTGCTGAGAATTGCTCCAGGGGCTGTAAAGGGCTTGTCCCAGCTGCGAGGGTGGGCAGGGGTGGGTGGATGCTGAGGGAATGAGGGTCTGACCTCCTGACCATCCCTCTGGGAGGCTGCAGCTCCTGAATCTGGCCTGGCAGAGGAGGGAGCTGCTGTGGGTGTGAGCAGGGGAATCTCCCTGCATTCCCTGCTCGTTTTCCCTCTTACTTTACTCTCCAGCTTTCTCTGTGGTCCTTTAAAAGAGAGCAGAAGCCCTTTAAGGCTCCCAGCCACTGAAACCCCTCAGCTGTGAGATGAGGGGCACCCACAGCCGTGTCCTGGCAGAGCTCCCCCGGGGGTTTGGTGCTGCAGGACCATCCCAGAGGGGCACAGTTCAATCAGGGTCCTGCCTGCCTGGCAAATCTCACCCTGCCAGGCTCCTGCTCAGCCTGGACGTCCCAGCCGGCACCAAACCACTCCGAATCAAAGCCCCTGAGGATGCTCCATGTGAAGGTGGAGCACTCCATCCTCCTCAGCATCCGAGGTGCAGAGCCTGAAAGCATCTTTGGATTAACTCAGCCTCTGTTCCACCTGTAGGGAAGTTATGGAATTGGTTTTTATGCGGAGTTGGAAACCAGCAGCACTTGAAGCCTCCTAGGCTCAGGCTGGCTCTTTGGTAATAGGTTTGCATTTAAAAGTGGGAAGGATGAGGAGTTTGACTGATACCTCTTGCAGCACCCAGGAAGGCAGATCAATGCTGCAGCACACCCTCACTGTGCCCGGGAGCCGGGCTGGGAGCCTGGCTTGAATTACTGATGGAGCTTCCCAGGAACGATGGGCAATAATCGGGGAGATGAAAAGAAAACAGAGAGAGAACAGAGGCAGCTCAGTAAATCCCAGCTGGATCTGCTGAGTAGGCAGTGGTGAGCCTGGAGCTGAGGTCTGTGACTGATGATTCTGATAATTAAATATTCTTGGATCTCTCTGAGTGTTGCCATTGATAATTAAATATTCTTGGGTGTTTGTGCATAAGTGTCGTGCCAGCAGCTTCGGAGGTGGTTAAAGATGTGTAAGTCCAGGAGCTCCTCAGCATCCCTGGGAAGAGTCCAGGAAGGTTGGAGGCAGGCAGGAGGGGCTGAGGCTGGTGCTGAGCGTCCCCAGAGGAGGTGACAGCCCATCCTGGCAGTGCCTGGAGCTCCTGCTCCTCCCCACGGCACCGGGGACAGCTCGAGGGGAGCCACATCCCCAGCCCTGCCCTTCAGGGATGCTGAAAGTAGGGGAGGGTCCCTGAGAAACACACAGGAGCTGTGCCCTGTGGGCACCCACCTGCTGTGTGGCACCTGGGCCTTCTGGCAATGGATGTGGTGAAGGAGAAAACAACAGAGACAGAGAGAGATGGTGGCAGCAGAGGGTGGGAGAGCAGATGGGATTTTGTTTGTAGGGGAGGGAGGATGTGCCACGGATTGGGAATGAGGAAGATGGGAACTGCCCAGGAGCACTTGGTGGCTGTGCCCAGAGCCCCCCAGGAGCTGTGACAGCCCCAGTCCAAGTGCTCCATCCTCCAGCAGAGCTGGGAACGCTCCTCGGTGAAGAGGGCAGGAGGGTCTGGCAGCTCCCTCCTTCCCCATCAGTGCAGAAGGTGGAAGAGACATTGTTTAAAGCATCTGCTTCAGTATTTCTGAAGCTGTTGCTGGATTCATTCCAGATGAATCTAAATTGGAAGGTGTTGCAAGTGCCAGATGGAGCAGGGATATGTAAGAGAGAAGTATGAAAGGCTTGGAAACACAGGCAGTGTCTTTGAAGAGAGCCAGGAAAAGAAAAGCCTAGCAGGCCTTGAGGGGCAGGAACCAAAGACACGGTCCTTGGTGGGAAAGAGGGACATGAAAGGAGCCCTGACAAAGGATGCAGGCAGCTGCAAGGCAGGTCAGAACAATTTCAGTGCTGGTTTTGGGCTGGTTGTGGCTGGTTTATTGTTCTTGAGCACTTGTGTTCAATTTCAGCCTATTAGCCCTGCTGCAGCTTTGATGTGCAAGGAGAGGGAGAAGCAAATCCACTTTTGTGCCTCAGCCCTGGCCTGGGAAGCTCTGCCCCTCATCCTCTCCTCTCCCTGCTCCTCCCTGCTTGTTCCAGATCATGGAATCCTTTTGGCTGGAAAAGCCCTCTAAGTTCGAGTCCAGCCACTGCCCCAGCACCAACTGTGTCCCCAGGTGCCACATCCACGTGAATTTTGAACACTTCCAGGGATGCTGATTCCACAACTTCCCTGGGCAGCTGTGCCAGGGCTCGACAAACTTTTTGTGAAGCAATGTTTCCTGGTGTCCAGTGTGAGCCTCCCCTGGCACAGCTGGGGGCTGTTTCCTGTTGTCCCACAGTTTAGGGAGCACCATCCAGGGATTCACCTGCTGCTCCCCCCGCTGGGTTGGGTCTGTTGGAAACCTGGTCTTTGGATAGGATTCCTTGGGAGGAGGTGGGAAGGATCTCATGTTGTTGGATGACAGGAGAATTCCGTTCCTGTGAAAACCATCCCTGACTTTTGTCTGAGTGATGATAAATTGGACCTGTGGGTGCACATCTGATTTAGGTGCTCGAGTGCACATCACAACAGAACCGGCTTTAATTCGATGTTCATCCTGCAGCAAAGTCATTAACAGTAATTATCTCAAGGAACAACTTCCATGAGCCTCTTCCAATTTTCAGTCAGTGTCCCTTCTGGAAAAATAAATCTTCTGAAATATAGTGAGATGGCTTTTCACCCCCCCAAAATCGTTATTTGTTAAATTCTTCTTTGTTGGCATTGCCACAGAAATGACGGTGCTGCATTTCACGAGGCTGCATTTCAGTTTTACTTTCTGTTTCTGTCGCGTGTCCAGCATTTGCACGGGGATTTGTCAACACCACCACCGAATAATGTGTCATTATTGGGACAAGAAGTGTAAACTGTGACATTGCGAACGCGTGTATCTGCGTTTGCAGAGAGTCGGGAGCTGCTCTGGGGATGTCCCAGCGCTCCAGCGCAGCCCCTGGGCTTTGGCCAGGGGTACGCACAGCCCTCCCCATGCCCGGGTTTAACCCACCCGCAGTGCCGATCCCGGCTGAATTGAGGTTGGTATGGCCAGCAGGTGGAAGCAGAGAAAAAAACCTCCCGGAGGCTGCTGTGTTTGCACATCTTGCTGCTCCCAGGGAAGCTGGTGTTCAACACCGTGGCAAATCCTGCAGCATTCCCCGAGCTCTGCACCCGGCGCGGCACAGCCTCGTGTGTGTGGTTTTTCAGGCGATTTTTAAACCTTCCTCTGTCACTGATCATCACCAGAGGGCTTTTTGCTTCGTTTAGTTTTTCCCTACTTCTACACATCTTAAGCACCAGGAAGGCAAATTTGTGCTTGGCCCCTGTGTTTGTGGTGTTGGTTACTGTGCTGTGCTGCTGTTCCCCGGAGCATAAAAGATTTCAGAAGCATCAGGCCGAGGGTTCTTGCAGGTGTTCAGTCAGGTCTAGGGGTAGAAAAAGGTGGCAGGATCGAGGCCAGGTTGGGTTGTTTCAGGAACCTGGGGTGACACTGAAAGCTGGTTTTTAGTAGGTGTTTGACTATAAACTAAAACACAGCAAGTTCCATCTCAGCAGGAGGAAGAATTTCTTTCCATGGTGGGGCAGAGCCCTGGAGATCCCTCCTTCCCCCTGCCCAGGGAATCATGGAGCCTCCCTCTCTGGAGACATCCCAAACCCATCTGGATACAGCCCTGTGTCACCTGCTCCAGGTGACCCTGCCTGGGCAGGGGGTGGGACTGAGTGGTCTCCAGAGGTCCCTTCCAACCCCAAATATTCAGGGATTCTGTGATTTGTCTACTGGAAAGTCAGGTTCCCTTGTGCTGCCCACTGCTCCCTTTAATCCTAATCTCTCCCTTTGAATTAAGGAAGATGAGCATTTGCCTGGGTGTGAGGGTGTGGTGTGGGGGCTTGCAGAGGTTGTGGTCACCGGGCCTGAGGTGGCCTTTGGGTTGTGAGCATAGTCGTGGTGTCTGGTCAGTCAGAAGGGGGAGTTCATCCCCATCACCATCCTGTGCATCTGCTGAGGGTTCAACCCCTGCTGCCCTGACTGGGCTGTGAGACTCTGGGTGATGTCTCCCAGGGCTGTGAATGGGATCAGTTGTATGCTCAATTAAATCGTGGTGGACATCAAGCACTGGACCTCTCCGGGAGCAGAAGGGGCGTTTTACACTTGTTCTGAATCAGTATCTCTCAGTCATGTACCTAAATGTGTATCATGGTTCTTTTTCCTCAGGAAAAGGTTTCATTTCTTTGTCTTTGCAGAGTTTTTGGCTTTATCGTTTCCAAGTATTGGCAGTGTTTGCAGAGGGGTAAAAAAGCATTGCAAAAAGAGATAAATACAAAAATGTAATGCTTTATGCATAATAAAAGTGCATTTAAGCTCTAACATGTCATATAATCATTCAGCCATGTCACAGCCTGATGAATTCCTGAGCTCAGACTCTTCAAAGGGGAGTATCAGTGTGGAATCTGGAATAAAGATCCCAAACCAGGAGCCAGCTCATTGGTTTAATGGCTCTTTCTGTCTCTCTCAGTGTTCAATCCTCCGTGCTTGGGAGTTGAGGAGATCACAAACTTCCCCGAGCTCGGGCTGTGGTGGAGGAAGCTCCGTGTGGATTTTAGAGCAGAATATTTATACCAGGAGGGAAAGGCTTATTTTATTTTAAAATATTTGCAGATTTCTATTATTTTCTACAGGGGAAAAATTAACCTTGTTAGTGTCAGCCGAGGCGTGCCAGAGCTCTCCAGCAGTTGTTCTCACTCCCTTATTAGGGAGATCTTCATATCAGTCCCGGGTTTATGGATTGTAATGGAGCTGCTGTAACAGCAGTAATTGGGGAAATTAGTTTGGACGGTGGCATTAATATTCATGCATCCCTGCAACAGTTCCCTGCTAATTAGTGTCTCTTCCTGCTCGATTACGGTGGCAGACCGGGATGGGATAAATCTCCGGGGTTAACTGGTGCTCAGGGTGGCCACAAGTGAGAACTGCAGGATGCTGGGGACGAGTCACTCCCGGCAGGGCATCCCATCCCAGTGTGGTTCTGGGGAGCCCCAGAGCCCGTGGGGCTGGCAAGGCTGGGGGGTTTACTCCTGGGGAAACAGGAGTCACGTTGCTGGCGGTAATTATTCCGCAGGAAGCGGGAGAGCGGCCGGGATCTGCCGGGAATACTCCTCCGCACTGGCCTAGATATGGGAGAGGTGGTCGGGGAGGCTTCTCTCCATCTCTCATTTCCATAGTCCTGCAGGGTACCAGTGGGACAATCCTGCCTGATTTAATGAGCTTTGCTGGGATGTTTTTCCTCTTCTCAGTGAGAGCTGTAGAATGAACACGGTGAGGTTGGTGCCTGCAGTGTGAGGACAGCAGCAGGGGGACAGTTGTCCCTCCCTCGGGGCGCTGTTGCTGTGTCCTGCCGGGTCTGTAATGGATCTGTAGCTGTGGAGTTCTGACACAGAGCATTCAGGGGCCTGCTGTTTGTACACCCAGCCCGTGGGGTTCAGAGGGTCCCCCCTGCAGGCAGCCATGCACCTGAGCCCCAGAGCCCCCTCGCTGTGTCCCCTTGGCAGGAGCTGGGCTGTTCCCCTGGGAACGGGCCAGTCCCGCTGTCCCCCTGGCACATGTGCTCCACTGGTCACCTCCACATTCCTGAGGGCTGAGGTTGTGTCAGGGACACCTTCAGGAGGCTGGAGGGATGGAGAGGAACTGGTCAAGAGAGCTGGGCAGCTCTTGCTGTCTCATTAAACAAAAAACTTGTTGAGAGGGATGGTAAAAGAGCAAACACAGATAATTCCCATAATACCCTGATCCGTTTCTGTAACTTGGGAAACGTGGAAGGTGGTACGGTGGGGAAGGAAGGGGATCTAAAGACCATTTGTCTCTCTGGTGCTGTGCTGTGCCAGGCACCTTTCTTGGGGTGATGGAGGGATTTGCCATTTCCCAGCAGGGCCCCTCTCCCCTGGCCTGGGGGCTGTGCCAGCCCTGCTATACAGTGTGCAGGTGATTAGAAAAATGCAGCAGCATTGCAGTGACTGCTCCCCGAGCCTAGATGTCTGCACTAATTAATCCAGGCTCTCCATAGGATTGCTCTCAATTACACGATGCTCCTTCCTCCCCCTGTCCTTCCCTCCCACCCCACTGGCACACGGTGCCACAGCCTGGAGCTGGAGTGGGGGGGAACCAGCCCCCAGGGATGTTTGAGCACCCACAGGTGCTGGGACCCCACACCTCCACAGACGATCCTTTTAAATTCCTTTCATTTTTCATTCCCTTCCCTTGGCAGGAAGGGAAGCAATATGCTGTGCTCAGCCTCTCACAAACAAAGGAATAAATAAAATACAGCCATAAATGATTCCAGCATGTCTCTTGAAAGCTTGGAAGGAAGAAGTAAGGAGAAAATGCTATTAGTTCTATTTTTAAAGAGTTGAGAGCTCTGGGATGCCATGGTGATGGAATTGGTGTAAGCAGTGGGATAGATAAAAATCTCCTGCATGTCTGGGATAATGCAGATGGACCAGGACAGTATGGAAGTGGAAAGGATTTCTGTTTATCGAGTTTCCCTGTCAGTTTTCTGTTATTAAACATGGTGATTTCCAAGCTGTCAGAATGGATGTTAAAATCTTCTGGCATTTCTGCCTATGGAAATTCTGCAGGAAGACAAATCCCACAAATGATGGGGCTCCACGTGTGTCCCCAAGGGCCGAGTGGGGGGCACGGGGAGTGGGGCAGGGACCCCGCCAGCTGCCAGCTGTGCAGCTGAGGGTGTGTGGCACCTGTGCCATGCCGGGGAGGTCCTGCCTGCGCCCACAGGTGTCACCTACTCCCCGCTCTTCTGCAGCGGGTGCTGTGGTAGTGGAGAGGGGCTCACACCAATTCTGCAGCTCCAGAAGAGCCCCGTGAGCAGCTGGGTGCGGGATGTTGGGGGATCGGTGGAGGTCTGGAGCCCAGGGAGGTGGCAGCACCCTGGGCAGTGGGCGAGTGGCTGCTGGGGCTCCCCGGGCACGGGGCAGAGCTGCTGCCCCCGCACCGCCACTGTCACTCCCCGGCCGGGGACAGCGATGCTCCCGCTCTGTGGTGCTGGCAGCAAGGCTCAGCTAACTCAGGACACTCCCAGAGCTCTGGTATTTAGGAGCGGGGGGAAGCAGGAGAGAAAGAGGCTTGAGTCACTCGGCTGTGACCATATAATGACTCTGTATACAAATTAGATGGATTCACATGGTGCTTATCTAAATGAGGTTGCCATTTTACAATGCTAATTTTCCTGTTGGTTGCTTGTGATACCAGAACACGGCGTTTCGAAAAGCCATTGCTGTGCTGCTGGGCTCCGGAGCCGGCGTGCTGCAGAGCCCGGGCAAACTGCGGGCTTAGCACAACCTGCCGAGCTCCATCCTCCGAGCCCCGGCAGGGCAGAGCTGCCACCGCAGTAATTAGCAGCGAGCCTGCGGATCTTGATGAAGAATGCACAGGGGGCTTGTTCCTCTGCGCCGTGCTTTTGCCCTCCAGAGGAATAAATAACTGGAGGGAAGGGAATTGAAGAAAAAAAAAAAATGTAATGAAGGAGAAAGGAACGCCGTGTGCTCGTTTCTAAAGCTGGCAGCGAGGGCTCTGCCAGGCATTTGTGAGATCTGAGGGTAAGGGGGTGGCGTTGCCCATAAAATGCTCCTGTGCCACGGAGAGGGAGCGGGAGGTGCCAAACGTGCGCCGAGCGTTCGGAGAAATATCTGGGGATTCATTTGTCCCTCGGCTCCCATGCCGGCGGATCGCAGCGAAACGAGACAGCCCGGCTCGCCTGGCGAGGCTCACACTGGCATCCAGCGTTCCCGGAGGCGCTGCTTTCTTTCAGATTCTCAAAATATTTTCAAGTGGAGAGTAAAGACCCTTCTCCCTCCCCCTTCCACACGTCCTCTCCTCTGCCCGCTCTCCCGGGTGTGTGGAACGGGGCTGGAAGGGCCGATCTGTTCCTGCCGGCAGCTGCGGGGGCTCCCCGGAGCACGGCAGGGTGGTGGAGCCGGGCTGATCGCCGTCAGCGAGGCCGCTGGGCTGGGATGGCCCCGCTGCTCAGGGACAAACGGGGGACATCGCATCCCATCTTCGCATCCCATCTCCGCATCCCAGCCAGCTCCCTTCCCACGGCCCCTCCGGCACGGCTTCGTTTGTTCGCGGAGAGCTGGCGAGGACCTGTTATCGTGAGTTGTTCAAAATGATCTGACACCCGACATTCTGCATAAACTTCCTTTCAGAAACAGCTATTCAGTGAGAAGTAAAAAAAAAAAAAAAAAAAAAAGCGGTGATTTAGGGTCTAAACTGCGCATGCATAAACATGAGGTGATCTCCAGAGCCATGGTGCTCATTCTAATGTGATAAATACAGATGCAGGAGTGTTTGCAGAGCCATTCATTGCCGTGTTAATTTTGTGCATCAGCTCTTCCAGCTGTGGGATGTTGTGCAGCCTCATTGAGGGCCACGGCAGTTTGCAGCAGCTGAGGATGCGATGCTCCACGTACAGTTTTCTTTCATGAAAGGAAAGCACACGGTCTCACATCATCCCTTCTTGCCTGCAGCTGCTGCTGGGCTCTGCCTCCATCCCTCCTCGCTTCGTGTGGCTCCTGAAGGCAAACAGGTTGTTCTGCTCCTCTGATCCCCTTGCAGGATCAGTCCCTCAGCAATTCTGAACACTCCCAGCATTAGCAGCCTTCGCACAGAGCACGGATATTTATGTAATATTTGAAATATTTAGTGCTTTCCAGAAGTGGGTCCTGTACCTTTTATCTTCAGGGCTTTCCAGGGGCAGAGCAATCGCTTTCATCTTCCCAAAGCTCCCTGCCCTGTGTGTGGAGCAGCTGGAGAGCCTGAGGGGCTCCAGACAGAGCTGCCAGCGGAATCCTGGGCACTGGGAGCCAGACAGGGGAAGGAAGGTTGGGGAAACACAGGGCTGCCAGGGAACCCTTCAGTTTGATCTCTTGGAGCTGGAAGCCAACTTGTAGGTGCTGCCGAGAGTGCCACAGAGTCCAAGTCCTCAGGCTGTTGAGGACAAAGCTGTTCCAGATTTTGATGGGAGGCTCCTCCAGGTACCATTCACATTTCCAGGGCACCTGGAATTTTTTTTTTTTTTTCCTGCTAAAGGAATTGCAGGGAGAAACCATCAAGTTTGGTTTGAACGTGTTTTAGAACCTGAGTGCAAGTGGCTTTATTTGCTCTTTATTTTCTACTCTTTTTGCTTAAAGCTGTAAATGAGGTCAGCTTTGTGCACCACAATGGGTGTAAGAGGTCAGGTCTACAGCAATAGCTCTGCTCTCAGGAGAGAAAACAAACTTTTCTTCAGGTGTGTGCCAGGCCCTGATGATTTCTTTGATGAACAGTTACTCGAACATCCCATTTACTGAGCACTGACAGCAATTTACACCACATTTGACACATGGAACTTCCAAAGGACACTTGATGGAGAACTGTGAACCTTTTTTGATGACTGAAAATTGAGTTAGTGATGAAATGACATGGCAAAAGTAACAGCAAGGCAGGTGAGGATGGGAAAAGTTGGTTCAGTCGCTGGAAGGGGCTGTTGGTGTGGTTTAGGATCAGGTTTATCATGGACACGGGTGGTGGGCTGGGGTTGGTGCTTTCTGTGAAATCAGCACCAGACACTTCTATCTTTTGAGGAGGACCCTGATCAGGCTGGGCAGCTTTTCCTGCAGGTTTCCTGTTGTTCAGGATTCCTGGGGCTCCTCTCCTGGCTCTGGGCTGGCTCCAGGCAAGGCAAGGAGCTGCTCTGGTCTGGCTTTCATCAGGGTGCTGAAAGACTGAGCTGTTAGAGACCTTTAAAAAAATAAAAATATTTCTATATCTGGCTGTTCCTGCATGAATCTAATAACATGGCCCTTAGAAAGTAATTTGGATTAATTAGAAAGTCCAGGCACTTTCGCGATAAAGACATGCAGAGTAATTATCCAGTGTCCAGAATAATCTATTGAGCTTGTGAAGTTTAAGTCTGAAAATTATTCTCCCCTAAGTATTCGTCTTCCTGGCTGTATTTCTGTTATTAAATTTGTTTTCCCACAGGTTAGATAAGAAGAAATGTAATTATTTAGCTGGCAAGCTTAATGTTGAGGTGAAGAAAACCAGTGAAGGTAAAAGTGTGATTGCCTTGTGTTTTTTCCTGTAATAATGCAGAAATATTTAGATATCTGTAGAATTACATGGTGATGATGCACTTTGTAAAAGGCCAGAGATGAAATATAAGGAAATAAAAGGTATAGATATTCACTGGAACTTCATTACACCCTATAACTCTTGGATATGTAGTGGAAGAAATGTCAAATGCAGATTTCTCCCATAATTATAATCCACTCTCCCTCACATCTCTCCTCACTGCATTTTCTCGCCCTCCTTTATACCCAGAGTCTGTGTCTTGAAGGACCTTGTTCTGTTTCTGATGCTCAGAGGACACAACAGGCCTTTTTGCTTGTGATAATGTTTATTTTGGATTAAAGGAAATACGAAATCAAAGGCAGTCTAAATATAATCCCTCAGTGTCCCCGGTGAAACCATCCCCACACCCGGGTCAGCCGTGCCTCCCACATGTTCTGAAGGAATATTAAATGCCTGGGATTCAAAGGAGGAAATGTTTGACCTTGCAGATGATGAAGGGGAAGGGGAACAATTTGTCCTCTCTGAGCCCCTCCTGGCAGCCGCTGCTTCTCCCTCAGTGCAAGGGGGACCTGGAGGGGCTGGAGCGTGTCCAGGGCAGGGAACAGAGCTGGGAAGGGGCTGGAGAATTCCTGAGGGAGCTCGAAAGGGGCTCAGCCTGGAGCAAAGGAGGCTCAGGAGGGACCTTGTGGCTCTGCACAACTCCCTGACAGGAGGGGGCAGCCAGGGGGGGTCAGGCTCTGCTGCCAGGGAACAGGGCCAGGAGGAGAGGGAACGGCCTCAGGCTGGGCCAGGGAGGCTCAGGGTGGATTTTGGGAACAGTTTCTTCATGGAAAGGGCTGTCCAGCCCTGGCACAGTGCCCAGGGCAGGGGTGCAGTCCCCTCTCTGGCACCTGGGGACACGGGGCAGTGGTGGCCTTGGCAGTGCTGGGCAGGGCTGGACTTTGCTCTTGGAGTGTTTTTCCAGCCCCAGTGATGTTTCTCTGGTGGAGTCGTCCTTGCTGCTGCAGGTGGTGACTTTGACTGGAGAGACACAGACACATGCCAGGGGTGCAGCTGGAGAAGTGAACTCGGAAATCGCGGCGTGTGGCTGCAGCAGCAATGAGCACCTGAACTGAAGGCTGTTCTTACCTGGAGCAAACCCTTACTGTTTACCTGAGAACACAACTGTGTCGTGTGTTTGCTGAAATTCCACACAGGAATTTGCTGTTGAGCACGTGGGCTGTGAGGGTTATGAGGTGAGAGCAGCCAGCTGGGCACTTGCCCACACGGAGTTTTCCCTCGCTGTAGGACAGAGCTCTGTGCTGGATGTGCTGCCTCCCAAACTCGGTGCAGCTCAGATGCTCTGAAATGCTGTTCTGTGCTCTGAAATGCAAAAGAAGATGATTTGTGTTGGTAGAAGAAGGAAGATAAGAAGGGATGATGTAGATTTTTTCCTCGGGTTCATGTAGGCTGTGCCACGTCAGTTTACACCAGCAGTCAAACTCGCCTGTCCACGCAGACACAGGACAATCTGTGCACTGTCCCTCCGTGACTGGTGACGGTGTCAGACACCTGTGTGATGTTCAGGCTGGTGGTAGGTGGCAGGTTCGGGTCCCCCCTTGTCCCCACACGTGGCTCTGTGCAGGTCCCACCCTCCCTGCAGCATCACGGCTCCGTCAGGAGGCCCGGGGCTCAGGGGGAATTTATCTCCTTGACATCACTGGGATGCTGGCAGCAGTGATGCTGTTCCCATAAGGGCAGACTGAGGAGGTCTGTGGCTCTGCTCATAAATTTGGATTAATTTTATAGCTCCAGGTTTGTCATCTCCAGCTGGAGTTACGTAACCACATCCCCCCCACCCTGAGCTTCAGCTGCCAGGTGTGGGGAGACCTCAGGGTGGCAGGAAAGGTGGGACAACCTGTTGCAGCTTGTAGGTGTGAGTGACCAGGGCTGCAGGCAGCAGCTTACACATATTCTTTATAATTCACAGCTTTCCTCTTGCCTCCAGCTTTTAATAAAGTGCCAGTCCAAACCAAGACAGTTTAAGCTGAAGCAGAACTGTTCAGTCAACCACAGTGTGTGAGCACATTAAAAACCCAGGGGTTTTTATTATTTGACACATTTTTAAATTCAGAAATACTTCCAATATTGCACGGAGGGAAATGAGCTCCAGAAACCCTGTTTAAAATATCATTTACTGCTTGAAATGCAGCTGGTACCCTTGGGGGGGGGTGTTGGAGGATCCAGGGAGGGGAGCTGGAGGAGATCACATTATCTGAGCCTCTCCCTTAAAGTGAGGCCACTTGGAGATATTTTAATGAGAACAGACTCCGACTTTTGCAGTATCTGTTCAGTGGAAATAGTTCACAGGAATTCGGTTTTGCTCACTGTGGTATTGAGCTGCTTGCCCAAAGTTTAACTTTACACTGAAATTAGAAATGACCACTTCATGTAGCTAAATCCATATTGCCACATTCTGGGTGTGTTACTCTGTCAGGGCAGGAAGGCCAGAGGCTTTACTCTCCTTGGCTGTCAGGCTCTTGGCTGTATTAAAAATTTAGGAATAAATATTCAAATCACAGCCTTATTTTCCACGACATAAACACGGATGCCCTCCTAGAAATGCAATTATGAGATATGCTCAAAGCCGAGCCTGACAGCTCTCATTCAGCCTGGGGACTCGGCTCGCAGGGATGATTGTTTCCCCTTGTACCACACTGCAATTTGTTTCTGCTGGGCTGCATCTGCGTGGCTGTGTTTGTGGATTACTTTCACAAAACTCTGTTCTGCCACTGAGAACATTTTCTGTCTCAGTCTGGCTGCTGAGTAAGTCGTTACTGGTGTTGTCTTTATCGGGCTACTTTCGAAATCAATGAGATTTATACTTGCAGATTAAAAACCTTTTAAAATATGCATAGACAATATAAGGTTCAATTATCTGTTTGGGATGAATGGAGCAATGTGTACACATAAATAAAACATAAAAGCTGCTTCACTCTGTTTATGTTCTGCTTCTGATTTATTTTCAGAAGAATCAGAATTGGTGAGTCCATATTTGGATGTGGGAGCTCCAATTGCTGCAGGAACGTTTGTGCTTCTGAGTGTGCTTGGTGTCCACACATTGCTCCCCTGCCTCCTCACCGAGGCTGGCTTCTCAGGTTTTGGGAATGCGGGCAGGGATGTGGGAATGGTGCACGTGGAAGGAGATGAAAACAAATCTACCCAGTGCTACCAGTCCCATAACTGAGTGTATGGGCCCTGATTCTCTGTTCAGCACTTTGGGTGGTGACAGGACCCTGCTAAGAATGCCCTGATTGGTATAACTCTGAACACCAGAGGAACGGGAATATTTTATGGCATCCAGAAGAGCTTGCAGGGTGTGCTCAGGCCGTGGGAGAGGCAGGTGTGCTCTTCATCTCCCTCCATTGTGCATAGAAGGGTCAGAGGATCCCAGACTGGTTTGGGTTGGAAGGGACTCTAAAGCCCACCCAGTGCCACCCCTGCCACAGGCAGGGACACCTCCCACTGTCCCAGGCTGCTCCCAGCCCCAATGTCCAGCCTGGCCTTGGGCACTGCCAGGGATCCAGGGGCAGCCCCAGCTGCTCTGGGCACCCTGTGCCAGGACCTGCCCACCCTCCCAGGGAACAATTCCTGCCCAATGTCCCATCTAAATCTGCCACCTCTCAGCCTAAAGCTGTTCCCCTTCTCCTGTCAAGGACATGGGGATGGAGGGAGCAACACAAGGACGAGACTGTCCGTGTGTGAAAATCCTGATGTCAGCCCTTCCAAAATGGGACCCCAACATCCTTTCCATTCCCAAGCCCTGAGGGTGTTGGACAACCATTAATCTTGGTCTTAGCAGTGGAAATGCAAATACAGCTGCATTTTTGCATTTTTGGCACAAGTTCTTTGGTTTTTCTGTAGCATTTCATGGCCAGACCTTTGTTTGTTCCCTTCTAAATCCCCCTGTCTGTGCTGTCTGCTGGAGGTGTGCCTGTGCTGCCTTGGGCTGTGGTAGGAGGCAGCAGCCCCAGAGGTAATTGGGGCTCAGCACAAACTCAGAGAGCACAGAACGTGCCTCTCCTGTTTGTTCTCCCCTCCATACACCATCTCTGTGGTTCTGTGACCTTGTGGTGTGCCGTGGGATCAGAGTGACAGAACAGCCCTGGGTGTTATTTGTAGGCTGAGCTGAGTCCCAGCAGGAGGCTGAGCTGAGCTTTGCTGCATAAGCAGCCTGGGAGCAGCCTCTGATCCCAAACCCGGGCCCATTAAAGGGCTGCAGGCTCCCCGTGCTCTCATCACCTTACACGAGTTCAGCTCAAAATTGGCTTGAAGAATTGGCTCCTAATAGCCAAGATCCTTTGAAGCTTTGTTAAGATTTCAATTTGCCTCTAGCAAAGCACCATCTATTAGTTTAATATCACTCTCCAGCTCTCAGTCTATCAGGGCTGGAGTTAAAATATGAAGAGCTGTGCATTCTTGCATTGCAGTGGATGGGCCATCAGCACTGATGTTCTAACTGATGTATCCTAGGAGGAATATTCTACTTAGTGCTGTAAAATCCAAAGTGCTCTGCTGGTCATAGCTCATCCCCAGGATCTGCAAACCAGGAAAGCTTTATTGCCATGCTGCTTTATGGGCGAGCCAGCTAAAATCCTTAACAAGCCGAATATTTCACTTTAAAATATTAAATGGGGAAGTGTCATACTTATGCCTGTGCCTTTGCCTTCAGTGTCAATAATCCCTCTGGTGCAGGATGTAAACATCCCTCTTTGGGGCTGGGGGAGGTTCTCTGTGCCTGGATGTGTTTGTTGTGGCTCCTGTGTGTGTCACAGGGATTGTGCCTTGTCCTGCTCCCTGCTCGGGGCCCCTCTGCCATGCCTGGGGCTGGGGCAGGCAGTGGCTCCCAGGAGCCTCCCCTCCAAGAAGGGTGGTTGTTGATCAAGGGCTTAGAAATAGTACTTAACAATTATAAATTAGATTTTTTGCTCCAATATTACTGAACCACAATGCAGATGAACCCAGACGGATTAAAATGGGGGGAATATAAATACCAGTTAATTTTACTTCTGAGAAGTGCTCACTCAGGAGCTTGATGATTACATAAACACAGCTTTATTTGCAAAGAGGAATTTGCACACACAAATTAGGCAAGTGTGTCTAAAACTCTTTTTCCATGTCAGTAGAAATTCAGATACTGCTTTCTGGACATGCTTTTCGAGGAGTGTTTTTAAACAGAGTAAGTCCCAGGGTACAGCAATTTACTGGAGCAATTAGCGACTCAGATGGTGAGGGCTGGGCTTGCAAACACAAATAATACCTGCACACAAGAGGAGCCTATTTTTGCAGTGCTGTGGGTGTGCTGGAACACAGCAGGGAGGGAATGGTGAGGAACACACTGCCTTTGGTGCTCAGAGAACAGATTTTCCTCTCCTAAAGCAGCGTTCCACATGCAGGCAGCTCTGTATCTGAACTGTGGCACTGGTGGGGAGTTTGGTTTCATCATTTTCTGAGGGCAGGGAAAGAACTGCTGAATTCCTCGTGGGCCTCACCTATTTCTGAGCCCATGTGTGCCTGGGCAGGGGCCTTGGAGCCTGCCCTGCCTCCTCCCAGGTGCTCTATTTCTGTCTCAGCTGTGACCCGGGAGCTCTGCTGCCTGGCACAGCCTGGTCCACAGCTCCCAGAGAATTATTTTTAAGTATCAGGAACGTTTTGAACTGGTTCACAGGCCCGGATCAAAGAAGCTGGACTCTAAAGAATGCTTTTTGCCAATGGAAAAGAATCACAGAATCCCAGACTGGTTTGGGTTGGAAGGGACTCTAAAGCCCATCCAGTGCCACCCCTGCCATGGGCAGGGACACTTCCCACTGTCCCAGGCTGCTCCCAGCCCCAGTGTCCAGCCTGGCCTGGGACACTGCCAGGGATGGAAAGTAAAGCATTCCAGTAAATAATGTACTCCTAAGAAAGTATAAATGGCCAAGTCCTAACCCCCAATATGTGAGCTTGTTGAGACAGGGGTTATGTCCTTGTTTATTCAAGGACAGTTTTATCCATAGCTTTAGAAGGGGGTAAGACGTTTAATTTTGTGCTGTGAATAATTTTCATCACAATTTTTGGTCCTGGTTTTGAGTCATGTGTCCAAGGTTCTTTCAGCATTCAAAAGCGAAAAAATCACCCCCTGTTCTTCCATAAAAACACAATTTATGTCATAAGCTCATCACTGGCACAAGCAGACCTTGGTCTAGCTACAGGTCATCAAATGAAATACAGGATATCTCATATGTATGGACACATCTCATTTTACTGGGTATTTATGATTTCTTTCCTGCTTTCTGGGCTGATAAAGTGCTCCCATGAGCCATGTGGACAGTACTAATTGCTGTAATTATTGTTCCCTTAATTGCTACAATTATTTTTTTCAGGAGTGCTTTCTCACTCTAGAAAAGGAAGCAGGAGAGAGCTTGTAGATATGGAAAAGACTCCCAGATTGCCAATTTCACTCAGGATGTCTTTCCACCTTCGTGCCATGACAGTTGTGGTGGGGATGAGGATTGATTTATGTGCCTGGAAATGGGCTCTTTCCAGGTTTGAAATTAATTAAAAAGAAATGTGTTCAATTAGAAAGGCTCTTGTTTGAGAAACCCAAAGTAGCTTTGGAAGTGTTTGTTTCAGTAATGGGTTCCAACCTTTATAATGGTGGAGGAGTTGGGAATTTTAAAGGGTGTTGCTGAGCAGCACCGTGGCTGCTTAATTCTGATGTGGGAGAGGGACAGGGACAGGGACAGGGACAGGGAGCTCCCCCAGCCTGGCAGGATTGGTGCAATGAGCCAGTGCAGGTATAAGCAAAGTTCATGTACACAAATCAGTTCTGGGTTCATTTTCTCAGTGTTCCTTTCACTGCTCTTCAAGACATTTCTGGTTAATTAAATGCACTTTGCCTCCCCCAGGCTCAGCTCCCCCTTTGCCCTTGGTGTTGTTTCTGTCCCTTGGTGTTGCTTCTGCTTCCTGTGCCCTGTGAACGGGCTCCCTGCCAGGTGATTGTGCTGCTCCCTAAGGCACCAGCAGGAGTTCCCTGTGGGGTGGCAGGGCAGGGGGTGATGGGGGCAAGCAGGGCCTGGTTTGAATCCTGGGGGCTTTAGTGGTTGGTAAGCAGAGAGAACCTGAGGGCAGCTGTACCTGAGTGACTGGTGTGAAGATGTCCTGAATGTCCTTTTCTGAATGTGCTGCTTCTGTTCACTGCTCACACTTTGCTCGTGGTGTGACTTGTGCACCCAGCAGCAGGTTTGTCATCTCTGAACAACTCCAGCACAGCTGCACAGAAATACTGCCTGTTGCTCCTAAAATGGATTTACAGGAAAACTTCCTTAATTGGTCTTCCTCATTTTCTCATTGGCAACATTGGATTCTTGAGTGTGAAAACCACCTCAGAGTGCTTCATCCTAAAATGGGGTAAGGAGGGATCATCCAAGTGCTTTAGAAGGGCTTGTTCTCATCCTTACCCAAGGCTACTGGGAATGCTATTCCCAGGTCTTGTGAGAGCCCTGGAGCAAAACTTGCAGCAATTCTTGTTCCCACATGCACCTTCCAGGGCAGAGACAGGGCAGGTGCTGCTGATGGACCCGTGGGCAGGGTCTGGCTGCTGGGAGGGCTGGGCAGGAGGGGAGCAGGAGGCAGAGATGTTCTCTGTGCTGTGCCCCCGTAGCTGGGGACTGTGGGCACCACCCCAGGGCTGGCAGCTCCTGAGGAAGTGGAGAACTCGAGTTCCAGCCACTGGAAGAGTCGTTCCTGTTAGCTCTGCAAGCTTGGAGCCATGCTCTGATCTTGTTCAGTATGTCGGGTAAAATTTCCATAGAATCCCCGCATGGTTTGGGTTCCAAGGGACCTTAAAGGTCTGTTCAACCCCTGCCAAGGGCAGGGACACCTTCCCCTGGATGCCTGGGTTTCTAAAACCTCCTGCCAGATTTCCTGCCTGTTCAGAAGGAAGAGTGAGAATGAGAAGAGTCTGGAGGAGTTTAGCCCAGAGAAAACAGTGAGGGAGAAACTCCAGACAGCTTGAGCTGGATGGAGACAATGGAACCAGTTCTCTGCAGCTCAGGATGCTGGAGCTGTTTGCTCTGCAGTTTGAGAAGTGGATGGGGAACAGAGAGGATCTGTGCTAACTGATGATTAAATCCTGACAGGATAAATTCCTACATGAATAAAACCCGAGCCCTGAACAGATCCCAGGCTGTTACTCATCCATCAGTTCACACCAAAGAGTTTTGCAGCCAAGTGCAGTCTTCAGGCACCTCATTTTTGTGAAGCTGGGTTGTTGGGAGGGATTTGCAGTTTGTGCAGCCTGACACTGCCCTGCCAGATGGGGTGGGTTCAAGAAGCTCTTCTTCTGGGTTCAAAAACCTCAGGGTGAGGTTTTCCTGTTGTCAGGAAACCATACCAATAAAACTTAATAGGAAATTGAAACTAAAAATGCAGCAAACTGTGAACTTAATATTGCCCTGGTAGGAGCTCATTAATATCTCAATAGGTGCACTCCTGCATTATCTTAATTGCACCAGATCCTCGGGGAAATTGCCTTTTCTGAAGTCTCCTGGCCGCTGTCACTTGGTGAGGTGGGTTCAGGTGCACCATTTCCTTCATCTTTAACAAGTGGCTGAGGAGGTGGAGCTGAGCTCAGTTCCACTGGAGGCAGCAATAATTGTTCATGTTTTGGGTGCTTTGCAGGTGCTTGGCCTGGGGGTGGCAGAGGTCAGGGGTGGATTTGGCAGCTCTGCATCCTCGGGAGGGCTGGGTGGTGCTCTGGCACTGGGGTTTGTGTGTTCCAGGCTGAGACACTTGGCTTTGGTGAGGAACTCACCACGTTCTGTCATTTCTCTTGGCAAAAAGGGTCTGTTGGACAGGGAGAGGAGGAGGACATGGGATTGGATAATAATACAAAACGGGTTTGAAATGAGGGATTGGAACAGCACATTTGTATTTCAGTGGGGGTTTGCTCTGAAATGAGCTGCTCCCAAGCGTGCTGTTGGAGGGTGCTGGGTGCTGGAGGAGAGGCTGGGGACACTCCCTGCTCCCTGGTGGGTTTGTGCTGCTGCTCTCGGTGCAGCTGCTCTCAGACAGGAGCTGCTTTGCCAGCAAGACAAGAAGCAGGACCCAGAGACAGCTCTTCATTAGCTGAAGAAAATGAAATAAATGAAGAATAATGGTCAATGTTAAAAATGAATTAACATTAATTAATCACTGACTAAGACAATGTTCCCAGCATTAATCATTTCCCCTTGCTGTAATCAGACCATCAGCCAGGCAATCCACACGTGAAGCTCCTGAGTGTGGTGTTTGCCATGGTCCTGCAGGCACAGGGGCTTGAGGCAAATCTGCTCCCTCACCTGCCAGCACCTGAGTGTCCCTCAGAAAGCCCCAGCTCAGCTCCTGCTGTGCTGCTGGAGGCAGAGGCAGCTGGGAGGGTGTGCTGGGGCAGGGCCAGGGGATTGAGGTCCCTGGGGCTCTGTGGATCACAGCCCTTCTGCCAAGACGTTGGAGCCTTTTGGAAAGCACACTGTGGTCCTCTGGAGCCTTCTGATGTTTCAGAACAGAAAATGGGAAAAATGTGATGGAAGAGAAATCTTGCTTCTTTCAACTCCAGTTTTGAATTGACGATAAGGAACAGATTTTACCCAAATGAAAGAAAAATCGGTGAAGAGACAGAAAATATTTATCTGGATAATCAAAAAACCTTCAACAAAGCAACCTGATTTAAAGCTCTCTGGTTGTACCTTGGCCCTGCTCATCCTCCTTGCACAGGGACACCATCTGCAGCATCCCTGGGAACAGAGAACAGGGATATTGCCCAGCCTGGGCTGGGGCCTCAATGACCTGGGGCAATCCATTTTTATTTTCAAGTGCACTTCGGTGCTGGCAGGAGCTGGAGGTGCCTGTGTGGAGCTCCCTGGTGAGCAGCAGTCAGGTTTTAGCTGGTGCAGGTGGGTGCCTGGTGTGGACATCTGGGATGCTGCTGGTGCGCAGGGGGAGCTGGGCAGGAGGGGCACATACGTGGCTTTATGTTGCTTTTAGATGCCCTATAAGAAATGTTGGTAGAACCCCTAATATCTGCTTTTTCTACCCCAAGTGATTGAAGCAGCCAGCAGTAGTTAATATTTTATGAAGAGTGGAAAAAGATTTAAAGTCCAAAAGGTCTCCTAAGGAATACAAGCAATGCAGCAAATTCTGTAGAAGCTTTGGTTGTTGTAAAAGTGCAGAATGTGCTCCTTTTGATTTTTAGTTGAAAAAGCAGTTGTTGGCAAGTTGGAATACAAAGAGTTGCCACAGATAAAAACTAATATTTCAGCCTGACTTTTATTATAATTGCAAAAAGCAGCACTTGGCTGTGTCAGCACCACTCTGTGTGGGGCTGGGTGAGTGCTGGGTGCTTTCTGTGTGTGGGTGGGTGACTGGCCAAGCATCCAGCCAAAGGTCACCAGGCACTGGTTACAGCAGCAGCCGGAGCAGGGGCAAATCAGAATTTTCCTCATTTGCTGGCCAGGATGCCCAGCAGCTTCTATGCTCCACAGCAGCTGGGGTGAGGGATCAGCACCCTGGCAGGGAGCTCTGGGTCAGGCTCAGGGTGGGATTGTTGGGATGTCTGCAGGGCCAGAGGGGGCACTGATGATCCCTGGGGGTCCCTTCCAGCTCCGGAGATTTTATGGTTCTGTGAAAGTTGGTTTGTTTAGGTTGAATTACAGCTGTTGGGGTAGTTAATAATTTTTCCATGCAAAGTTCACTTCTCTGTTCACTCTTCTGGCTCTCCAGCAGCAATTTGGCTTTCAGTGTCTGCTTTTCCTCTGCCCTGGGGGTTGTAAATGCCTGTGTAGATATAATGTTAATTCTGGGGAAATTTGCTCTCCCCTGCCCCTACTCTCTGTGGAACCAAAGGTGCTGAGCCCTTTGCAGCATTGATCCTGGGGAAATAACAATGTTTATTTTTCTGAGGAGGCCGCAGAGCTGATAAGTACTTGTAGAATAATAAATACTCGTAGAATGCTGTGCAGAGAGCAAATCTAAAAGTGCAGAAGATGCTGGTTCTGAGGCACCAAGTGCTGCCCTTTGCTCAGGCTGCACGGCGTGGATCGTTACATACAATCATGTCAGTGTGGATTGCAAATCTCCTCTTTCCCTTCCGTGGTGTCTCAAGTGAGAATTATGGCAGGTTCCTTAATTTAAGGAGCAGTCCCAGACTGTTACTCAAACAATTGCATAATGAGCTTGGGGATTAACATCCTGTCAGCTCAGTAACTGCTCAGGGCCTTTGGTACCGGGGGAAGGCAGCCCTGAGTGCTGTTGTGCTCTCTGCTACAAACGTCACTGTCAGACTCCTCCACACTCTGCTGAGAGAAGGAAAAGCAGGGGCTGCCTTTTGGGGACAGAGCTGAATCGTGCCCAGGCTGTGTCTGTGGGACAGAGATGTCCATGCTCAGCAACCTCCACACTGTTCTTCATCAGAAAGAATAAAAAACAAAGCTGCTTTTCCTTAAGTCTGGAGCCAAAGGCTGAGGCAGGGTCTCCATGGCTTTCACCAGCAGTGGCAGGTGTAGAGTTAACCTCACTGTACCCAGGATCCCAAATCCTGGTAAAACCAGACCAGCAGGACAAGGGCAGTGATTAAAATGATCTGTGTGCTGTATGTGAGTGCCTTAAAGGAAGGAATGATGGATGGGCACGTACAGAGTTGTCTTCAATTGATTCACAATTTCTGTTTGGGTAACTCAAAGCCAGTGAAAGGATTGTTCCTTTGGCTTCGCCGTTGTAAAGGAAGGTGGTGGAGAAATGCAGCTGGATACAGCAAAGCCAAAGCCCAGCTGAAGCCAAGTGCTTTGGCTGCTGCTGCAAGAAGTGCCATGAGTATGTGAATGTGTGTATTTATCAGAAATTGTTTTTTTCTACAGATCCCACAAATCAGTTATGCCTCAACTGCACCAGAGTTGAGCGATGACAGGCGCTATGATTTCTTCTCACGGGTGGTTCCTCCAGATTCCTTCCAAGCACAAGCAATGGTGGACATTGTGAAAGCTTTGGGATGGAATTATGTATCCACTTTGGCATCTGAAGGGAATTATGGAGAAAAAGGAGTCGAGTCCTTCATGCAAATTTCCAGAGAGGCAGGTAGGCAACGCCCGTCCTCCCTCCAGAAAGCGCTGCGGAAGTGATGAATGTCGTGTTGTACCTAATGTGATCGTGTTTCTCTAGAGCTGATATTTCATTCTGAAGTTGCTCCAGTTCTTTGCAATGCTGTGCAATGGCTCCTGGATACTGTCATTCCTAACTTGCTCATGGAGTTTCAGAGAGTGGGAACCCTCTGTGGTTTTTAGTAATTTCTGGGGAATAATGAAACCCTCGAGTCGTACCGAGCTCCTCCTGTTGCTCTGGCTCAGGTGTCCTTGTGTTGGCATGGGGAGGAGCCAGGTTTGGACAGGCTGAGCTTTTCTGTCTCCACAGCCTGGCATTCTGCTGTGACTGCTGGTTTCAGCCACTGACTTGGGTCACTGTTGGTGTCCAGCTTTCGGGTCCAGCCTGATTTGTGTTGCTTTCCTTTGGCATTTCTCTGCCCAGCTCAGTGGAGGGAATTCAGAACCTTTCCCTTTCAGGGGTTGCTGGTGTGGGATGCAGAGCCAGCAAGCCCCATGGTGTGGGATGAGACATGCCAGACCTTGGGCGTGAGTCCTTGGCAAGCTGGTCTGCAATCCAGACTCATAAGGGTTTGGGAACCGAAATTTTTGGATTCCTGTGCTGGGAAGGAAAAAGAAGCAGCTGATGGGATTCATTATTGGTGGTGAATGTGAGGGCTGTCCCCAGGAGGCTTTGGTGGCAGAACCCATCGCCATGGGGCAAGGACAAGCTGTGTTCCCCAAACAGAGCTCATGGATCTCCCACCCAGTACCTGCCTGGCATTGCCTTAAATAAAACCAGCACAATCCCCAGCTCACAGAAGCCTGTGAATCCCAGCCAGGGTAGTGCAGGACAGGAGCAGGAGCAGCCTCAGGGGTTCCCATGGCCATGGCTCGTCCCACAGCACCGGCTCTGTCTGCAGGGAGAGGCCCCAGACTGTCCCAGGGGCTGATGGATCCCTCCTGGCAGCATCTCCCAGGGAGCAAGCAGGGGAAGTGCCTGGGCTGAAAGGAAGGGGCTTTGAAGAGGGGGATCTGGAATTGTTTCCTTCTGTTGGTGTCACAGACGAACCCACATTTGCATAAATTCCTCTGTTCCTACGAATGCATATTTATGTGGTATTAAAGCAAATGGGTTTGGATTTAATACAGCAGCAAGTGACAAATGCCAGTGTTGATCAGAATTTAAAACTGACTTTATTTGCAAATATCCACTGCTGCAAAATCATACTGGAGACGGGTTCCTTGTGTCAAGGACAGGCTGTGGCTGAAGAACAGGATCCCATTTTTCAGACCTTGTGCAGAATTCCATTTATTCTACGAGCTGCTCACGTAGTCAGCACCTAACTCAACATCCTCCAGAAAAAGCCAAGCACAAACCCAAAGCAGTGCCCTGCTTCCAGCGTGCAGGGTGAGGTGGGTTCTGCCTGGGGGATTAAGACACTCACAGGGACAGTGCCTAAACTCCTTCCACAGACCCTGGGACAGGAATAATCCGATCCCCGGCGCTGCTGCTGCTGCTTAGGGCTGTGCTTAGCTTCTTGTGGCACACAGATAAAGCTCAGGTGAAGTTCTGATGGGATTTAACACCTGTCAACAAGTTCCCTGGGGGTTTAAAACCCTGGCAAGTGCAAGCAGATCCTGTTGTCTGGAGGTTTAATGGAGCAGTGCTGCCTGGAGATGCAGGTCCTGACCTTCCCTGTGGGGAATTGGCACCTTGTGCCCCAGCTTTGGGTTGAGAGCCCATCTCCCAGTGAGCCAAAGCCTGTGGTGTTCACTGGGAGGAGCTGGGCCATTGCTCCCTAAAGCTCCCTGGTAGGAGCCTGGAGCCAGGGGCAGGTCGGGCTCTGCACAGGGAACAGGATGAGAGGAAACAGCCCCGAGGTGCCCCAGGGGAGGGTCAGGTTGGGTATCAGGGAAAACTCTGACACAAAGTGGTGTCCAGCCCTGGCAGGGGCTGCCCAGGGCAGTGTGGAGTCACCAGCCCTGCAAGGGCTCAGCAAAGGTTTGGAGGTGGCCCTTGAGGAGCAGAGCTGGGAGAGCTGTGGGAGCAGAGTCCCTGTTCTGGCTCTCCCTGCGTGGCCCCACAGCACCAGGCAGATGTGCCAGAGCAGCACCAGCACGGAGGGAATTCAGCCCAAATCTGAGCTCTCCCAGCAGGGAGCAGTGGGTGTCAGCTCCCAGAGATCTGTCTGGCGTCTCACAATCAGTTTCCTTTGGCAGAAAGGAAGGTTTAGTCTGTAGGTACCAACACATTTCCTGGCTTTGGCCTCGAGTCTGGGGCAAGCTAATTATCCTGAAGGCAGTGTTTTACCCAAACTTGTTTCTGATCAGCCAGGATCTTAGGAAATCTGAGGATCAGGAGAAAGTGCTACCCCTGCTTAGTTTTCAAATATGCTTTGGCATATAAAGACTTTGCTTGATCCGCTGAGTTAATAATTCTTCACAAAGTGACTTCTATTATGAGCACTTCAAGCGAGTTTGAATATGTCATTGTGGCAGGAGATGAAGGTTTGAAACATGTTCTGCAGTCTGTGGGATTAATAAATTAGGGGAATGGTCTAATTATGGGAAATCTAAAGGACAATTTCAGATTATTAATGAAACTACTGAATACTTGAATTTCAAAGATTAATTCATCTTTGATTTTTTTTTAAAGATTAATCTGTACCAGAAGGTTAATTGCTATCTGTAAGAAATATATATATTGAAGTCGTTAGCAAAAGACCACTTGAATGCCTCCTAACAGATAAATGAAAGATCTGGAGTGCATTTATTAATGTTCTGCTCTCCCCAAATGGCCCATTTTCACAGCTGACTTTGCTGGCTGCGTTGCTGGTGGGCTTTTGATGCTCTCTGACTCCTGGGCTGCAGCTCACAGGGGTGAGGAGGGGGCTGGAGGTGCAGGATGTGTGTCCCTGCTCCACCTCCCTCCTGTGCCTTCCCCAGCCCCCCGTGCTGATCCCAGCCCTGGAGCTCAGCAGGGCCGGTTCAGAGCCGGGCTCTGGGGCTGCCCAGGGCAGAGCTGTGGCTGTGGGCAGGGCAGGGCGGCCAGAAGGGAGAATCTTCATGGCCAGAGTGCAGCTGACGGTGTTCTCAGCCTCTGGGAGGGGCTGCAGAAGGATTCAGGGGAAACTTGCACCCTTCTCTGTGTGCTACCGACGTGGCAAGGGTGTTCCAGTCCTGCACCGGGGCGCTGGGGTTTGAGTGGCAGTGGTGTGGGTGTCAAAAGCCACCCTGACACAGAATCACCTCTGAGCCCTTTAACACGGGAAGCACAACCCTTGCAATGCCCTCCTGATCTTCTCTCCTCCTGCTTTCTGTAGCTCCTGCTCTCTGCAATTCCTCAGAGTCTGTGATCCCGCAGACACCTCTGATGTAAGGAGGGAACATCTCAGAGACAGAAACTGAAGCCCCCACAGAGGGGGCCCATCACATGGCTCCCTGCCCAGGCAGGTGGAACCAGATTGTTTGAAGTCCCTTTCTACCCAAACCACTCTGATTTTCAAGCCTTCCTGCCCTCATAAGTGGAATTTTTTTTCTCAGCAGTGCTCCTGAGCAGCATTGCTCAATATAAACTTGACTTTATCTTGTTACTCTCTTTACATTTGTATTTGATACAGACCCCCTGTATATTCACACAGGCACAAACCTGAGTGAGTCACGGGTTCCTTGGGAAAGGGAAACTGTGCCGGGGGGTTTGGGATGGAGAGCAGGGAAAGGTCCTTCCCCCAGAGGGTGCTGGGCACTGCCCAGGCTCCCCAGGGAATGGGCCCGGCCCCGAGGCTGCCAGAGCTCCAGGAAGCGTTTGGACACCAGGGATGCCCAGGGTGGGGTTGGTGAGGTGTCTGGGCAGAGCCAGGAGCTGGATTTTTATTCCTGTGGGTCCCTCCCAGCTCGGGACATTCCGTGATTCTGGGTCACTGCACTGCAATCGATGAGCCACTGCTTTGCCCCGCAGCACCATCTGTGCATTCAGTATCCTCCTCTCCAAATTCACTGCTTTCTGTACAAATTAAGGGTGTGCAGTTGAGTACCCACTTCACAAGTTATTTTCTATGGGTTTGTTATCTGTAGCAGACTGTTTTAAACCCTTTTACCCACCTAAAACTGAAAATGCAACAACTTTTCCCAGAGACTTGATACTTGTTTTCTCTGCTGACTTGTGTTTCTCACAAGATCTGAATCTTTTGCTGGGGGTTTTGGGGATCTGAGTGATATCCTGAGGCTCCCTGACCCCCTGGGTGGTATCAGAGTACTCTGCTCACACTCAGCTGACACTGATAAGAGCCCAGAGCTGCTCTGTCATCCCTCAGTGATTCACACAGCACTTCTGTAGGCTCCTGTAGGTCTGTTCAGCTGCCTGCTCTGATCCTGAATCTGCATTTTTGTAATAGAACTTAATTTTTATGCTGTCTGTTGGGAATTCCATTAGCACAAATTAGTGCTGGATAACATGAGAGAGTGAAATCACTGCTAGGAGGGAGTTGTACAACTGTCTGGGGTTGAGAGGAGACTGCTCTGTCTGCACATCTCAAATGCAGTGCTGATTCCCGGTGCCAAGTAGAAAATCCTGATTTATTTCCTTTTTGCCTTGCGTTCTGATGCTAATGAAACATCTCTGTTTTCCTCTGGCTCCATTAAAGCCCTGCTGGATGGGTTTAGAGCACTCATTACAAGGAGCAGGCACTTTACAGCAACGGCCCAAGGTTAACAATGAGAGGAGAAGGTGACAGAAGTGGTGAGCAGAGGCTGCTCTGGCTGTGACCATGAACCCCAGGGTTTGTTCAGCGAAGCTTTGTGCAGGGTGGGTGCTGCCCATCACCCAGGGCTGCCCCAGGTGGGTGCTGTCTGATCCCTGCTCCCCTGGCAGCAAGCAGAGCCCAGCTGTGAGCAGCCCCTGCTCAGCCCCCCGGGTGGGTCTGGAAGAGGATGGGGTGAGGTGTTTGTGCTGAGCTCAGTGCAGCTCCTCCTGCACATCCTGGGGCCAGGAGCCTCTGCAGCCCCTCGGGCAGGGCAAGCACCCAGACCTGCCTCCAAACACGGCTTTGAAGTGCAGCCTGAGAAAGCCAGACCTGGTGGATGTGGGGGGCAGTGTGTGTTTGTGGAGTTGGAGAGTGTGGAGAACAGGGGAGGTTTCCCAGGGAATTCCTGCTCCTGCAGAGCCCTCCTGGGGGGCTCAGTGCTGGCAGGAGGGGCTGCAGGCAGGGCTGTCCCTCTGTCTTTGGCTGTGCTCAGTGATTCTGCTTTGATGGGCACAGCCTTTATCATGCTCTTGGGAGCCTGCTTTCTGGATCAAATACAGCAAAAACAAATGTATAAACCACTCACAAAATCAAGTCATTTATATCCAAGCACTTCAAGTGTTTTCCATTTTTCTTTCCACTTTTCCCAAGTACTCAGGCACGTGTCCTTTCAGTGTGCAGTGATGTTAAATAACAACATTATGAAATCTATTGTTCTCCTTCCTATTGTCAAATAACAAATGTTTTGTCATTTCAGAAAAGAAAGCAAACAGGGAAAATTGCTGTCTGAGGTAGCCCTGACTTGTGTGATGTGCTGCAGTCTGGCAGGGTTAATGAGATTTCTGTTAATTGTAGCTGAGCTGGGGGAAGATGCCCTGGCCTTGATCCAGGTGGCTGGGGTTGCACTGAGAGCTGAGGTACTTCTGACAGTGGGAAAGCACAATCTGTCCCTGTGAGTGGACAGGGCTGCTGTGGCTCTTTTGATAGCTTGTGAGCAGTGATGCTGTTCAGAGGAGGGGATGGGTGAGGTCCTTAAGGTGCTGACTGGACTTTAAAACTCCTTCTGAGCCTGGCTGAGGTGTTGCAAGTCCCCCCCAAAAAACTATGATTTTAGCTCACCAAAACACTGTGGCTGCAATCTTCACCTCTTCAGCAAGGCCTCTCCCACCTCAGCCATAACAGATGTCCTGAGCTGGCTGGCAGCATCCCTGCTCAGTAAAGAGGAGTGATGAGATCTCAGCTGCCCTTTGGAAACATCCATTTCTCTCTTGACTACACAGGCAGTGCTGGCACCAAATAGAAGCACATCGTTAAAGGGCTTGAATTTAAAAAAAACCCAATCATTGGTACCTAGTGAGAGATGTATTTTCCTATCTCTTGCCATCACTGGGAGATAAGTGCCTGGTGTGGATTTAAAGGGTCAGGAGGGCAGGGAGGCTGATGGGCACTGGGAATGAGGGGCTGGATGTGCCTCTGTCCATGGTGTCCTTCTGTGATGGAACCTCAGCAATCCCTCCTTCTCCAACACACTCATGAAAAATCAATCCAGCAGAGCTGTGGAGGAGGAGGACAGGTACGGATCTGATGGGATGATTGCCTTTGTGGCTGTCCCATGGAACGTGAGAGCAGCTCATCCCAATCAGAAACTGGAATGTCCTTTGGAATGAGCTCACCCTCCTGCTTCCTGGGCAGTTACTGGGGCGCTGTCACAGGCTGCTGTTCCCTCAGATCATCAGGCACTTGAATGATAAATATCTGCCTTTTTATGGCGCTTATTGACCATGTGGAGATTGCATCTCAAGGACAGAATAAAATTGAAATAGGCAATTCTTGCTGCTGAACAAATAACTGCCAGCATCCTTTCAGAGCATTGCGCCGGCGCCAATAAAACACGGCTGGCGTGGCTGTGTGAGTGTTGTGTGGATCAGCTGCACAGAGGGGATCGGTTAAATCCTCGTTAATACAAAGCAGGAAAATGCACTGTTGGTCCTTGGTTTCCCCCAGTAAAGCTGGACACCCCAGGAGTGCTCCTGCTTTGGGCCACGCACACCCCACGGGGCGCAGAAGGGTTGGTTTGCCATGGGCTCAGGAGGTTCTTCATCCCCATCCAGGGGTTTCCATTTGCTCTTTGGCAGCATTTCTGCATCTCAGGGGTAATGGTTCCTCCTGGCAGGGACAGGAGCAGTGGTGTTTGTCCTGCAGCCAGGTGCTGCTGGGGAGGATGGAAACTGGGGAAAAAAAGGTGGAGATAGTGAGGAAATGGACACAAAAGTTGTTAATGTGCATTAGGAAGCTTGAGGAGAAGATGCCCTTGAAGTGCTGCTGTGTTGGGGAGGAGAAAGGGGAAAGGAGAGAGTTTGGGGTTAGAGAACAATAAAAGGAACAAGTCTGTGGAAAGAGCAAGGGAGGAATGAGGCTGAGGAGAGGGAGGGATGAAAAGCTGTACAACAGAGGTGGGTAGAAGTAGCTGGGGTTGCAAAGACTGAGCTATGGCTGGGAGAAAATATCCACAAGTAAGGAAGATTTGCCATAGAGAGTGGGCTGGAAAACCACATTTGTTTCTTCCAAAAAACCTGATTTCAGGAGCAGAATTGACTTTGAACGTGAAAACCTAAAACTTTGTGAAGATGAGACAGGAATGCTTTCCCAAGTCTCTCTTTTGTGCTGGGGGCAGGGAAACCAGGCTTCCTAGAGGTTTGTCTCTGAGCGCCTTTGCTCCTCAGCCAGCTCTCCCTGCCTCCCAGCCTGCCTGGAGGGACACATGGAGCCTGTGAATCCCCAGGATCCCAGCTCCCAGCTCGCCTCCAGCGCCTCTCCCCGTGCGGGCTGCAGAGCAGCTTGCCACCTCTCCTGAAGGAATCCAGTGGATTTCCTGAAACCCTGCTGCAGAGGAAGCCCCTGCTGTCACTTTGCCTTTCCCCTGGGAGAACAGAAACGTTGTGGTTGTGCTGAGCTCTTCCCGTGGGATGTGTCTGCTGTGTGAAGCAGGACGGATTTGCTGGGACTCCGCTTGGGACCGGCTCCTTCTTCTGAAGGGGAAGAGATAATGGGATGCAGTAAGTTATTCCAGTTTCTGTCACTGAAACCCTGAGTCCCAGGAGCAAACACAAAATATTGCCTCAGCTTGTACCTTCCAATCTTCACAGTGGCTCTTCCCTTTGTGCTAAAGCAGGGAACAGCTCTCCCAGCCACGGGGGAGTAGCAGCTCATAAATAACTCGGAGATGCCTCTTCCATCACATCCTCCCCTGCCTCCTTCATTCCTCACCCTTCCTCAGACAGCTGAGGATGACAAACACCCTGAACCCTCCACGCTCTTAGAAGATGCTTTTCATGCACTCCTAATGATCTTCTGAGCAGCCAGAAGCACTCCCTGCTGTGTCCCCAAAGGTGTCTGAGCCTTCCTTGATTCGGGAGGAACGTTCAGTGTGAGGAGAAAATCCACCTTGCAGAGTCCTGGTGGGTAGGGAATGAGGATCAGTGGAGTTTTTAGCCTTCCCTCCGTGTTCAGAGGGAAGTTACCTGTCAAGGCAGTGTTTGAAATTCCATTTGCTGGGCTCTACCTGAGGAGACACCTGAGCTGGAAACACCAGCTGCACTGTGGCATTTTAAGTGGTTTATTCCCAGAGCCAGGATGTTGGAGAGATGTACAGGGAGGTGTACAGGCAGTTTGGATTGCAGGCTGGGCTGCTCCTCTTCCCTTCGGTGTTCCAAGATTTACATTTTTTCAGTCTCAAAGGAATCTTGTGGTGGAGACTTTCAGCATTATTTTAACATGTTCCCAAGGTGCCTTGCTTGGAATAAAACCTGAGGGGTGCTGGCAGAGCCCTCCCTCTCTCCAGGCAGGGACCATGTGCAGTGTGATGGGGATTCACAGGGCTTTCAGGAGTCCATATTCAGACCATTTCTGGCTGTTAATACCAAAAAGTGGGTAACAAAGCAAATTATTCTGTTATGATTAGAAAGAGTCTTTGCACAAAGATGGAACAGGTGGGGTTTGGGTGATGGAGATGCAGCTCAGGCATTTTGGGCTCCAGTGTCCCAGCATAGCTTGGTGCTGCTGCTGTGGGTGACCTGGGGCTCTGGGCACCAGCACATCCTGCAGGTGACCCTGCTCTGGGATAGGGGAAAGTGGCTTCTGAGGAAGAACAAAGCAGAAATGTTTTAGAGGGCTGCCCTACAATGGAAGATTGATTGTGGAAAGGGCTTTCTCAGTCTGTGAGGGGCTATCTCAGGCTGTGAGCACAGAAATTCTCTTTAAGCATCAATTAAAGATACCCTGTAATTTAATTCCCTGGCTGTATTTTGTTTCTCCCCTTAATTCACTAATCCACAATGTCTAATCAGCCCTTTCCTGGTCCCTCAGTTTATAGCTGTATTTTGTGCCTTTTCCAGCCTAACACCTTCTCCTCAGATGCCTTGGTTCTCTTTCCCTCCTGCTTCCTCCCAAGTGTCCCTTGTGCTGTCCTTTGTGTCCCACGCCTGTCCTGGTGCTTGGGGCAGGCAGGGGCAGGCCCAGCTGCTCTGCAAACATGGCTGTTCTCAGTTATCATTATTTATAAAGACTTGGCTTCCTCCAGACAAAAAGGCCCTGTTGAGCTGTGCTCCTGTTAACTTCTGTAGCAGCAGCTCAGGGACTTGAGCTGACTGAGCTTGCAGTGCACTGAGCCCAGATATAGCAGCTTTTCTGCTTTAAAAACTGAGGGATTTCACATAAATGCTCATGTTTTAAGAAGAGCAGGGTGCAGATGTAGAGCAGCAGGGAGCTTTTTTTGACAGCTCTTCATTGACGTTTCATTGCTGTTTATATATTTCTTTTAAAGCCAATTTTATACCCAGGCAAAAGCAAGTCTAGACAGATTGTCTAAAAACTTTTATTGGCTAATTAAGATTATACTGCTGGTGTATCACTGCAGGATAGCACGGACTCTGCCTAAGGAATGGCCTTTCTTTCTTGCAGCAGGTGCCTTTTGCCAAGTTTTCTGTTATTCCTCGGTAGGGCTTTTTTCATATCTATTTCAATGTCAAAAGCAAAGCCTCTTGAAGTCTCGTGTTTGGACATCTGAGCCTGAATAAGGGAATCGGAGCACCTTGATTTTTTTCCAGAGCATTGGTGGCTTCTGTTCAAGCTGCTTGGAGCTGCAGCTGCTCTGCACACAGAAACCAGTCCAGCCTTGCAGAGCTGTGTCTCAGTGCTGTGGCCTCAGCATCAGTGGGAGAGGGGAGAGGGTGGCCCTGGGCCAGCAGCCCTGGTGTCCCCCTGCAGTGCCCTGGGGCTGTGTGTGGTCAGAGGCAGAGCCCCCAGAGGGGCTCCTAGGGTGATGCTGTTTGCTGTGAGAGGAGCTCACCCATGCCCTGGGCCAGCTGGGTTATCCAAACCCAGCATTTGTTTGAACTTTGGGATGAGGCAAGTGGCTTTGGACACTTGGGTGTCAAATGTGCTTCTATTTGCAGCTCATAAGAAAGATTTGGGCTGGAAGGGACCTTAAAGCCCATCCAGGGACACCTCCCACTGTCCCAGGCTGCTCCCAGCCCCAATGTCCAGCCTGGCCTTGGGCACTGCCAGAGATCCAGGGGCAGCCAGAGCTGCCCTGGGAACCCTGTGCCAGGGCCTGCTCAAGCTGTGTGATAAGAACAGTGTCCTGCTTACCCCAAGCCAGGATGAATTTGGGCTTGGATATGCCCATCCTGGAATTTTTGCCTCCTAATAATCGCTGTGCCAGTCCATTCCTGATGTTGTCTGTTCTCAGGAAGGCCCAGCTCCTTCAGTACAGCCAGAACTGACCTCAAACCTCCAATTGCTGTAATCCAAGAACTTTTATTTATTAACATCAGGAGGGAAGGCAGGGAGGCAGCCTCACCAAACCACAGCCAGAGTCTGTAGTGCCCAAACTGTTCCTTGGAACAAATATTTCCTTTGGAGAAACCTCTGCAGAAGCTCTGAGGAAGCCCAGCCCCTCTCCAGTTCCTTCACACACAGCTGCCCTGCAGTGCCCCTGCTCTGCAGGATGCACTAAAAAAGCAATTAGCACTTTTGAGGGATTTGCAAAGTTGTCTTGGTCTCGTGCCTCTGGAGGCTCTGGCCAATAATGCTGCTGTGCCTGGGGTTCTTGGATGCAGTGTTTTCCCTCAGACTTTTCCAAGAACAAATGCAAGAGCCAGGGTTTCAGTGCAATCAATCCAGCAAATTACAGCCCTGCTTCCTGAGAACTTCCCATCTCATTAAAAGCACTGTCTCTTTTTAAAGCCTCACTGTGTTCTCTCCCTGCTTCCCTGCCCTTCCTTCCCTGGTGTTAGTGCCTCTGAGATCCTGAGGGAAGGGCAGCAGGAGCTTTGGTGTCTCAAGTTAAAAGTGTGTTTAACTTGAGAACAGACACATCTGGGCCATCTCAATAATTCCCTCAGATTTCCCAGGTGCCCCTGGACCCCTGACAGTGTCCCAGGCCAGGCTGGACACTGGGGCTTGGAGCAGCCTGGGACACTGGAAGGTGTCCCTGCCCATGGCACTCCAGGATTTAGAAAAATATCCCCAAAACCCCGATAAAGCAAAACCCAGTTGCTTGCAGGAATATTTCTGGCTGGCATGGGAAACCTGTAGGCAGCAATTGCCAGCTCCTGCATGGCCTGGCAGCCCCAGGGTGGCACTGACACCTCCCTCCAGAGCCCCAGACCTGGATTTGCCACTTTATTCCTGCTGAGGGGGCAGATCTGGGTGCTGCAGGAGATTCTGTGTCAGTGACCGGGAGCAGAGCGTGTCTCTGAGAAATGTAATGACTGAACCCAATGATTATCATCCTCCTGATGCTTGGTGGAATGTACTTGATTATATTTTATTAATCTCTGATTTCTGAGCATTCCAGGCTCTGCAGTGAGCACAGAGCTGCCTCCACATCCACATACCCAGCTTCTCCCTGGTTTCAGCCCCACGTTGCACATCAGCAGTGAGAAAACATCGTGTTTGCAGTCGCTGTTTGATTTCCTCAGAAATCTCAACAGCCTCCCCAGCATGAAAAGTAAAGCACTTTCTTTTTGTCATTCTTCAGATTCAAGCAGGTCTCAAAGCAAAACCTGTGCAGCTTTGTCAGCTTCAGAAGGCCTTTCTCCGAGCAGAATGCTATTGATTAAACTCTAACGACATCTTTTACTTAGAAAGGAGCCAAGAATCATAAACATCAAAGATAGCAAAGATATAATTTGGATGTCATTAGTGCCTAAGCTGCTTTTCTCTTCAGTAGGTGAATGTGCACAGGTGTATTAGCAGCTGGCTGGGAATGCAGGATTTTGCCTGTATCAACCAATGGGTGGAAATAGCTGGTGCTGGGAGCTGATGTGCAGATCTGTCCTCTGCCCATGCAAGCACTTGTGTCAGGAACTGATCTCAGCCATGAGAAGCTCTCTCCTTCTCTGCTCTAAGCAGCCAATCCATGGATATTGTGTTGCTTGTGATGGCAAATCCATGTGTGAGAAATCCTTCCCAGCTCAGCCCTCGATTCCAGTGCCAACAATGGGCTGAGTCCAGGGGCTGCACAGTGGGGGCTGAACTGTCCGAGGCCAGGGGGCTGCCTGGGGGGGCCCAGCACAGATCTGGGGCTGCCTGGGCACCACCAGGTTTAAATCCCTGCTCTCCCCTGCTGCTGCCCCAGAAGGTCAGGGACTGACTGGCTTAGTGGCACTGGCCACGGGCTTCAGAGTCTCTGTCAGGGATTTGTCTCCAGTCTCTGTTTTAAGCAGGAAGCAGGCAATTATCCAGATTTGCAGCCTCCCTGGCTCTGTGCTCCAGCAGGAATGCCACCTGTGGAAAGCAGTGACGTTATCCCGTGCTCCAGGAGCAGCTCTGCTGGGGGATTTGTGGTGGTTGTGGCTCAGTGCTCCTGCAGGAGACCCTGAAAGGTGTTTGTGTGGCACAGCTGAGGTTCACACATGGTGCAGTTCTCAGTCTGGGTGTGGAAAAAGGACAATATCCTGCTTTTTCCTAGGAATGTTTGTTAGTGAAGGGCAGATGGCTCCCAGTTTTCAGGTGAACAGGTAGGAGCTGTCTGGAGGTGTGCAGTTTGCCATGGTGCACAGTTTCCTTGCGTGCTGGATTACAGGGAAGAGCAGTGCTGAGGAATCAATCGAGCAAAAGCGAGTGACAGCTCCAAATATGCAAAAAAAAGTGATACAAGGAAAACCAAAGATTTGCAGACAGGATCAGAAAAGTGCAAAATTTGAAATATTCAAGGCAAAGTGTATGACAATGACACGATGAGACAAAGAGTCACATTATTTTAACTAAGAGCCAGATTTAGAAGAGCCTGGGAGAAGGTTTTCTGGGGAGCTGAGGCTGCCTAAGTGAGAAAAATGAATTATCCTCTCCATTTCTGCTCTTCCTGATTCAGTGTATGGACTTGAAAATGGCTTCAGAACAAAGATCAGCCCTGTCATTCCATCAGTATGACTTATTGGAAGTGCTGGGCACTGGGGCTGAGAATGGAAAGGCTTCCAGGCTCAATTAATTAGGGGAAGAGCCTGGAGAGTACTTGGCAGAAGGAGCTGCTGGCTGTGGTCTGGGACAGCTCTCAGGCCTGGGAATAACCTCTGGAGTGCATAAAGACACCTCTGTGAGCAAAAGGGGTGCCCTGGCTCTCTGAAAGGAGGGGCTGCACTGGGAAATTGCAGCACTGGCAGCAGGCAGGGAAGGAAGGTGGGCTGTGCACCGAGGGATGCTCAGGGGGAGGGTGGGAGCTCTGCTCCATGGGGCACTGCCAGGCTGGGTGTTTGTGTCCAGGCTCAGCTCTGGGTGTGCCTTGGGAGCTGCCCCTCCGGGCTCTGACTCTGGGGGCTCCGAGGGAGTTATTTGGGAATGGCTCTTACACTCCTGGCGTGGAAATTCAACCCAGTTTGTGCTCCCTGAGGTCCTGGGACATCTCCTCTCCTGTTCAGGGCACTGATCCAGCGCTTGGAGCCATGTGAGAGGCTTCTAATCCTGTTGCAGGAGAATGGGGAAAGTTTTCTGGGTGAGTCTTTAAACATCCTTATCAAGTGTAAATGTCTCATTGCTTTGGCAGCTGATGTTTAAAGGAGAAAATTAATTCTCCTCTAAAAGGGACACACTTGCACTGAGAGGAGCCATTGGATCCTATCCATTTGTTCTCTCAGCTTCCAGCCCCAAATCCAACTTTAGCTTAAAGGTCATCAGTTCAGGTGTTATTCATTGCTCATTTCCACAGTGTTTAGATATTGCTCCATTCTCCTTTGCACTGATGCAAGCACTCGAGGATTCCTGTTTTCTCCAAAGATAAAGCATGGAAATGCACTGGCAGCAAAATAGAACTTGGTCAGGAGGACACAGCAAAAGGAACCAGACCACAGTCTGAAACTGGGGTTGTTCCTGTTCCCTTTGGGATTTCCCCAAAGCCTCGATGGGGAGCCTCTCCTGTTCTGCACCTGAATCTTCTCCGTCCATTGATCCAATTCTTCAGCTTGGACAGGGCTTGGAGCACCCTGGGACAGAAGAAGGTGTCCCTGCCCATGGTGGAGGGCTGGAACTGGCTGAGCATTAAGGTCCCTTCAAACCAACCCCTTCCATGGTTCTGTGACCATTCTGTGTCCATCTGTGCCCCCCCCTCACTGGGAGGAGGATTCCAACATGGAAAATAACCTGAAGGTGGGATTCTTATTGCTATTTAATGACTTTATCTTTCACTATGTGGTCAGCCCTGGTTTGACTATTGCAGGGGCACTGGGATAAAGCCAAATTACCCAAACAGGACCCTGCTGGTGGAGATGGGGGTGAGTCCTGCTGGGCTGCCTGGGGCTGTCAGGGTGGCTGTGCATGTCTTGGCACACCATTCATAAAAATGTTACTTAAGAAGATGAGGAATGGGAAGATTGCTGCAATTAGTGGTGCTTCTCTCCTGCTTTGCTGTGTATGGAGAGGAGCTGTGCTGTGAGGTGGGATGGAATTACTCAGCACTGGACAAACCCCAAGGCTGCTTCTGGAGATGTGTAATCCTCCCCAGGGACACCAGTGTGTTGAGAGAGCACATTGCAGTGAAACTTGATTACAGACAGCAGCTCAGGATTTCTGATAAAATCATTAATCTCGTTTTTGTCTAATTTTTCTATTCTTCATTCACCATTACAGCCATCCCACATTACTTTCAGGCTGGTGTGAAGGCTGATTAAATTGCAAAGCAGACTTTTAAATGAAAGGATCCATATCTAGCTACACTCGTTATCAGCTCCAAGAAATTAAATCTGCCCTCAATGATTTACTCTAAACCAAATCAAATAGGCATTGGGAAGACAAAGGGCATGGTGGCCGTGCAGCTGCAGATGAAAGGGAGCCAGTCAAAGCCCAGGCCTGCCAGCACAGCCCCAGCTCTCCCTGCAGCACCTCCAGCTCTGACAGGGAGCCTGTGCCTGTGAATCCTCGTGTGGATGTTGTGCAGCAAAGTTTCTCTGAGAGCAGAGAGTGTTATTTTCCTGGGAGCTTTTCTTGCTGCCTGTTACATAAGGTGCTCTAACACTTACGTGAGCTGTACAGATTGCTGTTCCCCTCTGCAGGTTGGTGTAGGCACGATTCCCTCGAGGATGGGATTAAAAAAAGCTCTGGCAGCTCACCTTTGCTGTGGCTGAGCCCACCAGAGGAGCCCCTGGATGGGCTGGGGTGCAAAGGCAGCAGTGACACAGCCCTGCCCTGGCTGTGCCTCAGTGTCCTGGGTGCTCTCAGGAGCACAGAGCTCTCTGTCTCCATGAATTTATTTCCACTGATGTGTGTATATCTATAGCATGTGAGGTATCCCTAACACCAGCACCTGGACAGCCTGCTCTGGTGGAGGTGTCCCTGCCCATGGCACAGGGTGGCACTGGGTGATCTTGAGGTCTCTTCCAACCCAAACCATCCAGTGATCTTCAGCTTGACCCCTGCTCATCAATGCTCCCTGTACTTCATGGATTAATGGCATTACTGTACCTGGTTTCTGTCCCAGCAGGGATGCAGGGACCGTGGTTATTGTCCCTGCAGGTGGCAGGGGGTGGCAGGGAGGGACAGGCACATCCTGTGCCACGTCTGGTCCCTGTCACACTTGCCCTTTGGAAGAAGGATGGCAGAGGAGGGGAGTGGTCACTGCTGTGACCCTGCACTTGCATTTGTGAACACCCCAAACACAAAGCTTTTCTGTGGGAATAATCAGCATCACTCAAGTTGGAAAAGCCCACCCAGCAATTAACCCGTGTCCCCGAGTGCCACATCCCCCTGTGGCTGTTAAATCCCTGCAGGGAAGGGAACTCCCCCTGTCCTGGGCAGCCCAGGGAGGAGCTGTGTGTTGCTCTGCTGCCAAAACCCATTCCCTGGGTTTAGGAAATCCTTAGGAACCAGCTGCTGAGTCAGGATGTGTGTGACAGCAGGAATGTGCTGTTGCTGTGTCAGGATGATGGCCCCATGCACCCTGCTGGCTCAGCCTGGGCCTGGCAGGCTGCCGGGAACAGATCTTACTCTCATGTTTTAAATAATAACCTAAAATGTTTTTTTTAAAAAGGGCAACTCCCCTGACTTCTACTTCATTCTGTGTGAAATGACGAGGTAGGTGTTGTTCAGAACGTCCCTGGGCTTGCTCCAGGCCCCGGGGACAGACCCTGTGTGGTCACACAGGGCTTGGTTCAGCCCAGAGCTTTGCCCGTGGGTTCTGCACAATGTCCCGGGGCTGACCGGGGTCAGAAGTTGTCAGTGAAGTTTTCCACCCAGTGTTTGAACCTCCTTGAGGACAACACGAGAGCAGTGTACATTTGCTGCAGGTTTTGGCTTCTGAATGTTCTTGGGCAACAGCCCTGAGGTGTCCTGAGCAGGCCAGGTCTGGTTGTTAGCTGGACATTGGACACGAGCTGTGCTCAGACCCAGCCCCGCTGTGCACGTCCCTGCCCTGTCGGATGTGCTGCTCCTGGCCTTGCATCCCAGGACCCGCCCACATGGCTGCTTAACTAACAGTTTATTTTGGGATTTAAGTGTCAGCTAGCCCTAATTCACACCTTTATAAAAAGTACATCATTTCCCCCCCCAAGTTCATTTTTCAGGCAAAAATGACGTGAATGTGGAGCTTCATCTCATCTCAGTGTGTGTTGATGGGAAAAGTTCAGCTTTGCTCTGGCTGATCTGGAATTTTATATGAGCCTGATGGAAAAGTCAAGGCAGGAGATTTATAGGCTTTTTACAGGAAAGAAAAGGTGGGACTTGTTCTGAAAACCTTTCATGGCTGAGACAGTCAGAGACAGTCACGTCACCTCTGGTGCCCGGTTTGTCACGATGGGCTCTGGCTGTGGAGCAGAGCCAGCCAGATCAGCTGCACTGGCTGAGCCCAGAATTCACTTTCATTTCATTGTTGGTTGGGTTTATTAACTTCCAGTTTTTGAGTCAAAGAAAAATACACTAAGTTGTTTTCTGGCACAAGAACTTTCAGACTCATAGTTTAATTGTGCTCTGGGTTTGTGCAGTCTTCAGAAAAGCCATTCAAGGGCAGTCCTGAATTCTCTCCTTGCATGAGTGATCCACAAGACAAGTTCCTTTCCAGTTCCTTGCTTTTCTGGTTTTTTTCTTTTCATAAGATTTATGAAGATTTTGAATTAGTAGAGGAAAAAGAAGGGTAGAGGGTGCTTTGGCACATGTACAGTCACTGATGGACAAAGACAGCTCTGCCATAACAACATCCAATTATGATTTGAATAAAGAAAAAGTAATTAAAACCACACAATTCTAAAACTTTATTTTCACATATGCCTGAAAACTTGTGAACACCTCCTGGAGCCAAACTGGCAACAAGCATGGCAGTGCAGAGAGATCTGAGGAGGGCTCCTGGGAGACGTGGAGCTCGTCAGCCCAAACCCATCAAGCGTTTCAGCACTGAGCAGCGCCGTGAGCTGTGGGGCCTCTGGGGCTTGGGGCTGCTGGTACTGCCACCTCCCTCTGTAAGGGGCCACCTGTGCCCAGCAGCAGCCAGGGTGGGCCCCAGGCAGGACATGCTCTGTGCTTACTGCCTGTGGCACTTCCCATGCAAACACACCAAATATCAAAATTAGGGTGTAATTACCTTCGTCGTCACCTTGAGCTCCCATAACATTTCCCATCACAAGGGCCTTTTTTCCTCCACATCAGGGGCAAAAAAAAAAAAAAAATCCACTCCCTGCTGCACCCTCCTGCCCTCAGCACTGCCCTGGGGCCAGGCTGCTGCTAGAAACAGCTGCTTGAGCTGCCACCTGCACATGGGGAAAAAACATTGGCATTTTTTAGGTACAGGTGTACCTGAGGAGTGTGTATGGCTGGGGGTTCAGGGAAATTTGATGTGTTGGGAAAAGACCTCTGGGCACAGATTTTTATACCAGTATTTGAAATACGAAATGCAAACCATTCAGCTCTTACCTGTGTTCCTTAATGTGTAATTGTTATTTATTCTATACATATATAGATGTATAACTTCATAGCTTTACATAATCTTCCTCTGGCTGGTGTTAATTGAATCAGTCATGCTTTTGGAATGCTAAAAAGATTTGCCTATGGGAATTTCTCTTTAGTTGTGAGTCAACAGTCAGTTCTCAGGATTTTGTTTTAGTCAGAGATTCTTTATTAGAATAAACAAGATTACTGGCAGGGGAAATGTTTTCTCTGTTGGTATTAAAAGGAAGGATGGGGGGTGCCAAGGTGAGGGAATGGAGATAAACAGGGATGGATTAAATGTGCAGCACAGTGATGGGGTACACGTTTCTTTGGCAAGCAGGGCCTTCTGCCATGTTTGTTTCTGGATGGTTTTATCCCCTTTGGCTGCTCTCCTCCCAGGCAGCAGTGCTGGGTGATGGCAGATGACACTTTTCTTCTGTTCTCCCCAGTCTCTGACTCTGCTCACCTGTGTTTTGGTGTCTGGTGCCGTTTTTGCACCTGCAGTGATGGAAACCATTTATTTTCACAGCCTCAGGATTTGCAGCAGGTCGGGATAGATGCAGCATAGCAGGTTTTAAGCTCTTCAGTAATTTCTTTATTAAGATTAATTTTGCTGTTGTGTTTTACATCTCCAGTTGCATGGCCAGGTTTTAGGGTTTGGTTTGCTTGAGAACATCTTTTTCCTTAATGCCTACATAAACATAAGCTTCAAAATGTCCCTGGGCTCATGAGCTGAGTGTCAGTAACTGGGACAGAGCAGAGTGTTGGGAGGCAGGAGGGAGCTCCTTGGTCGTCATTCCCATCTTGTGTTTGTGACTCCAGGCTTTATCTCCTGGGACATTTTAGTCTCAGCCGTGCTCTGGGACAGTGTGGACAGTGAAAGAAAGGGACAGACGCCCGGAGCAGGGTTTGGGGACACCCCACGGCGCACCCCTGGGGACGGGACCTTCTCTCGTTGTCACTGTCACAACCTGGACAGGTAGAGGAACCACACGAAGGCCAGTCTCAGGTACTGATGGCTCCTTAATGGTTTCTCCGGAGGCTTTTGTATGTTAGTTCACAAAAGTGAGTTAAATGGCATAAGGTGATTGGTCCTCTGGCCATCCACCCATTGAGGGGATTGGCCAAACTCTAAGACATCCATTCTCAAATATTTTGCTAGTTAGAGCCATAAGAATGCTGCAAAACAATCTGCAGGTGCCAGTGTTTACATAATGGTAACTTTGTTTTAGACAGCTTGCAGGGGAAAGACAGAGCTCTCACAAAATGCTGGCGACCCGAAGGAATTCCCTGCTGCAGCTTTTTCAGCATCCATAGGTGGTGTTGTTTCCGGCAGCTCCTGTTCTGCAGGAGGGCCCAGGGCTGCTGCAGCCCCGCTTCTCTCCATCCCAAAGCAGTGATTTCCTGAGGCTGGCAGGGAGCTGGGCTCACCTTCCCAGCTGCAGGGTTTGGTTTGTTCAGACAAGGCCATGCTGAGCTGCTGTGCCGGGCTGCCGAGGGGCACAGCGGGATGCATGGCTGCGGCAGGCTCCGGAGCTGCAGGGGAGGGCTCGGTGCCAGGCTGATCCCTCGCTTGCAGCTGGAACATCTGCCAGCCGTGCCCAGCTCCCTGCAGGGCTGCAGGGTCCCACCTGCCTGGCCTCTGCAGGGCCAGCTCTGCAGGGCCAGCTGTGGCCCCAGGCTGGCCTCGGCTGTGCCCCTCCAGCAGGATGGGCGCCCGCCCTGTGGGAACAGGGCTGGGACAAAATGCAGCTGTGGAAATGCCTGACCGGCTAAGAGTGTTCTGGGACTGCCAGCAGGGCTGTGTATGCAGCTTTTGTAGCTTTTTAGATCAGATGTGATTCGGCCAAATAACCCAAGGGGGTTTATTTATGAGCTGCTGACTTCAGGCCTGGGCAGTGGCTGTGTGCAGGTGAGGCTGCTGCCAAATCCCAGGGAAAGGAAAGGGACACAGCCACAAAGGAAAGCAAGAGGTCTGGCATGTGGCAGGGTTAATTCAGGACAATTAAAGGGTAACAGAATAATAGGAAAAAGGCTTGAAATTACTCTGATGCATCTGCCATCCTATCTCCCTGTGTTGGGTTCTTCTGCTGAGCTGATGAACACTGACAGGGAGAGAGGGAGACGCTCCATCTCCTCCTCCCGGGGGCCAGCACTGGCTGACCCTGGAGACTGAAGTTCCCCGGTGCCATCTGAGTGTGGAGCAGGGAGATTTATGCCTTGGTATGAAATAATCAGAGTCCTTTGCGTTGCTGGGCCCTTCTGTTGGAAAAGGAACGGATCTGTGAGTTTGCCTGGCGAATTGGACAAGTCTGGGACATTCGTTCCAATTTGATTTTTATAGCTCTGGAGGGACACAATAACCAAGCAAACCATAGACATTTCCATTTATGTTCTCCAAAAATAGTGGAAGGCAGTGTGTGCTGCTGTACTGGAAGGATTATGTAGGTCAGCCTGGTTCTGGACCTGTTATTAAAAGTGACACTGCCAAAGAAAAATCAACAGAAAACACAAGAAGCTTTGAGTAGTAATGTCACAGGTACCCACTTGGTGTCTCATCCCAAAAGATTCCTGAGGCACTGCTCAGCACTGTGCTTTCCTCACCTCTCCTCCAGACTCTCCACCAAATGATGGTGGTAAAAATCCCAACTGCCATTCCCCTGAAACAAACAGATGTGTAAAAGTAGCCTAAAAATGGATAACTGCCATAATGCTGGTAATTTACGGGAAATTCAGAGTGATTTTTGTAAATTATCTTTCATTTTCCTCGATGGTTGGGCTTGGAAGACCTCTGCAGCCTTTGGAAAATGTTCTGCCTTTTCTGAAACCAATCAAGAAATGGGAGACGTGATTGAGCTGTGAGAGGCCCTGGTCCCCTCGGAGCAGGGACAGGCTGGGATCCGCAGTCCTGGGAGATGGGGCCGGGGCAGGGCAGCTCCACCAGGAGAGGATGGAGCTGCTGGATGGAAAAGGAGCTGAGAACGTGATTGGAACAGTAAAGGAGCTGTCAGAAAATCCTGGGGGTTTCACTGCAGCACGTTCTGAGCCCCCTGAGTGCTGCCATCCCACACTGCCCCTGGGCTCTCCGCAGAGCGTGCTCCTGTAGGGGGAAACTCCATCCTGTCCTTGGAACGCTGGGGTTTGGGCTCTGGGGAGCTGCTGCTGCTGCCTCGGGTGGATTTGGAGACAGGAATATGTCTGGAACTGAATTTCAAATGCAAATACCAAGGGGATTTAACACAGTCAGAGGAAGTTCAACCCTTCTGGGGAGCAAACTGCTTCTGTTGGTTCCCATTCGCTGCTAACGCCAGGTCTGGGCTTCTGGAAAGCCACAGCCACAGCCTCCTTGATATTTGTAATTTCAGACCACTTCTGGATGATTTGCTGTTGTTTGGGGTTTTTTCCAACGTGACAGATGCTCCAGCTGCAATCAGGCAGCACTTCCAGAAGGCAGGAATGTAGATCTTTAATGAAGCAACAGAAAAGCCTGTTTTCTGTTGGGCACGATCAGATTATTTTCCTTTTGGGGAATGTGATGTTGGGACAACTACAGTGAATTCCCAATAAACAGCTTTTGTGTTAATGAACAGATTAAATCCGTTTGGATTTACCACATTTGAAAGCTGCCTGTGGCCTCATCATCCTTCGTCCTGATTATTGTGTCTCACTTTTTATTTGGGTGTTGGAAAAGCAGTTCTTGGGGTGGATGAAAACTTCCATCAAGTGGCAGTTTGTGAAATGCCATCTCTTCTGTGAGCCCTGAGTGTGGCTCTGTGGCAGCTGGTCAGGCCTGCTTGTCCTTGCTGCCTGCAGAGCTTGGAAACTCTCTCTCAAGGACTACCCCATCCATTTACAGGCCCCTGATTCTGAACTTTTCAAAGTTTTACCCTGTGTCATCGTTATGCAGCAGGACTTTAGGGAGAGGTTCCTAACGAGCCCCGGGCTCCTGTGGAGTGGTGTAAGCCTTTTATCGGTGTAAGCTTTTTATTGGTGTAAGGCTTTTATTGGTGTAAAGCTTTTATGTGCCTGCTGGGGCTGTAAAGCTCCAGTGCTGACGCTGCTGCTCCATGAGCCGGGGGTGGTCCTGGTGTCCTGGGGGTGCTGAGGGCACGGGGTGACTCCTGGAGGGCACCCAGGATGCAAACCCCAACTGACTGACCTTGTAGGGTGACTGGCAATTGTAAAATGTATAATGAAAGTAACGACTGCCCCAATGTTTGCAATTTGCAGCCTGACATGGCCTGACCCTGAGCAGGGTGTGATGGAGCCTCCTCTGTGGCCTGAGAGCTGCTCCTGGCACTGTCCCCTCGGGGAGCAGCAGTGACCCTCACTGCCCCCACTGACCACAGCTCCCAAATCTGGACTGTGCAGCAGCTGCAGCAACCAGAGCTGCGCTCCTGTAATCTCCAAAACCTTCCCTAACAATTATTATCTCTGGTGGAGACAGCTTCCATCAGGACAACTCAGCAGCTGTCTGAAAAAGTGAGAGGGTGAAGGGATCGATCATGGCCTTGATCAGGAATGTTCTCTCCTCATGTTTTCCGTGTCTGACAGACTTCTCCACCAGCTGGCTGATGTGAAGGTGTCTTCTGGAAAATGGGGCTTGTATGGAACCACAGAATCAATAAAGGTGGGACAAGGCCTTTGAGACCATCAGGTCCAGCCTTGGGCTGAGCTCTGCTGTGCCACCAAACCATGTCACAGATGATCTCCCACTGGTGCTGCTCTGTGGCCTCAGTCCCAGCCCCAGGGCTGACTTTGAGGAATCAGGAAGTTTTGAGCTGTAATTCAGTGATTTATAAGGGGATAATGAGGAGCACAGTTGGTGTCCTGAGCTCTCCAGGGAGCAGGAGCCTCTGCTCTGGGTCAGCACCAGCTCCAGGTGGTGCCATGGGACCATCCAGCCCCCCTTCCCCTGCCCCACTGCAGAGATTTAATTATTGTTGCACACATCCACAGCTTAATGAGCCTAATTCTGGGCACTTCCTGTTCCTTTCTCCATAATGTGGGGTTTTTTTTCCAGATTTCTCTCTCCTGATTTCATGTTGTTCATCCTAATTTACCATGGAAACAGGAGGTGCCTGAATTGTATTTCCAGCACATCTTCTGTCCAGACAGGGTTTGAACTGGCTGCATCAACCACCACTTTTAAGATGATTGGAGAACCTCAATACAAAATTATGGGTATTTTGCTATTTAAGTTTGAGTTCTGTTTCTGTCAAATAAAGGATGAAAAAGCCAGAGAGAAAATTTGTCTGCAGAAAATACACTGCAGCCAAGATGAAATCCTCCCATGAAATAAGGAGGCACAAGTGGCCATCCACAGTAAAATCTCCAGGAATTTAACCCATCAAAGCATTCCAGGAGCACGGGGCTGACTCCTGGGAGTCATTTCCAGCTGTTAGCAGAAGGGTAATTTCACTTTAGCTCCTATTCCAGCTGGCAGGCAGAAATCCAGATACAGCCACTAGGATTTGGAAGCTACTGCCACCAAGTTCAACCTTTTCACCTTTGACAATCTCATGATAAATTGAAAGTGATTCAGGACTGCTCAGGCACTGAGCTGGTCTGGAGCCTGAGCGCTGCACTAGGTGGGGATTTTGCTTTTTACTTATTCTAATGAATTTATCATTTTTTAAAGAAGCCTTTACATTTTTTCCCAAGGAAATTATTTCTGCTGGGTGCAGAAATGTGGCAAACACTGTGTAGCAGTGAGTTCTGACTTGACAACAGGGAGCAACCCCTGGCAGGAGGAATTACCCTTCCATCCTTGCATTTCCCCAGGAACAGGAATGGCTTTGTGAGCTCTGAGCTCTCCCTTGTGCACCCAGCTTTGCTTCCACCCAGCAGCCAGCACTTCCAGAAGCTCCTCCACCGGGGTAGAGCAGAGAGCACAGAGGGAGGTGGCAGGGGTTTCATGCAGCTCCTCCGGGAGATTTGCAGGATTCAGGGGTGGTTTTGTTGGGCATCCATCCCAGGGAGCTCAGGAACTGCTTTCTGGAGCTGCTTAGAACAGGCAGGCAGCAGAGAGCTCTGTGTGAGGGCTCCTTTGTGTGAGGGGAGCACGGGGGGATGGCTCTGGGTGCTATTATTTGGGAATTTCGGTTCCCAGTCGCTGCTCCCCCAGCAGAGCCAGTCCCTGGGCAACCCCAGGGAGCCCAGGACTCCTTAAAGCACGAAGGGGATGGAGGGAGCCTCGTTCTGCTGCAGTCTGCAGCAGCACTCCACTGCATCCAGCTTGGTCCTGGGAGAATTCTCTGGGCAATGCTCTTGGAGAAGGCAGCTCTCCTTTGCCAAGGATTTGGGAGTTGTTGGGAGGAATGGTATAAAAAGCAGCAAATGAAGCAGGAGATCCTAATGAGACATAATCTGTCTCAGAAAGTATTGATCAGGACGTGGTTTTGCCTGGCCAGTTTCAGAGCAGAGTTATAGCCCCAGGCAAGTCTTGTTTGTGCATTTGTGCCCCTGGACGTTGCTCTCTCCCTCAGTTTGTCTTTTTTCTTCTCTCAGTTTAGTTTTTCCCACCTACTTTCGTTTTTCCTCTCTGGTTTAGCTTTTTTCTCTAGTTATTTTTTCCTCTCTGGTTTAGTTTTTCCTCTCGAGTTTAGTTTCTTCCCCTACCCAGTCTTAGTAGAAATTTCAAGCTGTTCTGAGTGTCTGCTTGGAACACCAGTGCATCAGTGAATCAATCTGCTGCTCTGAGGCAGACACTGCATCCCCCTGCCTTGGAACTCTGGTTCTGTGAGTGAATCTCAGACCCCTTGTGAAGGCAGAGCTGATTTAGGGAACTTGTTGAGCCCCCAGAGCAGCGTGAGGGGTTTGCTCAGGGCAGGCACAGCTCAGCAGTGGCTGCTGCTGGCTGGGCACCTGCAGGCAGTGGGATGTGGGGCTGTGCTAGAACAGATGTTCTCGTTCTGTTCCTCCCACTTCTGAATTCATCCTTGGTTTTGTTCCTGCATCTTCTCTTTGGCCTTGTACCAAAATAGTCCCTGAGATCTGTGAGGATTCAGCTCCGAGCGCCCCGTCCCCAGCTGCCCCCAGGGTTCTGTTCCCCTTCTCCCCAGTCACTGTTTGCCCCACAGTTATTTATTTGGTGTGGAAAGGACATTTCCCTTGGGCTGGAGTTCTGTGCTTGCTCTGGGATGTGCTCTGTGAGGAGATGATGTAACCTGCACTGTCTCTGCACCTGCCTTTAGACATTTAATGTGCAAGTGCAGCTCTCTGCTCTGTTTTAGGTGTTAGTGATGCCTTCAGCTGTGGCAGGGGAAACACAGAACAGTGAACTCCATGCTTTGGTAGGTAAAAAGTGTTTCCATTTCTCTTTCAACCATTGGTGAAATGCTTTTATTTCTTTTTAAAAAAGAATCCCTTCCTTTTCTCACGCTGTAACTCAGATTGCAGCAAACTGTGCATCTCTAAGTTGGTGTGTTGGCTGGCTGCTCAATTAGTAGGAATGTTCCGTGTTAGTAATTAACGAGGATCTACCAAAAAAAGAGATGTCTCCTTGGCAGTGTAACTTTTCCAGAGAAAAATAAAAAATATTGCATGGAAGGCTGAGGGAACTGCTCCAATTTGCTTCCAAGATCTGTAAATTAGGCAGAGGATTTACATGTTCTGCTGTTTCAGCTGAAATTCGCCTCCTCCATCAGATTATTTTAGCATTTTGTGGATGGTACTAATTAAAATTTATTATCAAAGTAACTTTAGATTTAATAGGATTCTTTCCCAGTGTAACAGGAATCAAGTTTACATTTAAAATCTTTACTGAGACACTCGGAGGGAGCAGGGCTCCTCCATGGCTAACCCTCAGGTTTCAAAGCCATCTTTGAAAGCCCAGAAAACCAGGATTCTCTGTGCATGGTGGGATGTGCTGTCCTTTGGGAATGCCGGGGTGCTGAAAACAGTCCTGCCCCAGTGCCTCCCCCACACATCCATCCCCTGGTGGGTCTGGGATAGCCCTGGGGCTCCAGGGGACAGCAGCTTCCAGCCTGGATTTGGGGTGGGTGGGAATTCCCCTCCCAGCAGCACTGCACTGCAAACCAGCAGCTCGGTGGTGTTTTCCAGGGATTTTAATAAATGCCTGGGTTTCACTGCAGCAGCTGCTGCTGGAAGGTTTTGTGTTGTCCATTGTGTGTCCCAAGGACTCTCCTTGGAGAGAAACCAGCAGCTTGGTGGGGCTTTTTTATATTTTTTGTGTTCCCAGAACAGAGGAGTTTTGGGATCTTCCTTCCCCTGTGCCGTGGGATTCTTTCCCCCACCTGGGAGAGCTCCTTCCCTGCTCCCTGCCTTTGGGAAGGGGCATTTTCCCAGATCCTGATCTGACCCTGGCCTGCTGCTGCCTTCCTTCAGTGCTCTTTTATCCTGAGCCTTGCTTCTCCCCAGGTTTCACTTCACATCCCATCTCCACACAATCACCACCTGGCCTCGAACTTCCCCGTTTCCAGCAGCAGCTCCTTTATTAATATTTGAAGCGTCTGGTTCTCGCTTGTTATCAGCAATATCCCAGGAGATGGCAAGAGAGACTGTGTAGGAGGGCGCTTTAAAAGCTTATCTTTAAAGCCACGATGTTTTATGATTTAAAATTTAAATATGGATTAACAAATGGAGAGCTGACACTGTCTGGGGAATCAAGATGGGAGAGAGGGAGAAGAGCATGACTCAACAAATTGCTTTATCACCACAAAGTGAAGCTATCGGGGCAGATGTGCAGGGACTGCTCCAAAGCTTTGACAATCAGCTCTTGCCTCAGCAGCTGTGCAGTCCACTTAATTAAAAACATTTATTTCCCCAAAATAAGAAGCATGCAGAACAAATGAAAGCAAGTGCATTAAACAAGACTCACTGGAATTTTGTGGATATTCTTCTTTTATCCTTTATTTTAATGCAGGGAACATAGCTTTGCTCTGAGAGAGGCATCCAGAAGGGCAAAAAGTCAACTTCATGGCTTGTAAATAGAGGTGCTTTTTCAGGAGAGTTCCCCTGTGGATGCAGGGTCTGTTCCATGCCCGGAGTGTGCTGGACACGGCTCTGTGGGGTGAAACAGGGACATATCCAGGGCAGGGAATGGAGCTGGGAAGGGGCTGGAGCCCCAGGAGGGGCTGAGGGAGCTGGGAAAGGGGCTCAGCCTGGAGCAAAGGAGGCTCAGGGGGGACCTTGTGGCTCTGCACAGCTCCCTGACAGGAGGGGGCAGCCAGGGGGGGTCGGGCTCTGCTGCCAGGGAACAGGGACAGGAGGAGAGGGAACAGCCTCAGGCTGGGCCAGGGAAACTCAGGGTGGATTTTGGGGACAATTTCTCTGTGGAAAGGGTGGTCAGGCACTGGAAGGGGCGGCAGTGCAGACCCCATCCCTGGGGACATTTAGAAGCCCTATGGATGTGGCACTTGGGGACACGGGGCAGTGGTGGCCTTGGCAGGGCTGGGGGAGTGGGTGGATTCTGATCTGAGAGGGCTTTTCCAGCCCAAACCATTCCATGATTCTGTGAGCTGACAGAGTTCCCAACCAGGCACGGTTTGCCAGAGCTCTGTGGGTGTCACAACCCCACATCTGAGCCCTGGAATGAACTGCTCTGTGTGTGAGCTCTGAGAGAGAGAATTTTACATCGAAAATTCCACGTTTTCTGTTAAAGTAGAGGTTGTAGCAAAGCAGCTCCTCCGCAGTGCAAGTTCCCTGAGTAGGTAGACGTGGAATGCCAGAGAGGAATTTAATCAGTGGTGGTTGAGCTGTCTCTTCACTCACTGTTTTGGAATCAATCTAATCAAATTCTTTCAATATGCCGTAATACTGGGAGAAATGATTAACACAAACCTTGGAAACGGAGACCAAGCTTTGAAATTAATTTCAAATATTAAAAGTGTTAATCAAAGTGTTAATTTCCCCCACTCACATTGCAGTAGTTTTTGCAAAGTAAAGATAACTTTGGTCATCTTTTCTGACCACAAAATGAATTAAAGATAAAGGAAGTGGAGGTCTTATGTGAAATAACAGTTAACATCTGTTTTCTTAGAAGTTACACTGATTTAATTACTTTTCATTTATGTAACACTCAGAACATCATTTAAATTCCTCCACACAAGTCAGACTCTTTTTAAGAGAAAATGTGTTGGCCCTTATCACTCATTCCAGATTGAAAGAGCTGCAGCTTCCAAGGCCAGTCCCGGTGGGATGAGGCCCTGGGAGCAGCAGAGTCTGGCAGGGAGATTTGAGAGGGGGAGCCCCATCCTGCAGCCCAGGGATTTACAAAGCAGCCACAAGCTCCTCTGCATTGCCATCAGCTGCACGTGGAGGTTGGCAGCTCTGGAGGGGAGCTCCTTGTCTCCTCGATTCCCATGGGATAGGATCAATGCTGTGGGATGGTGGCTGCAGCTGCAGAAGCCTGGAGGGGGGACAGGGAGAAATCTGATCTGCAAATAATGGAAGGAAATTTAATTTAGTGTAGACTAAGATGAGGAGTGCCCCACAGTAAGGGAAAGGGGTGCATTCAGCATATTAATTCTTCCTTATCCTTTTTTTGGCCTTTCTCTTTGGTCGTCTGAATCCCAGATTTTCTGGTGCTGCCTTGCCCTGTAAAGATTCTGGGAAAAAAAGTAGTGATAAAACTTCTTTGTGGCATAAAGATTGTTTAAAGATTGATTGATTGATTGATTGATTGATTGATTGATTGATTGGCGGCTGTGACCTCATTTCTGATGCATTAATATTTTGACTCTCTGAAGTTCTTGCTGCAAAGTGAATTTCCTTGGGTTTGTTCTTGGTGTAGCACAGTGCAGCTTCTCCTACACTGCCACAGGTCTGGATGCCCAGTTCAAAAACTCAGGACTGCAGCATCAAGGAAAAGGGAGGCTTTAAAGGCTGAGGATGTTTTTGGAAGCTTTGAGGGAGGTGTAGGCTTTCCTGGAGGGATGACTCCTGCAGCAATCTCCATTCAGTTAAACACTCTGGGCACTCTGAATATTGCCAAATATTTCATAGGTCTCTCAAGTCCAGCATGAAATTAAGAGAATCACTCTGTCTTTAATGGGCTGTTTGTTGAAAAGGCTCTTTGGAAAGCAGTCAGTGAAGAGCTTTGTGCCGAGATCACCCAGGAATATCCACATTTCCCGGGGTTCCTGGGAGAAGTGAACACACGTGGCCAGGGAATGGGGCTGGGAGGGACCCAGTTCCATCCCTGCTCTGGCCAGGGACACTTGCACTGGACCAGGCTGCTCCAAGCCCTGTCCGGCCTGGCCTGGGGTGTGACTGAGGGTTCCCTGGTCGAGGTCCCTCTCTCAGGCCCTGTCCCCAGAGCCCTCAGCTGAGTGTTGGTGTCTGACTGGGATCTACCGTGGTCATTTTCCATGAGATAAGGCCCTGCTGGGGTGGATCCTGGACTGCCTTCCCGGAGCTTGCTCCTAACTCCTGTGCCTTTTACAGCCTCCTGTGGCAGAGCTGCATTAAGTGGAGTGGCTCATGCCCAGGCTGTGCAGGGGGTGGGCTTTGCCAGGCTGCAGGAGTGGTTTTATTGAACTATATTGCATTTTTAGTACTCATTTGAGAGAGGGTCATTAAGGCTTGGTTGAGTACATTAAGAACATTACTCCAGTGTGAAGGAGATGGGGATTATGAGAACCACAAGATAAGGCCAAGGAATTATAGAGTTCTGTTTCTATTTTCTGTTTCCCTGTCCAAGGGCTGGGGACAGAACCTATTTCAGTAATTCCCAGCTTTGCTGAATGTGCCCATTTGGAGTCCCAGAAGAACAGTGGTCACTGTACGAGCTCCCAGCAATGACCTTGGGCGTGAATCTGGAGACAAAATGTGCTGCAGCAAGGGAGGACTGATCTGAGACCCAGGTGGGACCTAACAAGCTGGTTTGGTGTCTCAGTCATCCCTGCTGGCACCTGCACATCTGACCCAGGCACTGCTCGGAGGGATGGGGACCAGTGTGTGTCTGGTTATGGAAGTTTACTCTGGGATTCAGCTCCTCAACCCTATTTTGACCCTTGCTTTGTGGACCTTGTTCCATGTCCCTGATCTGTTGCAGAGCTTTTGTAAGCCTGGCACCGGGCTCATGAAAGAATTTTGTCATGCTGGTCTCTTCTTGGGTGGAAAAACCAGGAAACGTATTTCCTTCTAAAATTTTATATCAAAGACTGCTTCTCCTCCCTCCCTTCCCACTGGGATGTCTCGTGGTGTCCTTGCTGCTCTCTGGATTTGTCACTCTTTGAAGAAGTGACAAGTCCTTGCTTGCCCTAGCAGACACATCAGAGCCAGAGCAGTGCCATTATCTGGGAGCAGGCTGAAATGCCGTGTTACTGCTCCGAGAAAAAATAGATTGGGGGTATGAGAACACTCCAAAGCCCAGTTACAAAAGCTTCATCATTAGAGATCATTTTGTGCCTGCAGTTTATTATGATTCATTACCCAGAGGTGGCACCGTTGTTGCAGGGGGTGAAATATCCCTGCAGGAGCCGCCCAGCACGGAGCAGCTCCCACCGCCAGAGCCGGCTCTGGGTCCGTGTGTGGAGCAGGCAGGAATCTGCTTCCTGCAAGGAGCCAGAGCAGCTCCGGGGCTTGTCTGGAGCAGCCTGGCACCTGGGGAAGCAAGGACTGGAGCTGAGGGGTGAGCCTGGCTGCCCCTGCCCCCCAGGGGTGGCACACAGTGACCTGCAGGGCTCCATGGACAGGACAGGGCTGGGGTTGAGCCGCAGCTGGACAGACTCAGCATTGGCTGAGGGTGCCTGGAGCGTGTCCAGGGCAGGGAACGGAGCTGGGAAGGGGCTGAGGAACTCCTGGGGGAGCTGGGAAAGGGCCTGGAGTAAAGGAGGCTCAGGGGGGACCTTGTGGCTCTGCACAGCTCCCTGGCAGGAGGGGACAGCCGGGGGGGGTCGGGCTCTGCTGCCAGGGAACAGGGACAGGAGGAGAGGGAACGGCCTCAGGCTGGGCCAGGGGAGGCTCAGCTTGGACAGCAGCAGGAATTTCCCCATGGAAAGGGCTGTCCAGCCCTGGCACAGCTGCCTGGGGCAGGCGTGGAATCCCCATCCCTGGAGGGATTAAAAGGCTCTGTGGATGTGGCACCCTGGGACACGGGGCAGTGGTGGCCTTGGCAGTGCTGGGGGAATGGTTGGACTCGATGCCTTTAAAGATATTTTCCAACAATTCTGTGATTCTGCCTTAATCCTAGCACTTATTTACAGAAAAACAGGGAATGTTTTCCCCGTTTGTTTCTTCCTTTGTTGATTCCCTGAAATCCAGCCTGTTTCACACTGATCCCATGTCATTTCAGGACCAGCCTCTCCGGGGTTCTCACTCCCGGGGCTGGGACACCAGGAGCCGCTGGTGGTGCTGCAGGAACCTGTTTGTCACCCCGGTGCTGGGCTGGGCACGGGCTCCTCCAGCCTGTTCGCAGGGCATCAGCAGGGGCTGCCTCCCGTGCTTCTCCTCCGGAATTTCAGTTTATGGTCGCTTTTGAGGGTTTCTGCAGCAGCTGCAGGCCTGGCTGGCTCAGCTGGTGCTGTGTTGGAGCCCAGTGCTGCTGGTGCCACGGCTGGGCGGGAGGTTTGCTGTACCCGGGGTATTTTGGGTGCTTTGTTTGTGTCTCTCCCCCAGCCGGAGCTCGCACCGCCCACGGCTGTTCCGAAGCAAATGTGTCTGGGGAGTGTTCTGACACTGCCTGGGAGGACTCTGCCGGGGCTATTTTTGCTCAGGATGCTGTGGAGCTGTGCCCAGGCTCAGAGCTGGCTCTGCAAGGACAGGGCTGGGGCTCAGTGGGGCCCACGGGGGCCGTGCTGGGTTCCCAGCTGGGTTTCCCACCTGCTGACACCTTGCCAGCTCTGTGACTCTATTCCACCACTGCATTATTTGGGGATTTGCGCTGTTTGAGGGCAGAGGAAACATTTTACCCCCCTGGGGTGGTGCATCCTGTGGCTCAGCAGGTGCCCCCAGTACCCCACAGATCTCCAGTTCCACCCCTCACCTTCATCCAGGTGTCTGAACCTGGGGTCTCTCCTTTCCCTTTGCTGTTAGAAACAGCTGAATGACGAGATCCAAAGCATAAAGAAGGTTGTTCAGCTGAGGAGCTTCCTGTTCTGGGTCTTTCAAGGAATACTTTATCAATGTAGGGGTTTTCTTCTTAATTCCCTGCAATCCAATCTCCTTTCCAGTGGGTAACATTTCACTGTTAGGTGGATCTCAGAGCCCTTCTGAGCTCTTCTGCAGGGCTCTGGTCCAGGCCAGGTCACGGCAGCACTCCTGGCATGGAGCTGTAACAGCAAAAGTCATTTAAATGTTTGAAGCAGAAGCACAAGTTCTATTTCATATTGCTTTTTTCTACATGGCTGCACTGTGTGGCTCCAGTGCACATTTTGTAGCAGATTTTAGGAAGCCAATAACTCCCAGTCCCTCCTCCAGCCAAGGCTGGGCTGAGCCTGTTCTCACTCGTGGTTCCCAGGCACAGGCAGCTCCTGGTCCTACAGCACATCCTGCTTTTCCTTCTCTTCTGTCTCACAAACAGAGCTTTCCTACATCTTTCAAAATGGTCTTACACCATTCTTATAATTTAATTTAGTGTTCCCAAGGAGAGTCTTAATTTTTTTGTATATTACTGGAGTTTAACTGCCCTAATAAAGGACAATTTTGAGGTGATAAAACACACTGGGAATGTCATTAAATATGCAGCAAAGGTCTGACACAATGGAATTAAGCATTAATGAATAACATACTAGAAATATTAGTCTTCCATATTAGTTTAGGTGTTCTGCTGTTGGGTTATGATGAGGACTAATGTGAAAAAATGAAACAATAAACAAGATTAGTGAAAATAAAATTTCCAAGTGATTCAGTAGCTTCTTCATGTGTCGAAAGTTTCTAAGTTAAAGCTGTTGGGTATCCACAGGGATCCTTTTCCTTGGATAAATTGTTGTCATTCCATGTTTTAATGTAATTTTATTATTGGTGCACTTTCCATTTTTACAATTGAATTACCATACTGTGGAGATGTAATTTAAATTTGAGCCCATCTGCAGATCAGGGCAGTTGTAAACTTCTTTTACTGCCATAAGCAAGGACTCTGTAGCTCTTGGCAGACAGGAGAGTGAGGATTCCTAGGGAGGAGGATATTAATTGTTCTAGTAAAGGAACAACCATCCAATCCAGAGCCTCATTAGGAATTTGATTTAGGACACAAGGGCCCAGCTGGCATTTCTGGATCTCTCTGCAAGCCATTTTTTTTAACTTGATGTTCTTTTTTCTTGAGGATTCTGCCTATTCTATGCTGGTTTGGCCACGCCATTTATTTTTTCCCTTGCAGAGTGGTAGCTCCATGCCCAGGATGTTCCATTTCCCAGACCTGTGTGTGGTGGGTGGAGTGCAGCAGAATGAAACCCACCCAGCTCTCTGTGAATAGGCAGTGATCTGGTTTAACTGGGGGGGCAGAATAAATCAATTTATTTCCATTTCTGCTGCATGGAACGGCAGGAACTCTTCTATCCCTCAGCTCATTTCCACAGACCAAAAGTCCTTTGGAGTGCCTGGGGCAGAGCTGGTGCTGGGGCAGATCACCCTGGGCACCTCCAGGCTCTGCATCCCAGCTTTTCCAGGGAGAGGGACTGGAGTTCTTGGATAAATCCCTGGGATCTTGTGTTGGGAGTGTTCTGGTGGGCTCAGACCAGCCCCCGGTGAACTTCCATGCTGGTGGAACCTTGTCCCATAATGGGACAAGGGAATATTGGACTTTCAGGTCAGGATTTACTTTGCTCCCTTGTTTTACTGTGAACAGGACTGGAAACTTTGGGAATGGGACTGGAAATCTTCCTGCACTTGATTAGCTTCCTGAAAATCTGATTGTTTCTTGTGTGAGGCTGATGGCAGGTCCTGGAACATGGACACTGAGGGTTTATTCTGGTTTTTGTTAAAAATAAACCAAAGCTTGGCCCTAAACCCCTCCCTGGGACGTGGCTGCTGCTGCAGAGCCATGTGGGAATCACAGGTCGGTTTCCAGCCTCTGGGCTTTGAGGAGTTGGTGGCTTTGTGTCAGCTGTTTGAACAATTCTGTCCCTGCCGAGGAGTTTGGTGCAAGCTGGCAGCCCCAGCTGTGTTTCAGGACCATAAAATGATCTTTTGGCATTCTGGTTCTTTGGGATGTGATTCTTCTGCTTTATCAGGGAAATCTCCTCAGTTGTGCTGTCCAGGTTTTCACATGGGGAGAATCCTGACTTCTCTAAACTCAGCCTTCAGTGGTACTGCCCCGGTTCAGAATGTAGGAGGTGTGCCAGCCAGGTTCAGTGCAGCTCATGAATTGTACATGCAGGGTATGGCAGGAAATGCCAGAGCCCAGCAGCGAGACAGACAGTGTCCAGTGAAATGAAAATCCCTGCTGTGTGCCTTTGAGGTCCGTTTGGTTTCTTCCCCAGTTAATTCCTCTCCTTTGGCTCCCCCAAACTTCAGTTAAAGTGTTTGACTGATTTATTTCCCCTTGTGTGATGGGGGGTCCTGCTTGTTGGAGCATCATGGGGCCACAGCAGCTCTTTCTGAGGGATCAGAGCTCTCCTGCAGAGACTTATTGGAGACTTATTTTTGTTGTTTGCATTACAAAGTCCAGGTACCATCTGTGCTTAACCTGGGTTTTTCTCACCCTTCCCAACAAACCATCCTTAAAAGTCTTCATTTTGGGGTGTTTTCTGTGCTGATGTGCAGGGAGGAAGCTCCTGGAATCACTGCCAGTGGAGGAGCAGCCAAGCTGTGCCAGGGGCTTTGTCTGTTGTTCCTGTAACTCTGATAAACATCCAGGAGGCAGCTCTTGGCAGCTGCTAATTTTAAAGGAACGTATTAATCAAATTAATTGAGAGTTCCTTTTAATAATCATCAGCACCAACATAACTTTGTGACGTGATGTTTTCAGCTTGCTAAAAGTGATTCCCCCCAAAAGAGGATCTCTGCAGATAAATCAGCTGAAAAAGTGTTAAATTGTCTCTTTTGCTACCTGATAATCCAATTAAGTGGTGATAAGAAAAATGCTCCTGGAGAATTTCAGGGAAGCAGAATAATGTACTTAGTGTTGTAGCAGAATGCAAACAGCACACAGCCAGGGGTATCCATGGCTACTGGAGCAGCACTTTGATTCCCAGATCCGTGCATGGCCTCCAACCCCAGTGCTGGCTGCTCCGTGCCCCGGCCAATTCAACGGGGGCTGCTCCGGCTGTGACAACTCTCCAGGGCTCTGCCTGTCCCAGGCACGGCTCAGGGGCCGTGCCAGGGCTGCCAGGAGCAGCCAGGGGATTGTTCAGGCTCTGTGTGTGCCCAGCTCCTGTTGTGCCCAGCTCCCACTGGTGAGTCCCTGCCTGTCCCCGGCCGCTGTGGGAGCTGGAGGTCCTGCGGTGGGGCCTGACCTCCGTCCAGGGCTCTGGCACAGGACTGGCATCCCCAGGGGAAAATCTTTGCGTGCTCATCCTTCAGAGGCCTTGTGCTGTTGGATCTCACTGCACAGCAGGTGGATGGGCTCTGTGCATCGACCCTTTGTCCCAGCAACGTGGCCGTGTTGGTCATTCCATGGTGTGGGATCCGCAAATTCATGGGATCATGGAATCCTGGGATGGTTTGGGTTGGGAGGCACCTTAAGGGTCTTCTTGTTCCACACTTCTGCCATGGGCAGGGACACCTTCCAATGTCCCAGGCTGCTCCCAGCCCCAGTGTCCAGCCTGGCCTTGGGCACTGCCAGGGATCCAGAAGCAGCCTCAGCTTCTCCAGACACGTCAGAGCAGCCCCCAGTCAGTCCCGGGGTGTCTTTGGCTCCCAGGCTCATCCACTGCCACAGCCCTTTGTGCTGCTTAGAGCATCTGTCACTTCTCCAGGCCACCAGGGGCAATGAATTACTGCAGGAATCCTATGACAGGATCCCAAATTTGCAGCTTTCATGTTTTTACCACTTAATTCCCTCAGAGGTTTTCCCCTCGGAAGTGCTGTGAATTAACCTGACAGTTTCAATAACTGTGCATGTTTCCTACTGTAATGGGATGTGGGGTGAGGATATGAAAGCTGAACTTACTCCATTGTGCCTTTTGGACAATAAACACCCATTTCCCTGGGCACTCTGCTTGCTGAGGGGTGACAAAGGGCACGCTGATATTGGCCATTTATCCATAACAATATCCATTCCTCCCATCCATTTAGCCATAATTCCTTTGACCAGAGGTGGTGCCAAGGCTAGAAGGGTACCGGGTCATCTGCTGCTTCTGGGAAAGCTCTCCCACTCCCTGTAGGAGAGCAGCTCCCCATCCCGAGGGGCTGAGCCCACGGTGTCTGCCCAGGGCACCCTTCCAGGTGGGCAGCTTAAAACAGAGCTCTGGTTTTCACCCTCCCCACTGGAGAGCAAGGAAAGCAGGAGCTCATCTCCCACAGGGAGTGGAAAACTCTCACATACAGGTCTGACACAGCCCTCTCAAATTCCAGACAGTTTCCTTTCCCCAGCCTGGCTCCTCTTCCATTTCAAAAGCCCCTGGAAATCACAGCTCTGGCAGCATATGGTGCATTAGAAGGGTTTTGCTGGCTGTGGAAGCCTGGCCACAGCTGTGGCTCTGTCTAAGGTTCAGCTGTGACCATTATCCACAACAATGGGAGCTTTGGCTTCTCCATGCAGGCTGTGGGTGAGTGACCCACACAATGGGTGGAATTGCTGCAGAGCCAGCAGAGCCTTCCAGCCATTCCCGCCCCTTTTCCAAGCACTTCCTTTATGTTGGTCACATTTATTTAATATTAAATCAACTTTTTTTTTTTTTCTTTTAATTACAGCTTTGCAACAACAGCATGTCATCTGGTTGAGGGGGTTGTTCTTTTCCCTCTGGATTCACAGATTCTTGAATGCAGCTAGACTCTTACCTGCAGAGCTGGGTGTGGGTGCCGCCCTGCTGCTCCTGCCTCTCTACACACCGGGAGTTGTTGTTTATCAGAATTATGGGCTGACAGGAGGGGTTGGGCTGGGAGGGACCCATCCAGTGCCACCCCTGCCGTGGGCAGGGACAGTGCTCGGGATGCTCGGGGCCAGGGCTGGCTGGGGGTTGTGCTTTTGAGCTGCTGGAATCCCTGCCAAGTGGGACACTTTGGGAAAGCTGGAGAGAACTACTTGTGGGTTTGGGTTCATTCCATATAATTTTGACTGGGGAATATAGAAAAGAGCATTTAAAACTGTTCAGATATTTGAACTCAGTGGGAGTGAGACTTTTGATCGTCATTTGAAATGAAGTTTATTTTAAAAACGCGGTATTGTTTGCTTTTAAAGGAAAACAAAGGCTGCAGAAAGCCCAGGTTGTGATAATTGTGAAACAAAATGAAACGTTTTATGTCAGTCAGAGAAAAACTTGGGGGTTATTATTCTCCTTTATTCTTTCCCAGCCTTTCCTTTGCACTGTTTTCTTTCTTCCCGCTGAAACAAACATTCTCCCTCTGCGTGTTTGGAGCAGCCCTACCAGCACAGCTCCCTTGCCTTCAGGCAGCTGCTGCAGCTCAGCTTCTTTCTGTCAAAAATCACGGAAAATGAGCCTGACCTGCCTTGTGAGGAGCTCAGGGATGTGCACAAGAGCCAGATTTCCCCATTCCCCAACAGGAGTTTGGTTTTCCCGGCTGTCCCGGGGTTCTCTCTGGGTGCTGCCCTGGCTGCTTTGCCCTGGGATGGGGAGGATGCTCCTGAGTTGAGCCTTCTCCTCCAGGTTCTTCACCCACCAACACCTTATCAGGTGCTTCAATTACCAGGACTTTTAAATGTGGGGTTTAAAGCCTGTCTGTGAATCTCTGCCTTTTAATTAACTCATCGCCACTGCTGGTTTTTATTAAGAGCTTTGATACGTTGTTAATTAACACGCTGTGCACTATAGTGAGGATGTTGGTATCAAAGATGCAGTAAAAGATGAAAGTGTTTACTACTGAGAAACAAAATAATTAAGGCAAAAGTTGTGTTTTCATCTACCAGCAACAACCAGAATGTCAGTGGAGATGGGATTTTTTTTTATTTTGCTTTTTCTAAAACAATCAAAACAACTGTAATACAGGACCTGTGCTAAAGTGGGCATTTGTTGCTCTGGCCGTAGGTGTCTGTGGCTATGCTGATGCTCTTTGCTGTGTTCCCTGGGTGGTCATGATAAGCCCCATTCACCCACCTGCTTTATCTTGAGGCTCCAGTATTTGGGCCTCTCCGTCCTGTTTGGTGGTGGGCCCTTGAATGAGTAAGGATTTTCTTGCACAATGTGGGTTTTGCCAAGATCTCAACTCTGGCTGTTCCTATTCCAGAGTAGTCATTCCAGTGGAAGCATTTTCCCCCAGGAGCCCTCAGGTTGCAAAATCAAAAAGAATCTCAGCCCTTCACTGAGATAAAACCTGCCTAATACACTGTCAGCACCTTTTGCCTCTCAGGCTGTTGTTTTGGGAGTTTATTCATCAGTTTAGGTTTGTTCAGGTTGCTGTTGTTTCCTTTTTTAATTCCTCTCCTTTTCATCCTTCCACTGCCCACGTCTTTGCTTATTTTGCTTTTCTACCACGGGTTGGGCACAGCCTGTGTAGTCCCTGACCCGCCCTGGCCATGCAGGCTGTGGGTCTCAGAGAAGGAAGTGCACAGATCCCTCTGGGAGCTGGCCATGCAGTGCCTACAAGGGCAGCAATCCCATGGGAGAGTTCCTCCCCTTCAGGCTGTGCATTCCCCGCTGCCTGTCCTGTGCTCCCCCCTGACGCTTCCTTTCCTCCTCTGAAGGCCCCTCTGTCCTTTGTTCTGTGGCACAGGTGGGCTCTGCATCGCCCAGTCCCTGAAGATCCCCCAGGACCGCAAGGACAAGAGCATCGACTTCGATAAGATCATCCGGCAGCTGCTGGAGACGCCCAACGCCAGGGCCGTCGTCATCTTCGCCAACGACGAGGACATCAAGTGAGGGTGCTGGGGAACCCGTCCCCTGGGGCTCTGCATGGAGGGGAGAGCAAACAGAGCTCTGAGGGAGGGAGGGAAAGCTCTGTTGGTGGGAGCCATGGCGGATTGTGGAGTTGGGAATGGGGGGGAAGCACCAGGCACGAGGCTGCTGCTGCTGCCCAGGCTCATGGGGTGTCCAGACAGGAATGGGAACCAGGTTCTGGGAGCTTTTCCTGTCATGGGGTTGCTCGTGTTGGATGGCAGAGCTGACCTTTCCTCTCAGAGGAACTGAGAACACGCCCCACTCTCCAGGTTCATCCTGGTTTATGTAATTCATTCATTCAGAGTGTGTTTTATGGCAAATGAAAGTTAATGGTGATAAAGTGACTTGGATGCTCAAGGTTAAACCACATGAAATGGGCTCATAAAATAACACAAAGAATATTTTATATTCCATTACTCACTTGTGTATTCTGGGTCCAGAATTTGAAATTACCTTAAAACTGTGGTGGAATCATCAGTTGCTGAGAGGCTTGGTGCCACAAAATGAGACAAAAAGAATTTAGGAAAAAGTTTCAGTATAGTCAATGGAAAAGCTCTTAAGTTTTAGTGGAACCAGTAACTCAGTCAAGGGCTATAGGGTAAATTTAAAGAGAAATCCCACTGATGCTGTGTGGATCATGGGATGTTTAGGTTGGGAAGGACCTCTGAAGATCATCCAGTTCCGTCCTTCTCTGGCCCAGGCTGCTCAGAGCCCTGGTGATGCAGTGTCCCAAGCCCCTGAGCTCTGCTGGGTTCAGGGATGTGGTGGTCCTGTTCCCCACAATCAGCTTGGAAAAGGCCTCTGAGCTCGCCCAGTCCAGCCCTTCTGCCATTGCCACACACAGCATTTTCTGAAGCAAATCCGCATTTAAATAAAATTACATTGCAAACCAAATATTCCTTTCCACAGGCAAATCCTGGCTGCTGCCAAGAGGGCAGATCAGGTGGGGCATTTCCTGTGGGTGGGCTCGGACACGTGGGGCTCCAAGGTGAGCCCGCTGCTGCAGCAGGAGGACGTGGCCGAGGGAGCCATCACCATCCTGCCCAAGAGAGCCACCATCGAGGGTAAGAGCCTGTCCTGCCCCTCCTCCTGCCCCTGGCCGCCCTGCTGGGGGCTCGGGGATGAACCTGTGCACACAGACGGTGTCAGGTCCATGGGATACGTCTCCATCTCCTGATTCCTCCCTGACTGTCCCTGTTCCTCGGGTGGAAGCTCGAGGCTGTTTCCCCAGCTGGGGAGCTGCCAGCAGCTGGTTGCCAGTGGCCTGATTTCAGAGCTTGCATTGGGCTGGGGGGATGTGGCTGGGCTTTATCACTGAAAAGAGAAACCCAGCTGGTCTGAACCTGTTGTGTACATACAGGGGAGGGAGAATCTGGGGCAATTTATGTCTTCTCTCTGAAGCAGAGAAGTTTTCTACTGAAGGAGTAAAACTTCATTTTTCAATCAGTGGTTTCCATTTAAACCCAGCTTAACTTTCATTTCAGCTCAAGCACTGTATTTATCCGTATTGCCTGTGTGCTTCAGAAATATCCACACTTGTAGGAGTGCATGTGTATGGCCAGTTTTGGGAAACTTGTTTTACTCAATCCCTTTGTTTCTCAGCTTCCCTTTGTGCTCTGAAGTGTCTGTTGTGTGATCTCGCCTCAGTTTGTTAATCCTCTTGTGTTTAAAGATGCTTCAGCATCCCCATGGCTTCCTCTGGGCACCAGAGAGGTTGATCAGAGTCTCAGAGTCAATTCTCTGGAATATGGAGAGAAGGTAGATTCCAGGGCAGGCACTGGGTAGGGAAGCCCAGCTCCTCTGCTGGCCCTGGACAGTCCTCCAACACGTTGCCCACATTAAAAGGGGTTCTGTTGTCTTCACTGCCTGCAAAACCAAATATTTGCATTTTCCCTGTGCCTGCACTCCCTGCTCATCAGTTATTCCTCTCAGGTAGATCATCTGCTTCATTCTTTTACATTTTTAACCCCCTGAGGCACTCTTGGATGTTACTTCTCTGTAAATACAGAAAGTTGACAGACAATGAAGTGGTTTGTTTCTGAAAAGCAGGATATTTTAATAAGCTTTTCACACTGTCTATATTCATCCCTGAGGGTTCCTGACACAGAAACGAAAAGTCTGTCAACAGTACACAGAAACAAAAACTTTCCGCGTTTATTTGTTTTAAAATATTTTCCTTTTATGTTACACATTAAACCCACCGTGGGAAGCGTGAGGGGGGTTTGGACACAAGGAGTGAAGATGGCAGAGTGGAACAGTTCAGGTATAAAAAGTCAGTTAAATAAAAGTTATAAACATCAGTTTATAGCTGCAAAAAAAAAAAAAAAAAAAAGGTGTTTATTGAGCCTGCAAACACCTCCTGATGCAGTGACCGTGCTGGGGAGCTGCCTGGGGTTGGCTGGGTGCATTGTGCACTCGTGGCCACGCAGGCTGGGGGATGGCTGTGGTGCCTCAATTACATTTTGCCTGCAAATCTCCCTAACTGAGGTATCCTTTAGGAGCAGATACACATTTGGGGGTCTGTGCATTCCACGAGATTTTCTGGGAAGGAAAAGCCTCGGGCAGGAGGGTGTGCTGTGCCTGGGGGAGGGAGGCAGAGCGAGGGGTCCCTGTGCAGAGCAGAGGGTGCCTGGCTGCTCCCCAGCCACCCCAAAGGCTCGGGCTGGTTCCTGCCCTCCCCAGTCCCATCCAGCCATCCCTAATTTCCATCTGGATGTGCCATCTGCTCCTGCTGTCACAGGGGCAGGGGGTGGTTAAGGGAACGGAGCACATCCCGGTGCTGCTGGAACAGTCTTGCAGATCCCACGTGTCCCCTCTCGGACTGATCCCATTCCTGTCCCATTCACCGAGAGAACAGCCAGGGAATGTGGCAGGAATCCTCAGGCACTGGTGTTTCCGTGCTCAGGGAGGCCCTAATCCCTCTGGGTTGCTGCCTTCCCCATGCTCAGGCTGCTGGAGGTTGTTCTGTTTTCCTTTCTGTTGTTTTAACTTCATTTGGCCACAAGATCCAAAGAAAGGAACTGGACACTTTAATGTCATTTCTTTGTCATCCAGAAATGAACATTTGCTTCCTAAGATTCAGCAACGCCTTTCTTTCATAAAATAAAAGAGAGAAGGCCCCTCAATTTGCCCTGCAGTTGGAAGGACACAAACTGCAAGAGCAGACTGGAGCCCCGTGCCTTGAGCTGATCCCAGCCCAGGCCCCTTCCCTGCAGCATCCTGGGGCTCCCAGGCTCCGGGGTGGGGCCACAGTGGAGCACCAGCTCAATTCCCACTGGATTTAGTGAAAATCTGTGTCATGAATAGGGGGTTGTCCTTATTTTACTCCTCAAAAGCATCTCTTCTTTTTTTTCCTTTCCTTTTATCGCTGTCTTAAGTAGTATTTGGAATACATTGGAAAAAGATTCCTAAGAAACCTTGCTGGAAGCAGAGAGATTGCTGCAGCTCCCGTGCCTTGACCTGAATGTTGACACTGCCTGTTCCCACAGTAAAGGGAATAATGTTTGGCTAATCAGCCAGGGAATGCTCAGCTGCACTGAAAGGGATGTGTCTGCAGGTTCAGGGTGCATGGCACACTTTGGATTAGCAGGGCTTTGTCTGTAGAGCTGTTGGTCACACAAGTCACAAACTGAAACACTCATTGTACAGAAAAAAAAAAAAAAAAAAGCATTTTTCAAATAATTCTTCACCCCCAGCCATGACTTCAGTTCAAAATGCAGGTGAGAAGTGCAGGTGTGCTGTGGTTTTACACCTCCAGGTACCAGCTGATGTTCCTGCTTTTCTGGCAGTGGGAATATCCCAGCAGCCTCTGATTCCAGAGGGGGCCTAAAGTGTTTGGCTTTTTGTAGGATCAGGCCCCAGATCCAGAGTTGTTTCTCTTGGTACTTGATGTCACTCTTGGGACAGACTTTTACTTGCCACAGTCCCATGGGGGGGATTTAGGAAATCATTAGATGAACTGAATTCATTCATCTTAAGTCAGTCTTAATATAGCCTGATTGTGTTTGATGTAATTATGCTGAAAGGATAAAGCTGCATTTTATTTGCATAATTGCAGTAGACAGTGAGCCAGAGAAGTGCACATGAAAGAGGAATCACTCCTTGGGAAGTTGGGAACACACTCCACTGGCAGCTGAGCCAGGTACAGGGAACTTGAAAGGCTTGGAGAGGCTTTCAGAGGAAAAAAAGCAGATTGTGTTGATTTATTTCCTTATTCATTCATTCATTCATTTATTTATTTATAGAGGAAGGTGGCAGCAGGATGTTGTATCCTGGTTCTTGGTGCTCTGAACTCCTCCAAGCAGAGCTGGGCTGTGCCCTCCTCACGGCCCCGTGCTGAGTCCCAGGAATTGTTTTCCTCTTAACCTCAGCTGTGAGGAGGGGGAACAACGACCTCCTCTTGCTCCTACACCTTTTCCTGTGCAATGTTTATCAGACTGGGCAGTCCCCTGTGGTTCCCAGTCCGTGGCACTGGGAACAGTTGTTACAGTTAGAGTTACTGACTGAGCACTTCCAGAGCTCCAGGATCTCCTCCAATGATTTTCTTTTGAGTCTTCCTTGCCTCTCTCACGTGTGTGTGCTCTGTCCTCACGGACACCAGCTCCCAGGGAGATGGAACCAAGGAGGGGAGCAGCTATAAGAGAAATACAAAGGATAATGCCTAGGTTTGATCTTAATTATTCAGAAAGTCTGGCAAAAGCTTTGCTGATGTGGAAAAAACCAGTCTTTACTGTCTGAGCTCAGAATTGATGCAACTGAACAGTGGGATTCAAGTAGATTTCAGATTAATGATTCAGTTCCAGAGGCTATGGATGTGGCTGAGGCTGTAGTTTGTGAAGCTCTGGGCCTGAAGGTTGAGGGATGGCTCAAATCCAGCACAGGGATGTGCTCAGATACTTTAAAAAATTAAAACTGCAAGAGCTGCAAGCCAACTAAACTGTCCCTGGAATTTTCAGTATTTGTCTTCCAGAGAGATGGTGAACCCTGTTTTGTTTCCATTTCCAACAAGAGCTGGTCTGCTCCTTTTTTTTGGGCGGTATGAACTCAGGAAAAACCAATGGAAGAGTGGTGATTTAAGCAAAAATGAGCATGAAATTCTCTGTCCCTGTTTAGTGGCTCTGACATGTTGTACCTTCACAGCCCCAGAGTGGCAAAGGGAAGGAGCTCAGGGTTCATTTTCCTCAGTTAGGACAGTGTTGGATTGTACCCAGTGTTACAAACAGGGTCACACTGCCCTGTGTCCCCCAGGATGTCCCCCGGGAATGGGGTGCTGCCCGCAGCCCTCCCTGCCTCTCCCTCAGGGCAGCAGCAGGCCAGGGTAAATTGCATAATTATACTTGTAAAACCCTTCCCTTGGCTATTTGCTGTTTGTTTACAGCCTGGTGCGGGGTCTATTCCAGTTCTCTGTTGTTCTCCAGCTTTCTCCGTGTCCCTGGGGCGTGAGCCATGTGCTTTGGAGAGAGGAACTGGCATGGAAAGATGTGGCTGCAGGGGTCTGTTCCTCCGGGGCTGTGGGGCTGCAGCCTGGCTGGAGCAGAGCCCATGAACACCAAGAGCCAGAGGGGATCCCAATCCCCAGGGAAAAGGCCTCTTATGAGGTGTGGCTGGGACTGTCACTGCCAGATGTGCTCCCTGTGCCCATCACCTGCCCTGAACTCCCCCCATCCCCTGGCCGTGCCCCCTGAGCTGTTCTCCTTCCCACCCAGTTGAGGGGCTCCAGCTCTGGGGTCTGTCCTTCCTTCCTTGGCCCCTCCAGGCTGCCTGGGAGCAGTGGGGCCAGGTCAGTGCTGTGCAGGTAAATATTGGTTTAAATACAAGTGTGGTGGTGCCCGGTGTCCCCAGAGCATCCCTCTGGGGGTGCTGGAGGCTGGGGCTAACAGGGCCTGTTCCTGCCAGGAGAATTCCACATTCCCTGTGGAATTGCAGAGCTCCACGGGGCTGGAGTAGGAGCTGGAGGCAGGTGGGGTCTCAGGAGGACTCAGGGGACTTCCCTCCCAGCTCCCACACTCTGGGGTCCTGCTGCAGTGACCCCATGGCTGCTGTGTGGGGCTCAGGCAGGGTTTGTGAGGCAGTCTGAAGGGGGGCTGGGCTCCGAGTATTAAAGAGAATTATCTGCCACTGCTCAGTGCAAGGCACAGCTCATACCCAGCACGACATTAACAAGAAATCCTGTCCCAAATGGGGCTTGAACCAAATGCTGCTGCTGCTTCCAGCACAGAAATGAGCTGGGAAGCTCTAATTGGACCATAAAGAACTGCTGTAAAATAGAGATTTAGGAGCTTTCTCTGGGGCCCCTTGAAATGAAATGAGCTGCTCACGCAGCCCCCAGCAGGTCTGGCACTGCCAGGATCCAGGATCTCTGCTGGGATCCAGCTGCTGCCCATCGTGGGGGATTTGTGTCTCCAGCTCTGCGGCGTGGGTGCTGCTCCCTGGGTGCTGCTGGCATTTTCCCTTTGCTGCTCCCATTCAGCTGTGATTGCAGGACACTGGAGATGGTGAGGGTGCTGTGAGGGAGGGAGGTGAGCACACAGAGACACACAGGGAGGGCTGGTGCTGTGGGAAGAGATCATCCCCAGAGGAACTCACAGCTATTGATCACCCTTCAGATGGACCATCGCTTCTGACATACCCTGAACTGCATCTTCTCAAGACCAATTTTGCTGTCGATGCTGTGACACAGGAGCTGTCAGCTGGATGTGTTTGGGCAGAGTTTTTCCAGCCAGAAGGGAGGAAGGGCTGTGTTTTTAGGGAGCTGCTGTTTGTGGCAGCAGCAGGGTACCCCCAGGCCTGTTGTGTGGGGGCTCTGATGGGTGCCCGTGCTGGGGCAGAGTTTACAAGGAGCGAATGTCAGCCTCACACACCAAAAGTGCTCCCACTGGGCCCGTGTCACACATTTATCGTGGCTTTGTGCTGCTTGAGCAGCTGCTGCCTCCCATCCTGCCTCTCACCACAGCACCCAGAGCATCCCAGGAGAGTTCCCTGCAGGCTCTGCTGGGGCCCCACACCCCCAGACACACCAGGAGTGTGTTACTGGCATCTCTGGGTGAGGCAGGCTCAGGCACAAAGAGAAACGTGCTAATTTTAGGAAGTGAGCAGAGGTTTGAAAGGCTTGTCTTGTTTGTTTCCCTGCGCTTTTGTCTTCTAGTCGGTATTGTTAATGCTTCACTGATTATAGGCTTTTGGAAGGAATAGTTTGGGAAATAATGCACATAATAATACACATAATTTCCTTAAAGATGATACAATGAGTGCAGAAGTGCCCACTCCTGCTGGGTTTGCAGATCCGCTTCAGGAGCGTGTTTTCATTCTGTTGACTAGACTGCATGGCAACAAAGGGATGGGAAAGGATTTAGGAAAAGCTCCTCTGTGCTTTCTCCTCGGAAAGGGAAGCAGGAGTCAACAGATCGATGGCCTGGGTCCCCTGCTGGGGTGGATAAACAGAGCCCTTCAGTCTGTCAGTGCAGGTGCAGGGTGGGGAGCTGGGGCTGCTCAGGGGAGATGCTGCTCGGTGCAGCTGAGGGCAGCTCGGGCTTTGTTCCCAGTGCTGCCCGGCATTGTCCATCTGAAAGGAATCCCCTTGTTCCTGCTGGCACAGCCCTGGTGGAACCAGCCCTCACTCCAGCTGGGCTCTGAGCCCTCCTGGCTCTGTGCAGCCCCAGCCACACCTGCGGCTTTCCTGCCACTGGCACACAATTAATGGGCTGATTAATCCTTCATAGAGGAGGGCCAGGCAAACGGATCCAATATAGAAAAATGCAGGGGGAAAAGTTCAAGAAAGCCCAATCAGAGGGCTCTCCCAGCCTGGGGGGCTCAGGAGTGGCTGCTCCTGGTGTGTCCCACCTGCCAAGAGTGGCTGTGATGGAGCTGCTGAGAAGTAGGCGTGAAGCGAGCGAGGGGCCTCGAGCTGATTGTTGCTTAATATAATAT
>VXAC01004653.1:0-19521 GCA_013399225.1 Rhipidura dahli | reverse complement strand
ACCCATGCCAGGACACTCCCAAAACCCCATCGATAAACCCATTGCAGGAGTTCCCCCAAGCCCGGCAGTCCCCCCCAGGCCGGCGATCCCCAGCCCCTCCGAACCCCTCACTCACCCGGCCCAGCCCGGCCCTACGGCCACGACCCCTCGGCCGCCGCCATATTTGTTGTGTGGCGCCGCGCAAAGCACGCCGGGACCGGCGGCCCGCGGGGAGGGCGGGATGCGCGCGGAGCATGCTGGGAGTTGTAGTTCCCCCACCGTGAGGGCAGGGGGGCGTCCTGGGAAAGCTGTGGGACTTCCCAGCCCTGGAAAGTGTTCCAGGACGCGCTGGATGAGGGCTTGGAGCAACCTGGGATAGCGGGAAGTGCCCCCGCCCATGGCACCGGGTGGAACGGGATGAACTTTAGGGTCCCTTCCAAGGTAAATCATCCTGGGATTCTATGAAGACCAGCTCCGTCTTAAAAACAAACAGTTGTTTTGTGGTGTGGATTCATTACAGGCATTCGGGACCTCCTCTCATAACTTTATTGGGGGGAGTTTTCGGATGTCCTGCCCTGGGTTTATTGATGCATTTTGGGATCTCCTGTTGTAGATTTATTAGAGCGCTTTGGGGACTGCACTTCGTGGATTTATTAGAGGGGCTTGGGGATCTGTTGTCATTAATTTATTAGAGAGGTTTGGGATCTCCTGCCATGGATTTCTTAGAGGGGTTTGGGACTCTCTTTACATGGATTTATTAGAGGAGTTTGGGAGTGAAGAAAATAAGTTAAAAGAGAATGGAATTTTATCAGCATACAAAGAATATTTATTGGTCGAACAAAGGCAGAAAAGACACAGCGCTGCAGACACAGCAATCAGCCACAGGTGTGAGGCTATTCACTTTTCAAAAGCCTTAAATACCTTTTTCGAACTGTTACATCTGCAGTAATTTACACTTCACTCAACCCAGTCCAGACATTTATACACCCCAAGCCCCTTTCTGGGTTTCTCAATGCCACATAGATATCCTCCCTTTCTCTGGTAATCCATTAGCAGCTATCGCCTTCAGGAGGTGTGAATCCTGGGCGAGATAAGGGGCCTCTTAGGGTAGACAGAGTTTATTTATTCTGTTTCTGTCTAATCTACTAAAAAAAAGGACATTTATTGCTATGTTTATCAATTTATTGCAACTATTTCGGGGTTACATTTCGCTTTAACCTTTTTTCACTTAACATAAATTCTACTAAGTACACTCTTACTTAACGTAAATCCTACTTGGTACATTCTTAGACGTGACTGTTGTTTTATTATGTACAAAAACCAACATTTATAATCCATCCCTTTGTCCCCATGTGCCACATCCAGGCTCCTCCTGGCCACTGCCAGAGACGGCGACACCGCCACCAGCCTGAGCAAATTATTCCAGTGCTTAACCACTCTCCCAGTGAATTCTTTTTTTCTAATATCCACTCCAGGGCACCTTGAGGCCCCTTCCTCTCATCCTTTCCCTTGGGACAGGGCAGAAGAGCCCGATCCCACCCCATGTCCTGTCAGGGAATTGCAGAGAGCGACAAGGTCCCCCCTGAGCCTCCTTTTCTCCATAATCACCCCCAGTTCCCTCAGCTCAGGTGGTTTTTTAGCCCCTTCCTCCGAATTGGTGACTCCATTGCCCCTGCCCCCAAACTGGGTGACTTTTCCCCCAAACCCAGCGTTCCCACTGTCCCCTTGCTCACGTGTGAGCAGGGAGTGACTTTTATCTCACTCTGCCTTGAACCCAGCAAAGTTCAACTCATCCAGAACTCCTGGCTGGGATAACCTGGGATAACCAGGCCCGGCGAGGGAGCCTTTGGCAAGTTCACAAACACCGAGGTACTGATTAACTTCACCCGTCCCGGGATTGCCTTTGCACCCACTCCTCACGCTGAAGGTTTGGATGGAAAATTCATCCTGCAGCGGGAAGGAGGGGAGGGCAGCACATTTCCCCGGCAGCCCTCTCCTCACCCCGCTTCAGCAAACGCCCGGGGTGCCGTTGCAGAATACATAAATTAACCTTTTCCTGTGAGAAAATGCTGCCTGCTAACCTGGTCAGCTTCCCAGTGCCCAGTTCTAAGTGTGTTTTATAAAAATTTCAACATATTCAGTAGTTATTATTATTATTATTATGTTTTTTCTTTACAGTTTATAATGAAAGATCAGAGAGAATTTTAGTCACTTTTACCTCAGAGCTTCTCCCCCTTACTCTGAAGCTGAAACATTTTGTTTTCTGAAAGAAAACTGCTCTCTGCCATTTTGCCAGTAGTTTCTCCACATGAGAAAATAATTAAAGACATTGGTAAAATGGGAAAAAGAAATAAGGCTGATATGAGGAAAACAATGCAGTTAGTTTTGGTGCATGGACTAAAAGGGAGATGAGAGAAGTCGTGTGCCCGAGGGATGGAGGCTCCATGGCTCTGAATATCCTGGGGTGCACTGTTTTTAATTTTGGCATCCATGGCAATTCCCTGAGGCTGATGGATCTTGGAAATCTTGATGTTTATGCTGAGTCAGGCCTCAAACCTGAGGCTCCGCTGGCTGCTAAAACACATTTAGTGCTCACCTTAGTCCTGGTGAGGAACAGTTTTCAGCTACCTGAGGGTCACCTCCCAGGCTGGGAAAGGACTCTGGAAAGGGAGAACCTGGGCTTCAGCTGCCAGAGCAGCCTCTCTCAGCACCTCTTTGTGGTGTCCCTGGCACTGGGGAGAATCCTGCCAGCTCTCAAGAGCCTTAAGGGTCTCCTGCTCCATCGCTGGAGGAATCATCTGAGGATCCCTGTCTCCAGCACAGAGATGCTGTTCCCTTTTGTTACTGTGGTGTTGGGAGTTGTTGACAGCAAGTTTGCCTCCCTGGGTCCTGGCCAAGATGAAATATGACTCGCACCAAAGACTGAGGGACCCTGAGGAGCAGGCTGGGGAGCTCATTGAACACCAGTGACTTGGCACTGAAGGGGTCACCGAATCTTTCCAAAGGAGGGAAAAGGCAAAACAACGAACCACCCACAATCCAAAGCAGTGAATCATTAACTCTGGGATTATCACAGGGCATAGCGCAACAAATCCACCCATCAGTTGCTTTCCAAAGCATCTTCAGGCTACAACCTGCAGGAGCAATCTCTTCCACAGTCCCTACTGTGGCCCACAGCAACATGGCTTTGAGGCTTTGCTGTGCCTGGATTTCCATCCTCCTCCTCCTGCCCGGCCTCTCGGACGGTGGGAAGCTCCTGGTGGTGCCCATGGTGGGAAGCCACTGGCTGAGCATGCAGGAAGTGGTGGAGAAGCTGAGCGAGAGAGGGCACGAGGTGGTGGTGGTGGTTCCCGAGGTGAGCTGGCAGATGCAGACGACGCAGGCCTACAAGGTGGTCACGTTCCCGGTGACGCAGACCCTGCAAGAGCTGGATAATTCCTTTCAGGAATACGTTGCCGCGCACCTGACGGAGAAGCCTTTCCCCCTGAACGTCCTGGCGCTGTACAAGGCCTCGGAGCACGTTTTCAGCACCTTCTTTGGGCAGTGTAAGGACATGTTCCGCAGCCAGGAGACCATGAGGCTCCTCAACCAAAGCGGCTTCGACGCCATCCTGACAGACCCGGCCTTCATGTGCGGGCCCACCCTGGCCCATCACCTGTCCCTGCCCTTTGTGTTCTTCATGAGGGGATTCCCGTGCAACATGCACTTTGCAGCCCCGCAGTGCCCGAGCCCTCTGTCCTACATCCCCAGGCTCTTCAGCTTCAACTCGGACCACATGACTTTTCTCCAGAGGGTGGAAAATGCCCTGATTTCCCTCCTGGAGCTCGAGTACTGCAATGGTTTCTATGGAGAAGCACTCAAGCTTTCCTCAGAAGTTCTCCAGAGGGATGTGTCCCTCATGGACCTCGTGAACTCCGCTGCCATCTGGATCCTGAGGTTTGACTTTGTGTTCGAGTACGTCAGGCCAGTGATGCCTAACATGGTCTTTGTTGGGGGGATCAACTGTGCCAAGAAGAAACCACTACCTAAGGTAACATTCCTTCTCCTCCAAACTGTGCATTTTCCAGTGAAAAGTCATTGTGTTGTTTCAGGAAGTTTAGTGCTATTGATTTGGTTTTTAAATTCCTGGTAATGGTTTAATTCAACCAGCTTTGGGCGGTTGTTTTCCACAGGCCAAAATCAAAGTACTTTCATAGAGACTTAGTTGAACTAATGAGGGCTTTCTGACAAACCCAACAAAAAAGGGGTTTCATCTACAAGATGGAAATTTCTGTCCTCAGTGAGTGTGTATTATCCACCAACCAGATCCAGTCTTGATTTCATTTTAATGGAACCTGACATATATTTCTTTCATCTGACCAAAACCCCAAGAGTCATCTTTTGTTTTTACCTCCAGGCTCATCAGCACCAGTTTATTCACTTCAGCTGTATTTTCATGAATCCTTTCCAAGATCCTTTCCAAGCTGGCTGGCTGTGCTATGTTACTCCTGTTTGTGGGGGTGAAACATAAATGTCACGTTGAAATGGCAACAAATAACCATACAGTCCTGGATTTGGTGAAAGACACTTCAATGCAGAACTCTGATAAATTTTCTTATCTATTCCTTGACATATGCTTTTACCAGAATTCTTCTGCAGGGTTTTTAAAGCTAATCTAGAAATCTAAATCTATTTTGATAGCCACCATGTTATCTCCAAAATGATAACACCAGACATTTTTTCCAGGCACAAAGCAGGACACAAATCTCTTTCCCAGGAAATTGCTCCCTTGCTTCTGAATTGTGGCCACACAATATCTCTGCTCAATATCTTTGAGCTGAAGGGGTAGGCTTTTTATTTCTTATTTCAGATTTCTTTTATGCTCTTTGACAGCCTTATGAAGAGCCCTCTGAACCTGATAAATAAGGCAAAGAATGATATTATAAAGTAGAATATTAGAATGATATTATATCCAAGGCATCCTCTCATGTTAGGCTCATGAGAGTGGCACTCGTTTTAGATTTAAGATGCAAATTCTTGCTGGTTGCACAACACAGGTCTTTGCTTTTATGTCCTGAAATCTCAGAGCTGCAGAGAGTTTGTACCTTTGCTACAAGGACAGAGAAATCTTCCCCTCGTTTTATCCCTGCCAGCTCCTCTCTTCACACTCCCATTAGGTGAAAATCACATGTTCCACACCTGGAAAAACCTTCTCTATTTCTCCTTTCTTCGGTCTCCTCTCCTAGCTACGTTTAGTACAGACAGCAGAGGAATTTCTCCTGTTTCACTTTGAATAGTGCCTAGCAGCCAAGAGCAAACAAGAGTAAAGTGAGTCACAGGAGAGAAATGAAATCTGCCTGTTCACACACACTGGTAAAGCCCTGGGTTGGTCATTATTGTTCAGAAACATAATCCTGGGAGAAGAATAAATAGTTCCCCAAAGCCTATTGAACCCATTGCTCAACAGGTAAGGAAAGAAAAGGGATTACTGGGAGAGGGAGAGAGAAGAAGATATTCAAAATGCAGATTCTTTCTCAGGCAGGGAATCCACAGCCCTTCCTGCTACGCCACTTGCAGAGTTTCCCACAGGCAGGGGAATGGGCCGCTGTGATCTCATTCCAGTAAGAGCTCCTCTCTGCTGTCTCAGCGTGCCCCTGCGGAGGAGCTGCTCTGAGCTGAACGAGCTCAGGCTGGTGCAGAACTGGCCCTACCCAGCTGGGATTTCCATCCTAAATTCCGTAAGGATCGTCAGAGAGAATGTGGGAGAACACAGGGCTGGGCCTGGGGGAACACAAACTGCATTTACACCTTGACTAAGCTGCCTCAGGCTGATTTCCTCCTGTCCCGCACTTTGCATTGCTGTCCCAGCAGCAATTACACCTCCATTAACAGGCAGAGAAATCCCAAGCTGCCAACTCCTTAACAGGCTGGAAGTTTAACACAAGGTTTGCAGGAATCAGCCAGTACCTTGACTCCAGAAGTACCTGAAGGCTGATGGTGACATTGCAAATGAACTCAAACTGTGAGCCCTGAGACTCTCTGGTGGCAATCTCATCTTTAGCCAGGGTTAATGCAAAATTGCTTTTTCAGCCACCTCAGCAAAGCAAAGTTGGCGTGATTCGATCAAAGCAAAGTTCAGGAATTTAAGCTGCAGCCACCTTCCAAAGATCTCCCTGTTTTCTTCTAACCCGAACCTCCCAGTACCTATTGAAACAACTGCTGAACTGAAAACATTAAACTAACACCAGGTTTAAGGAGGTAGTTCCTCACGTAATGAAAACAACTTTTCCCCTCCAGCACAAAGGTTAAGAGCACAGGTCCTGTTGTAAAACCCTCCAGCCAGAGGCAGCAGCACCTGGGAAGCTCTGTTAAAGAGACTTTTCTACCTGGTCTTTCCAAAGACACAATTAAAGGGAATCAGCCTGAAAATGCTGCTCTATCCAATCAGTTAATCCCACTGTCCCCTCCAGTTTCCTCTTGTTCCCTGCATCTTCCATGTTTTACAGAAGAGATGTTGAAGGAAGCTGTAAAACACAGTTATTTCAACAAAAAGCCCCTCCTATCAGAGGGAGCTGCTGCCTCAGTTTCCCTTTCTGCAAGAACTCTGTCTTCTGGTTGCATTAGAACACCTTCCTTAAGGTGTGTACAATATTTCATAGAGGTCTGGGCACAAAAACCTAAAAAGGTTGTCAGAGTATCAGATTTACAAATGTCAAATAAATTGATATTTTCCCTACAGAAGTCAGAGCTAGGAAATGTTCCAAAGTTGCCTGGGCAGCCTTCAGTGTCACCTTTCTGTGAGGATACAGCCATTAATTTCAGAATCACATCCTCTCATTTTCACAAGGTTTCTATTTATGGCTTAGGAAACAGCTGCCCTGGAAATTATCTGTGTTCTGTGATTTGCTTCTTGCTCTCACAAAAATTTAATTCCTTTCCAACTCCTACAATTGCTTTTATGGGTTCTTTTCCCCCTAAAGTTAGTGCACCTCCACACTGTGAAAAACCTGAGGGGGAATCAGGCAGGCTCCTGTCAGCAGCCACCAACCTGCATTTGCCAGACACTGCTTAGCCCCAAGAAAAGGATCTGGGTTCAATTACACGAGGAGTCCTCCCTGGGTAAGCCTGGAGAGCTGCCCCATTGCTCCCTGCCGGCTCCAGGAGACTCCCTGGAATAACCCACACAAGCTTTATCGCTGCTGAGAGGAAAACAAACCCGCAGTCCCGGCCCACCCAAGCGTTGATGTCCTTTAGCATCCAGTGGGGAAAGCTTTCCTCCGTGCAGGTACCTAACCCTCCCCTTCAGAGCCTCCAATTCCTCAGCTCCTTGTTTGCAGAAAAAACGGGAGCTGTTAACGAGCACCACGCCCTTCAGAGCTGAGAGGGGTCCAGGTGCCCTTTGCTACTCCTAATGGAACACAAACACGTATAAACTTATCTGCTGCTTTGAAAAACGAGCCTGCCGGTTAATGTTCTCAATAGTAACCACTCAGCTTAGATCTGACCTCAGCTGATCCTGAACTAATAGAAGAACTTCATCCTTTCTTTGTTTGCCCTCCCTTTATCTCTAATTTCTCTTGCCCTTCCTGTTGCTGCCTCGCTTTTCCTACAGTTTTTGCTCTGACGGTCTGGTACAAAAAGTAGGGAGTGTGTGGAGTCCATAAGAACGTGTTGCATCCTAACACGAGACTTTTCCTGTTACAGTCAAGGGGGATTAACTTGTATTGGTTTTGCTACTGAAAATCAGATCGAGTCCAGAGTAAAACATTTCCAAGTTCAGCAGCAATTTCCAAGTTCATTTGGTCAGGTCTTGTCACAACAGTTGCAATAAGCCCTTTGCATCAGATTTCCTGTATTTATTGAGATTTTTTTGTAAATCTGTTCAGTCTGCTGCTTTCATTCTGTGCCCTCTCCCAACTCTCCTGTGCTGGGCCTCTCCAGGAATTGGTTTTCCATGTCTCAGGGTGGTTCCCCCATGTCCAGTGTGACAGAGTGGAGCTACTCAGGGCAGTCCCAGCACCCTCTGTGTGTCATGAGACAAATCCCTTTGCCTAAGGCTGTAAGGATTTGTTTCTCCAGGCTGAGGATGCTGAGAATCCCACCACCACTTATAAAAAGAACAGGAAAAACTTGGTGCTGGTCACGTTTTTCATCACAGTGACTTCTTCCTTAGCACTACCCAAGAAACTTTGCTCTGGCATTGCTTTTACTCACCAAAGACAAAACAGCCCTGAGGACCTCGGTTCACTGCAGGGTTCCAGTGAATGGCAGCAAACTAGGGGTCACACCACCCTAATAAAACCCAAGCAGGGTTTGATTCATTTTCTTTTTATGAATTTTATTCATAACACCTCAGCAATCAGTTCCTCCCTCGGGAAATGTGAACTTCAGGGACTGTTTGTGCCTTCTTGCCAGTGGATTCAAACCCACAGGTCCAACTGAATTCCTGGCTAATTTAATCAGGAAAGGATCTCTCCTCATCAAAGCTGGGCTGCTCAGAAGGGAATGTGAAAGAGGGAAGGAGCTCATGGCTGAAGAGGTCTGGGAGATGCCTGGATGTGTTTGTTTGCTTTACCTGTGTCTGTGAGAGGAGGAGAGCTCAGCAACCTGGTTTGCTTGGTGGGGTTTCCATGTGTGTGTGCTATCAGTGGGATTAGTAAAAGGTGTCACACCTTCTCCTAGATTTCATCTTGCTCAGAGTATATGAAAAGGCTTTTCAAAAGACCAAGACTCCTTCTTTGTGTCCCTGTGCTGGCCTCCTTACCCTTTGTTTGCCCTGAATCCATCAATTATTTCATTTGTTTTGGTGTGGTACCAGGAGGAAAAAGCCAGTCAGGAATGTTCTCCTGAGATGTGGGACTGTGTGGTGCATCCTGCTGGCTGCGACATACTCGTAAGAAGTGCAGGTGCGGCTGCTTCCAGTGGTTGGGAATTTAACATCAGCCTCGTGTCCTCAGGAATGGAGTTGCATCCATTCTGCTGGGTGTATTTTTATTATTTTCTCGCCCACTGTTTACCAGGTCAATGGTTTTAACCACAATTATTGTTACGACATGACACCCCTGCTCTTAGTGTCATGTACTGACAGACTTCCTAGCTTACCCATTAACAGAAAGTATCAATGTTTTCCCAAGGACACCGCTTCCTTTCCCTTCCACAAACATCTGCAATATCCCAGGCTAACCACAACTCTACTGGGAAGTTAAATATTAATTTCTGCAGCCAATACATTCCCTGCTTAGTTGCACGGACTGTCGTATAAAGGACTGTGGGGATCCCTCCCCAGGAGCAGAACTCTCTGCTCTGGTTCACTGCCACCGAAATGGCTCTTTGTTACCAAGGTACATGGATATTTCTCCTCCTGGCATCATCTTTAACCCTGGCTGAAGGTGGAAAGATCCTGGTGGTGCCTCAGGATGGGAGTCACTGGCTCAGCATGCGCCCAGTAGTGGAGAAACTGCAACAAAAGGGGCATGAAGCTGTTGTGGTTGTACCCTCAACCAGTCTGTACATGAAGTCAAAGGAGCCTCAGAACTACACAGTGAAAGTGTATCCAGTACCTTACACAGACGAATACTTGGATAAAACATTCAAGACCTATGTTAATGCTAATTTGATTGAACAATCTCTTCTGAATGTTGTTCTTACCATGTACCGAAGCACGATAGAAATCTGCTCGATCTTTTTCACCAACTGCAAGAGCCTTCTGCAGAACGAGGAGCTGATGCAGAACTTGAAAGAGAGCAAATTCGACGTGATTTTAACCGATCCTGTGCTGATGTGTGGGGCCCTGGTGGCTGAGTATCTTTCCATTCCTTCCGTCTTCTTCCTGCGGGGCTTTCCCTGTGGGATGGATTTTGCTGCTACCCAGTGCCCGAGCCCTCCTTCCTATGTCCCCAGATTATTCCTGGATAATACAGACAGCATGACATTTTCCCAAAGGGTGAAAAACGTGCTGGTCGATCTGCTGGAGCACTTTTACTGTAAGCCCATCTATGATAACTTTGAAGAACTTGCATATGAGGTTTTCAAAAAGAAAATGACAGCGACAGAGCTCCTGAGCCGTGGATCTTTCTGGCTGATGAGATATGATTTTGTGTTTGAGTTCCCGAGGCCAGTGATGCCAAACATGGCCTTTATCGGAGGGATTAACTGCGCTCAGAAGAACAAACTGTCTCAGGTACAAAATTTCATTTTGCTCTTTCTTTATACTGAAAAGGCAATAATATAAATGTATCATAGAATGGCAGAGTGGCTTGGGTTGGAAGGGACCTTTGAGATTATCTCATTCTAACCCCCTGCCATCCTGGGCAAGGGATGTCACTCATATCCTTACATCAAATCCTGAGTGACAACAGCTTGGTGCTTAAAGAGACAAATCCTGCATGATGCAGAAAATGTTATTTCCTAATATCCAGCATTCAGATTATATCACATCCCGGCAAACCTAAAGCCTTATCAGGCTTAATTAGGACAATTTAAGTCACATGCAGCTTTTATGGAAATGATAAGATCTTTTATTGAACTGGAGAATTTTGGTGTCCTCCTTTCTTAGCTGTCTCATGGACTGTCTGTCCGTGCTTCCATATAGTCCTTCTCCTTTCATCCACAGAGGAGGTTATAGGACTGAAAATTTTACCCATTTCCTATCAGAGCCATCAACCAGATCGATTCCTTTCCATCTGCTTTTATTGTCAAGGTGTTAATATCTAACCCCCAAGAGAAATCCTCTTTCAGTTCCATCCTCCCCTACTTTTGTAGGCTACCTAATTAAGTTTTAAGCTTTTCTTGGTGTGGAGATCTTCTCTAAATTTCCATTCGGGCTGTTGTGTACCAACTTTCCAGTGTTCATTTGGCAGTCTTGTCTGAGGTTGTGGCTGGTCTTCCGTGCATCTCCTTCCTCCGAGCTGCTTGAAAATTCCCATTAAGTTAATCCATGTGGGAATCAGTGTGGGTGATGGAGCTGCTGCTCCTTTTGGAGGGCAGCTTCTCAGCAAAGTCCAAAGTTTCCCACTAGGCTTGGGAAGGAACATGCAGAAACTTAATGGGAAAGAAAGCTCCAGCAAGGATGAAGAGCCTGGAATACCCTGGAGAAGGAGATTGTTTCCCATATTCACCTGCTTATAAACTTTTATGAGAGGTTATCACCAGCATTAAACCCCGAGCGATTTATAACCAAGAAGGATCTGGACACACAGGGTTGGGATTGTGATCTGACCCCGACATTGGTCGTGAACTGACCCTTCATCAGCCATGAACGATTCATGACTTTGTGAAAGGTGTAGCTGGTTTTTGTTATCTGGGGTACAAGGGTGAACTGTTCTGTTGCAACTTCATTTTATACCTGATAGGATAAGGGGTCAGGTGAAAGTTATACGGAGAGATTAGGAAAGATTTTCTGTTGGCTGCTTATCTTTGAAAAAATGCAAGTTTGCATAAAGAAAAATTAATTTCTCTCAGGTGTGCCAACTGGTTTTGGCTACTGAAAAAAAAACCACAAACCCCCGAATCCAGGTATTGCAACACTGATTTCTCACATTTATCTTCACTGTAAGTTATGTTTCACTATACAACTTGCATCAGCTTCATTAGAAAAGAAAACGCTTTTAAAAAATGCTGAATTACCTCAGTCTGTGACAACTCTGTCAGCCTTCAGTGGCACTGATGGAAAAGGGTCACTTCAGGGCTCTCTTCATAGGCTCAGTCCTCCCATGTGTGGTCAGCAGTGTTTCTGCCCATCCACTCTGTGGGTGCATTTTTTCCATGGATTTTCCCTGCGTTTCACCATCAGACCTTGGGGGTGGTGGGCTGGTGGCAAGAAGTGCCACAAACCTTCTTCCCTTCCCACTGAGGGAAGAAGGTGGCACTGAGCCAGTAGCCTTAGCCTGGCGTGCGTGAAGGAGTGACACACCTTTCCTGGCTCACGCAAAGCCACCTTTGAAGCCCAAACCTGCTCTGAACCTTTCATAATCATTTATAGCTCGCCCCGACCTTGTTGCGTGCAAAGGTGCGTGGACTTGAAATGGGAGGTAGCTCAAAAGGACAGAGGTGGAGCACGGCTACAAAAGCCGGTGAAGCACCCCAGCCTCTCTTGTGCCTGGGTTCCTCTGTGCACAGCCCACACCATGCTGGTGGCACTGCTTCTCCCCTTCCTGTGCCTCCTGAGCCCGGCCGGCGCCGGGAGGCTGCTGGTGGTCCCCATGGAGGGCAGCCACTGGCTCAGCATGAGGAAAGTGCTGGTTGAGCTGAGCAAGAGAGGCCATGAAATCGTGGTGGTCGCACCGGACAACACGATGCTGATTGATTCCTCGGATTTCTACGAGACGAAAACCTACCATGTGCCATTCAAGAAGGAAGATATGGAAGAACACATTCACTCTGCTACTGCAAGGAGTTTCAGCCAAGAGCCTTTCCTGGTGAGATTCTGGAAGCTTTTGGGAGATTACCGGAAGAGCGGGGCCATGTTTCACGCTTCCTGCAAGTCCTTGCTGTACAACAAGGAGCTGATGAAGTACATTGGAGACACTCACTTCGATATCGTATTCACAGACCCCGTGTCACCCTGTGGGCAGATCATTGCTCTGCACTTCTCCATCCCCAGCGTTTTCTTCCTGCGCATGGTTCCGTGTGCCATAGACGTTCATGCGGCTCAGAGCCCGGACCCGCCATCCTACGTCCCACGCATGTTCTCAGCCTACACGGACCACATGACGTTCTCCGAGAGGGTCAAGAACTTCCTGATTGCCCTGTCTGAGTCTTTCAGCTGCAATATTGCCTATGGCCCCTTCGAAGAGCTTGCCTCGGAGTTCCTCCAAAAGCCGGTGACAATGACGGAGCTTTTAAGTCATGGGTCCATCTGGCTGAGGAGAATTGACTTTGTCTTTGAGTATCCCATGCCGGTCATGCCCAACATGGTTTTCATTGGAGGCATCCACTGTGGACAGAAGAAGCCCTTGTCTCAGGTCAGTGGCTGGCTGGGAAGGGTTGTGGCAGTCACACACCTGCATGATCCAAGGAGGTATTTGATAGGGATGCATCTCGTCTCTGTCTTGGAGAAAGACTATTTACAAGGGCCTCGAGTGTTGGGACAAGGGGAATAGATTCCCACTGCCAGAGGGCAGGGATGGATGGGATCTTGGGAAGAAATTGTTCTTCAGGGCAGGGTGGGCAGGCCCTGGCACAGGGTGCCCAGAGCAGCTGTGTCTGCCCCTGGATCCCTGGCAGTGCCCAAGGCCAGGCTGGACAGGGCTTGGAGCAGCCTGGGATAGTCGAAGGTGTCCCTGCCCATGGCAGGTGGTGGGATGGGATGAGTTTGAAGGTCCGTTCCAACTCAAACCACTCTGGCATTCTACCTAAGGATATAATTTAGCTTAAGACTTTCTGTACAGCCAATCCACATAAAAACCAGGCCAGGAGTACAAGACATGATTCCACCTCCTTTCTTTAGGTCTGCCCAACATGGGGATTTTGTTTGGTGAGGGCATTGTGTGCTGTCTGTTGTGTTTAATTCCAGCTGAAATCAGGCACACAAATCCTCAGGCAGGAATTAATGCCAAAAAGGGCTGATGAATTTTAACAGCTCTTCCAATAATTCTCTGCCTCACCTAAAAGGCAGGAGAATATTTCTTCAAGACCATTAGCTGCTTATCTAGTCAGAAAAGTGACTCACTGGGCAATGTTCAAGAGCATCACATTCTCTTTTATGTGCCAGCAGTTCTTGAGTCAAAGGCTCACATTTTGTGGTGAAGGTTTTGGTCTAACAGCTTCCACGACAAACAGCTGAAGTGTCGGCTGCATTTTTAGGAGGCATCCAGTTTGGATGGGGAAACGTTGGGGGGTGTTTGCTGGGGAATCTGTGGTCTAAAAAGCCACTGTGTAGCTCGGCGGTGCTCGGGTTGTACATCAGCTGCGTGCTGCGTGTGATCTGTGTTCGTGCTCGCTTGTGCTGTCAGTAGAAATCTCACGTGAAGCTAGGGATTGGGTGGAAGAGGAAATAAAGGAGTAGGGAACTCTCCTCAGCAATGATGGATCTGTAGTTAGTGTCATCCTGCTGTCTCAGCAATGGTTTCCTAAAAAGGATAAAGTTTTATCATGGTGAACATTTCTTGAAAATCGACAAACTCTCCTCTCTTCTTCCCTCGAACTTTTTTTCACTTGCCAGCCTTCCCAGAGCCCTCAGGAAGGGATTCCTCCTGCTATCACCACTCTTCTCTCACTCTTCCCTCAAATTCACGGGCTTTGGTGAACATGAATGAGCGAAGCTTGACAAGAAAAGAGATTTGCTTTCTACACCTTCCCCAGAGCAAACATTCCCTACCCTCGGGCTTTGCTTCACTCCAGCACTTCCCTGATGCCAGCACCGAGTTGTTTGTTTCTGTTGCTCTTGCTTTTTCACAAAAGTCTCTTTCAAGTTGTTCCCAAGCCCCTTTTACCAGGGCAGTGCTTTTCCTGTCTGTTCTGTCCATCAGAGCTGCTTAACAGCTCCTCAGGGACAATGCCAGGCAGATCCTCCGGGAAAGCAGCAAGACATCCTGCCGTGGAGCAGCTCCAGCTTGGAACCAAACTCTTCTCTGAAGGCAAGGATCTCTCTCTTTTTTTTTTTTTTTTTTTTTTTTTTTTTTTTTTTTTTTTTTTTTTTTTTTTTTAGGGGGTAAAGATTATAATCCAAAAACAATTTTTNAGGATCTTTCTCTTTTTTTTTTTTTTTTTTTTTTGTTTGTTTGTTTGTTTGTTTGTTTTTTTCAGAGGGTAAAGATCATAGTCCAGAAGCAATTATTTATTGCGGAAATACTGATTATTCACTCCCGATTTCTTCCTATTGCTCCTGGAAGGAGAAAATGATGGAGAGAGATAGGTCAGGGTGAGAACAAGGAGAGTTGTTGTGCGTGACAGCATCACCTCAGTGGTTTTCTTTCACTGATGCAACCCGTCTGCTGCTCCAGTGGATTAAGTTCGTAGCTGGTGGTGTTCCTGGCTCTGGTGATGAGCCATGTCTAAATCCCAGAACCTCCTCCCAAGGGTTTACTCAGATATAGTGCTGTAGAGTGGCACAATTTTGTAATTTTAAACATAAACTCATCAAGCATTTCAGAGCAGCTGTAAAATGCTTCTCAGAAAGAAGGGAAGAAATAAAGCATTTTATACCTGCTTTCAGCAAGCCTGGTTCCTTCCAAGTGCCAGCACTATTCTCGGGGTTTTATTTTGGCAAAGCCTGATTTTATTTTCAATATAACATCAATCAGCACAGATTGAAGCAGGAGGGAGCCTCACATATCCAGCCCAGTTCTGCCCAACCCAAGTCCATTTATCACTTCAATGGTTCGTGAATGCCTTGAATGGTTACCAGTGAATGGTTCTGCTGGAAAAGCCGGGTCGTTAAGGGCGAATGTGGGAGTCTGGCAGGGAGCTGTGGCTGTGTTTCAAAGCTGCTAGGTCGGGGTGGATGGTCAGAGTTTGGATTTCTAGGAACATGGCTCTTGTGGGTAAATACAGCTCCTCAGCCTCGGAGGGGGTTCTGCTTTTCCTGTCCCTGTTGTGTTCGGCCAGCGGTGGGAAGCTGCTGGTGGTGCCCATGGATGAGAGTCACTGGCTCAGCCTGCGCTCGCTGCTGGTGGCCCTCAGCCAGAAAGACCACCAGACTGTCACCATGGCACCAGAAGTGAACCCAAGCGTGGAGGCATCCGAATATCACACCCTCAAAAGGTACCCAGTGCCCTTAGATAGGGAAGAGCTGAGAGCACGCGTGTGCTCCCTTGGGAATGAGCTGTTTGAGGGAAAACCTTTCCATGAAAGAATTACCGCTCTCTTTGGAAAAGCCTGGCTCATCTCCAGTCTCCACACCTGCTCCTGCCGCCGTCTGCTGCACAACAAGGGTCTGATGCAGGATCTCCAAAGCAGTGAATTCAATGCTGTTCTCACGGATCCTCTTGTACCGTGTGGACACATCCTGGCTCTGCGTCTCTCAGAGCCGTCTGTTTTCTCTCTCCGGGGATTTCCCTGCAGTTTGGATTTGCAGGTTGTCCAGTGCCCAGACCTGCCTTCCTACGTCCCAAGAACATTTACAGACAGCTCAGACTACACAACGTTTGTCCAGCATGTGGAAAATTCAGTTCTCAAGTCCATAGATCCCTTTCTTTGCAGTTTTGCCTATTTGCCATTTCAATTTCTGGCCTCCGACGTTCTTCACAAACAAGTAACAGTGAAGGAGGTCCTATGCCATGGATCCATTTGGCTTCAAAGAATGGATTTTGTGTTTGAGTGTCCCATGCCAGTGATGCCCAACACAGTTTTTACTGAAGGTAGAAACTGCGGAAAGAACAAGCCATTATCTCAGGTTGGTGATTGCCATGGTAAAATACATTAATGTTTAATGCTTTGTGTGTCTATAATTGTGTACAGGAATTGGTTTTGCTTTCCCAAAGGATTTTTTAAAGCAGGGAATCTTTTTGGTTGAGAGACCCACCCGTTCACAATTTAGAAATTAAGATTCATAATGTGCTAAGTCGTAGATAATGCTCTGCTTGCTCTGGCAGCAGCTGCATCTGCAAGAGCTTTATGCTGCCTTCCCAAATGTTTCCGTACAAAGGGTGTGCCTAGAGCTGCAGCAGTTTGATAAATGTCCTTAAAAATATTCTGGTGTAGGCTATTGATCTCCATACTAAATGATTCCATTGTCAAAATTGCTTCTGTGCAATAATTTTCATGGTTAGGGCTTGTCTGCAAATCCTGTCTGTGCATTAATGTTGTTTGCTTTCATGGCCCAGGGGCAAACTCTTCCCAGACTGATCTAAAAGGGTATTTCTGAGTTGCTAGTTCAGTTTTAGCTACAGCTGGCCAAAACCATGCCTGTGTCCTTCCTCCTTCCAGCCCCTACTTCATCCTTCCAAGAGGCCTTGCAGGGAAATGAACTTTGATAGCCAGTTTCTCATTTTCCTCAAAGTGTCATGATACAAAACTGATGAAGAATCCAGACCATTTCCCATGGGAAGCTTTAACATTTTTTCTCATCTTTTGCAAGTAGAAAATTATACGGACTGGCAGGAGAGGCGGGATTACTTTACAATGAAAATTCTTGTTTGGAAAATTAATGATCTTTTAATAAGCTCTTTTGAGCAGACAATTTGTTGAAGGATCCCTCATTTCCTTAGAAGCTTCTAGGAAGGTCTGTTCCATGATCTTCCCAAAGTTGATGCTGACAGGTTGGTAGCTCCCAGGGGATCCCTTTCTGTCCTTTTTAAAGGTGGGTGCAATGTTTCCCTTTTCCCAGTTACCCAGGACTTCACCTGACTGCCAGGACTTTTCAAATACCATGGAGAGTGCCTTGGCAACTCCATTCACCAGTTCCCTCAGGACTCTGGGATGTGTCTCATGGGGTCCCATGTGTTTGGGTAATTAGGTGCCCTCATGTTTGGGTTCTTCAAGTCATCACCAATGTGATCTTCTCTTACAGTGAGGGGAACTTAGCTCCCCCAGCCCAGCCTTGCCATCCACCACTCAAGAGGTGTAGAAAGAGAGGTTGCCAGTGAAAATTGAGGCAAAGAATTTCTTCAGTCACTCAGCCTTCACCTTGTCTATTGTTACCAGTTTCCCAGTCTTGCTTTTCAGGGGGGATGCAGTTCTTTTGACCTTCCTGTTCTGGCTGACAGGTCCATAGCAGCCCGTCTTGTTCTTGTTTTCAATGCTTTCCATGTTCAGCTCCAGCTGCACCTTGGACTTCCTGACCTCCTCCCTACATAACCAGGCAGTGTTCCTCCTAACCTGGAGTTCCTCCAATACAAAGAGAGGGGGTGTTTCCCAGGGCAGCTCCTGCCCTGATTTGTGTCTGAACTTTAACAGATTTTCTGCCATCTCTGCCATGTCCATGTTTATACATTTACCAAATGCAAATAAGTCTAAAGATTCTCCATAAAAACCAGAGACCAGATCTCTTGAAATCACTAAGCTGGGGATCTTCTTCTCTGGTGGTAGTCGCCTGGTCCCTGCAGGAATGGCCCCAGGGCTCGGTGCTTTTCCAGGAGTTGTGGTTCTGCTTCTGTCCCTGCTGGGTGTGGCAGCTGCTGGGAAGCTCCTGGTGGTGCCGGTGGACGGGAGCCACTGGCTCAGCATGCGGGAAGTACTGGACGTCCTCGGGCAGAAGGGACATGAGGTGGTGGTGGTGGCACCTGAAGTGACTATGCGCATCAAGCCATCGAAGAACTTTGTGATGAAAAAGTACTCGGTTCCCTACACACAAGAAGAGTTGAAGAAAGAATTCCAGGCATTTTTTCATTTTTCGTTTGAACAAGGATCTTTTCTGGAAAGATTTGTTAAAGCGTACCAAGGTATTAAAAGAATCACTGACTTTGGGGTTGCCAGCTGTGGACACCTCCTGCAGAACAAGGAGCTCATCAGGTACCTTGAGGAGAGCAAGTTCGATGCCCTCCTTACAGACCCTGTCGTACTCTGCGGGGCGATCCTGGCGCAGCATCTTTCAATTCCTGCCGTGTATTTCTTACGAGGCATCCCGTGTGGTTTGGATTTTCAAGCCACTCAGTGTCCCAAGCCCCCTTCCTATGTGCCCAGAGGATTTACACAACTTACAGACAGCATGAGCTTTCTCCAGCGGGTGAAGAATCTGCTCCATGACATCCCAGATCTTTTTCTCTGTGACTTTGCTTTTGAACCCTACTCAAAACTGGCTTCGGAGTTTCTGCAGCAGGACGTGACTGTACAGGATCTCTTACGCCAGGCTTCAGTTTGGCTCATGAGGTCAGAATTTGTCTTAGAGTACCCAAGGCCTTTGATGCCCAACATCATTCCAATTGGAGGAATAAACTGTGCTCACAAGGAGCTGCCTCAGGTGGGTCTGTTTTTAACTTGTGCCTTGATTGGTTTCTGTGTTCAGGAGGGTGGAATTTTTTGATGCTATAGGAATTGAGTTCCTGTTTTAGGTGAGTGAGGTGAATCCTCATGAGAGAAACAGTTTTTCTCTCTCTTTCTTCCTGACTTTCCCCTTCCTGTGTAGGCAGCTGTTCCTTCTGGCTTTTAAAGGGTGCTCAGTTGAAGGGAATCACCAGGATCACCTGGTAGGACATTGATTCCACCCGCAATGTGACGGGCTCCTGCCCCGGAGCAGGTCTGGTTTGACACGTTCAGCACAACCTGACTGGCACTGACGGTTTGGGTGCAGCCTTGGTGATGGTGCCAAGCTTTGGATCCCTCTGATGCTGACAACAGCAACAAGCACAGTTCCTCCTGGAGAACTTCCTTCTGCTGCTGCAGTGGTGAGCCGGGAGTGCTGTGTGAGTTCTTTTGTTGCCTTGGCTTTCTCTTCACTCTTGTTCCTTAGGATTGGTGTGCTGCAGGATGGGATCACAAAGTGCAATGTGTGGCAATTCCATCCAACGCCAAGTACAGAGGTGGCTGTGACACCTGACAAATAACCTCCTGTACACTGGGATTGGCCACCTGAGCATTCCCACAACTCCAGCACTGCTGGAAACCAGTGGTGCTTTGTCAGTGACAAAAACAAAGCCAGAGTGAGTCCCTGAATTGTTCTGTGGAAAGTCCCCCTCAAAGAGTGCT